>JACCIC010000016.1:370000-807500 GCA_018907035.1 Sycobia sp. Sy_11 | reverse complement strand
GAGCTTTTCGAGAATATGTAAATTTATCGAACATTTATTAATAACAAAATACAATTTTAAATTCATAAATGATAAAATTTTATAAAACTACTATCCATATATTCAAGTATCGCATGCTTGCGTCAAAATTAATAATTGTCTCAGATCAATTCAATTGTTTGGTTATTCGAGCTCTTGCTTCGAAATACAATCCATGTGACTATTTATTCTGACAAACGAGAGGAATAAAAGGAAAAAGAGAATCATAAATAACATTAGTAGATATACAAAATCTAAATTCAATTCATGGAAAACTTAAAAGATACAAGTAAAGATGAATAATGAAAAGGTAAAATGATAAATTATATTACCGGTCGAGATTATAAAACAAATGTATCAGATAAATCTAATAAAATAAATTGAAAAATATAAGTATAAAGCATACGATAAAAAATCCCAAGACATAGCACTAAGAAACATCTACGCCGAAACGCACGTGCTCTTACGCAGGAGTGTCCTTCTGATCAACTCGATTAGTATAATATTTTAAAAATGCCCCGCGCCACCCCCGCGAACTATATGGATTTGTTTGCGCGAACTCGAACCACAATAACAAAGTTATTATTATTACCCCTAACACAGGCTGATACGAGTCTTCGCAGTTGCCCTCTTGCCGCGTATAGCGTAAGTCCGAGACTCTTTACAAACTTTTACATTACTACCAATTGTGTATTTTTCATTTTATCGCTAAGCTTTGACTCAACATTTGGTTGATTGACGCATGTTACAGAGTGACGGGAAGAATTCTTGAAACTGATTCAAGATCTGTTCAAAGCTAGCTATATTAATTTTGTAAATGTTCGAATAAATTATTAAAATAATTTTTTGTTTTTCCATTAACATTTTGAATAACACGGTGAATATAATAAATAGAAATTTTATGATTGAAGAAGAAAAAAACCAATATTTTTATTAAGATACATTTCTTATAAGAGGAAACTATGGATGACCGACTAAATTATTAAATAACGTGATACGATAAAATAAAAATTGATAGAATTATACTCTAACCACCTATAATATGATAAACTGTAAGAGTATGCTGATTAAGTATAAGTAAATTGTATTACTGAAAAGCAACATATTTCACTAAGCATAATTGTTTATGGAAAAAGTAAAGTGTAAGCAAAAGATTCTAATTTACGTCAAATCAGTTCACTATTTTTTTCTCAATTATACGCACTCACTTAGGCATTAATAATTCCAAAAAAAAATTGAAATTCTCGATCATAGTTTAAGCTCTGCTTTAGGCACACACTTAACACTAAACTTTACATTATTTTTCAATCTATTTTCTTTGGAACCCTGCACTTGCATACATGCAAAATAAATACAAAAATCAGTTTCATTTTCAGCAATATCTACAGAAATCTGATCCGGTACATCCGAACATCTAAGTTGTAAACCTTGCACATGCTTTGGCTTGTGCTGCACGCCATTATTATCAATCCTCCTAATGCTAAAGCTTCTACATTTCTGATTTTTACAATGGCCCGTAAATATAAGCATCCCATCCACCTTCAGATTATATATGCTCATCCAATCTATACCTTCAGTAATCTGGATCGTAGAATTTATCCTTGTGGTGAATTCGTCATCGTACTGAGAACAGTAAATCTTGTTAACCCCCATTAAACAGATTCCATAAAGTTCGTAAGTGTTGGAGACAGACCAGTACACATTTCTAGGATCCCCTACGCCTACCGTCATAAGATTAGTCAGAATTCCAGCTGGACTGACATGCAGTGCTCTAAATTTCCAGGAGTTCATGTCGGATCCAGAAATATAGAATCCCTTAGCCCAAGAATTAGTTTTCACAGGATGCGTGTAAGCATATCCTAAATTAGTAGGAAAAGGTGATGGACTGCCGATTTTCTCACCATCAACATCGTGAGTGATTCTACAAACGACGCTTCTGCCACACAGATCTTTATTGGATATGATCATATCAAAGCTGTCAGAATAGATGACAACGTTAGTAATTAAAAAGTGCGCAGTGGTGTCCACCGGAAAACTTAATTGTTTTGTAACGCAGTCCAGAAGATTTAGAATGACAACTTGTACATTATGTACTTCGAATTGACTATTTGGTTCACGCTCCCACCAAACGATGATTGCTTTGTATTTAGACAGGCGATCTATTGAAATCATACTTGACACCTCTAGTTTCTGGTTTTCATCACTGTTACTTTTTAATTGTAATTCGCAGGAATACTTGCGAGATTTTGTGTCATCCCTAAACACAATTTATGTAAAATTAAATATGTTTCAAGTAAATATATTACCAAAAAATTTCATTATTATTCAATAAACAAAGCAATAATTATTTCAACAATTATAATTAATAATTTTCATCTACTTCTTTAACAATAAATTTAATTTTCTTATATATCCATATATATGTGTATATATATATATATATATATATATATATATATATATATATATAAATGTTTTTGCTTTTCCGTAAATTATATTATTCTTCACAAGATTTCCTATTATTATTAATGTCAAATTACTTATCTAATACAGAGTTTATATAATTCTTTATATACTTCTTTATATAGATACAAAGTGACAATAAAAACTTGAATTTAATGGATCTATGAAAACAGTTCTATGAATTTTTTTTACTTTTTTAAAATAATGTATTTTTACCAAGGATTTATTGGAATTTCGATGATAACGTCGCAATTTATTTCTTTCGGCAAATTTGCCTCCGAGCATGCAGTGTACAGGAAGCTATTATCAGGGGCTGCAATTTCTCGACTAAATGTAAATTCAGCATCATCTTGGAATTTCCACTCTTTTTTAAAAGTTTTCTGCTGCTCCGTCCATACAATAGAGCAGCTGAATAAAATTACAATAACTGGAAAAGTTTTTGGAACTATCCACATTTCAAATCAGTTTATTCACTAATATTTCTAGTTTCCAGATGGGCTGTAAAAAAATTTTTCGTTAAGTGATAGATAATGCAATTTAAAGATCTTTATATTCTTGAATAAAGTAAATGCAACCCGTGTTAAATTAGTAAGTCAATTATTACACGTCAAAATATCAAGTCAAAATATCGGTAAATAAATCATTACTTGTAACTTACATATAGTTTCGAAGTTTTAATTAATACTGGAACATACTTATACTACAATTAATGATTATATTCAAGGATTCAAACTCTTAATTTTTGTAAAATAATCATAATAATTTAACGAGGCCATGACGACAGTGAAACCTATTTATCGCCTATTACGGCATGGCTTCCATATGGTATTAACATTCTCTAACGTACAAGAATAAAGATTTCATACGCGCTTATATTATGAATTTATGAAAAATTGCGGAAACAAACTAAAATTAATTGCAACTTACATGTGGCAAGTAATACTTTCACTGATGTGATTGCCCGAACAGTTTATTTCCAACTGCCTGCGTTCTACTGATCTGGAAACAATTCAGCCTCCGTCATTTACGTATAAATGATATGATAAAAGGAAACACTGAGCTAGTAATATGTGTGATAACTCATATCATCGCGAATACACAAAAACTTGGAAGCGTCGTCTGTATATTAAGAGTAATTCTGTAAGCCTAAGCCGAACTAGTTCATTGAGAACTTTGTTAATATAGAGCTAAAAAAAGTCTATAATTCTTATTCTTTTAATTCTAACCAAATAAATGAAATGTATGAATATATAAATCATAATGGTGTATGTGCGCGCACGCACGCGTATTTGTAATGAGTATGTCGATTTTTTAATAATATCTACATTATATTAACAAATTATTAACATTTAATTCGTACAATAGATAAATTTGAATAAAAAATTGTACATTTAAAATTTGTATATGCTCGAAAGCTTTATCTTTATTAAAGTCGTATCTATGCTAAAAATGCTTAAATAAAAACGTTTAAATTATTAAGTATTGAGTATGTTTTTAATAATAGTGAGACCCAAATTAGTTCCAATTTTAATCTTAATGGAGAAGTAACCTTCATCTTTAATTTTCTTCTAGAATATTAAATTTACTTTTATTTATTTTTTTATTTCCTTCCTAACATCCATATTTCATACATTCAAGCATGAAACATAAAGTCGGGTCATTTGACCCGATATGGTAGAAATAGGTATATTAAGTCTTGGTATGATTAGTGTTAAAGCACAATTTTCTCCAGAAATTATTCAATGCAAAAACAGATTTTGATGTATATTAAAAATAAACGAAAATTTTAGATAATTAACATCTAAATTATATATGTATTTTCTTTAGATTGTATAAGAACTTCGCAATAAGAACATAAAGTGCCATAGCTGTATTTCGAATAAATCGGTGATGTAAAATCTAAATAAAATAATCATCCTCCATTAAATTTCTTGTATTTTTGAAGTTGGAGCATCAATTCGTTAGAATACAGCTGTTTATATTTTTTAATAAATAAATTAAATAAATTTAAACAACCATAAGAATCTTCAAAAATTAGTTCTTAAATTATTATTCTACATTCATGTGTGTGTGTGTGTATATATATATATATATATATATATATATATATATATATATGTATGTATTTCAAGTAATTCCATTGACTTTCAATCATCCCGCGTAGATGGAGAATTTCTTTGCTCCTCTATTTCTGCGCGTGCGTGCTTCGGCGATTCTTCCGCCTCTGCGAACTCGGCCGATATCCACAGGGACAAGAAATTCATTAAGATTCAAATGGGGCCGGGATGCAAAGCAGCGATCGCCGCGAACAAGAACATGGAGGTTTCGCAATTATCTCAGCGCTAAGTCGCCGCGTACGAATGATGTTAATCGAATCACGCCTCGCGATCCCCGCGAAAGCACAATTTTCGGCATTGGCAGGAATGACGGATGAAAATAGCCTCCACGAATTGCAAAAGGAGAAAAATGGCATTTCGACGGCTTTGAAACTGACCGGTCAGCTAATAAAATTAAATACCCTCTAGGGAGAATAAAACTCGAGGCTTGTGCCGAGGGAGAGAGAAAGAGAGGGAGGGAGGGAGAGAGAGAGAGAGAGAGAGAGAGAGGGAGAAAGGAGAACTAACTACAAAATAAAATAAACAGATAGAACAGAAATTCAATCGATGCGCTCGCTACATCAGTCGAGTAATTTTTCCATGTGCGCGCACTTCGATTTGAATATCGAGTACCGGAGGATTTATACGCGTCGTAGGTGTCTCTGGGTATCGACCAGCAGCTCGACCGGCCGAGCGCGTTGCGGCAAACCCATCGGGGCTTGTAATTTCGTATAGCGCTCGAGCAGCCGCGAAGTTAAGATCGTAATCGTTGCGCCGGATAACATCGTCGTAGTTTCGTATTACACCCCCCCCCCCCCGCCACTCATTGTCGAAGAAATATAGCGATCGTACGCATCGGCAGTTGAAAACACCGACTAATGCTCTTCTTATGCGGCGACTCGAACGCGGAAGCTGCCCCCCCACTGCCTTTCCCCTAGTGTTCGCTGTTTCAACTATCGATTGGCCGGATTTGAAATCGAATGGATCGTAGGGCCGCGTACTGCCTGTACGATATAATCCGGAATTTTTAACCTTGTCGCTGACGTTACATACTAGTCGGGACGTGGGGGGAGGGGACAAAAATGAGCGCGTGTATCCCTGAACGTTTATGGCAACCGCGATAGAGTTTCAATTTTTAAAGCTGGTGCAGTTTAAGTGGGTATTAATAGATTCAATACGGTTTTGAGACATATCTGATAATCGTGGAGGAATGTATACTTTGCTCATGAGAAACTGCTCGGGGAAACATGAAAATTCATAAACCTCGATATACCTATAATGTGTTAATGCTAACTAAAACTTATCTTTATAATTGATCGTGAATGATATGAGCAATATTCGTAGCCAACATTGGTAGAAAAAATTATTTTGGGATTCAGGGATGAGACTCTCAGATTCTGCAGCATGTAAATTTACTAAAGTAGATCTTTGCAATTAATGTCACTTTAAGATTGATGTTACGGACTAATTTATGTTTGTTATATTCAGATTTAATTTTAACATTTATTATTAAAATTAAAGCTTTAGGTTTAGGTTTTCTCAAGGCGAAATTTAATATAATTTCGTCGAATAGTTATAATTACTGATAAAGTTAAGATTTTGTAACTGTTTATTTATTTAAATGAAAGTGCATATTACTATTATATGATATAAAATATAATCTTAAGATAGATATGTATGTAGTGTTAAAATTGAATTATTATAATAAAATCAGTTCGTGAAAATGAAATTGAGATTGGTATATTTATAAGAACTGTTTTTATTAGGATAATGTTACTCGGCGCGACTAAAATTATGAATAAAGATGACTGATAATTATAGGATATTAGTCACAAACAGATTATATAATATAATTTTATTAAATTTAAAAATTATAGTTATTTTAAAAATGTAAATCTAGAATTATTATATTACAAATAATGATTTTAATGATAAATTATATATTACACGATATTTTAAATTATATTCGATTATATTATAAACCAAGGAAAGAAAAACTTGTATTATTTATTTGTAAAGCAAGTCAGTGAAATTTCTATAATTTATTATAGTTTTTATTTAAGAATTTATTTAGATCTATATAGTTAAAGCAAAACAACGCATTCGAATTTAGTAAGCATTTTTTAAGTATCTGAAATAAAATAACATCTCGAGTGGCTTTGTAATAACCAGTGCTGTGACTGGAAAATTGCATATTTTTTGCAATGAATGGATGTATGCAATTGAGAGATTCGGTGCCGTGCCCGGAAAACGTAGGTTTTTAGGTACGAAATCTGTACTTTCTTTGGCATGCATTCGTTTGGTGGAAAATATAACTATTTTCGAAAGCTGTTGAACTCTATCAAAACATAGAGATACATTCTACAAAATGCAGAATTAAAATTGTCCACAAAGATTGGATTTCCTTTCCGGGCCTTATGGCTGCGAGACAAAGCTGTTCGAGATTGTCGCGTAACGTTACACCCTTTATCGCTAAGTTCACAAAACCTACGTCGATTAGTGGAGGCCGAGACTATAAAATACGAGCGTGTTTATTCGAGTCATTATTATTTCGCTGGCTTCGCTAAGGTGCGTTATATATTTTATATTATATTTTCACCATCATTAAAAATAGTTGTTTATAAAAAATTGAAGTTTTATTTCATAGTCCATTAGTTAATAATAAGTGAATTATCGAAAAAAAATTATTAACAAGAAATCATATCACATATAGATATTGCATCTATCACGCGTCATCTGAGCTACGAAGATCTAAATACATGTATTTATTACTCAAAGCTAAAACTAAATAAAGTTGAACGACTTAGTTAATAATCATAATAAGAAAATATATTAAATACTTGTGATGTTTCGCAAGAACGATTCTATGTATCCGTAATATGTCATCCAGCGAGAATTATATGAGAAAAAATTATTTTTCTCTTCAAGGAAAAATAAAATGTCAATGATTTTCATAAACTCAGAAAAGACTATTTTGTACGTTTCTCCATAGACCACCTGCTAGAGTTCTCAATAAGATACAGGTGATCTAATTTTAGACGTACGATGTTGTTCCTAGATGCCAGTATAGGAATTTTATAATATAAAAGCGTTTGAATTCACTGTGGCTATAGAATATAACAAAGAAATCAGTGATAGACAATTCCTTATTACATACTTATTATAAAACAATATAATAGATATAAAATCTTGATAAATAATAGATAAATAGAGAAATAGTATAACAGAGTTCAATAAAATACGAAGATAAGCGTAGTAGCTGAGATTATGATCTTTTTTAGGTTATATCGAACTTTTACATATTAAAACCAATTTTAAAAAATCCAACATACGCCATTGTTTTATTCGATGAATGAGTTAATGCTCAGCTTGAAGAATTTACTGGCAGCAAATGATTTTTTTTTATATTACCTTATAGCCGTTCGCCGTACCTATGCCTCTTAATTCTTCGCGCACCCGTGGACACATTAATTTCTAATCGTCATTAATCCTCCCATTGACAACTTCGAGTGCGCCACATTGGCTTAGTCGAACTTTTTTTCGTTTCCGCGCTATCATCAGCCTTGAGAAATGTCAACGTCTCATAGGCAAAAAAAATAAATAAAGCTAAATAAATAATTCGAAACACTCGGGCTCTATAAATATTCCTAATCGCCAGCCATTAAGCGTCGACTACCTGCGGTCGCTCTCGCGCCGTTCCAGGTTCGATACTTAAATTCGAATAGATGAGACCATTACACTGGCCCGGAATTTAATGCGGGAGACGCGGCAGCAGGGACGCACGCGAGGGAGAGAGAGAGAATAAAGAAAAAAGCAAAAAAAAAAAAAAAAAAGAAAACGAACATAGCGACGGTGGCAGGAGCATCGGCAGCAGCAGCAGTAACAGCAGCCCCGGTGCGATCGCCCACGACGCGCAATTTATGCGTGGGCGAGCGCGCGGGACCGTTTAAATGGATCGACGAACGCGCCTCGGCGCGCCGCCCTTAATTAATTCGTAAAATGACGGGGCCCCTGCGCGGCGGTACCCTCGCGCAATTTGCCGCCTCGATTTAATGCGGGAACGTCGTTTTTCCTCTCCTTCGCCGAGCCCTCGCCGCCCCCTATCGTTCGTTTTTCTCCCGCTTCGCTCTCGCCCATCGCGAAACCCGTTATCGTCGATTATTGTTTTTTTTTGTTTTTGTTTTTTTTTTTTTTGTTTTTCTTACTCTCGCCATTCTTTAAGAAGTTCATAAGTAACGTGGAGGCCCTGCTTTTTTACCGGTACGACGTAAATGAAAGGTATTATATGTTCGATTTTAATTGCTTTTACTTGGCGCGCAACGTGTGCGCTGCTCTTCGCTTGCCTGATTTTTCGAGGCGCACACATTAGTCGGACGCTTTTAATTGAACCAGGGTATTTAATGCTGTACACACTTTACCAATTATTGAATATTCCATTCTAAGAACAGTTTAGGTTATTTCAGTAGTTAACTCACCTAATGGATAATCTTAATTCATTTGCAGAAGATTGAAGAGAGTAATAAAAAAATCTATTTAGATATACATACAGTATATTATTGTTCGTGCGATCTTTCAAAGAAATTTCAAGTTTCGTTCTACCAATCCTTATACTATTACATTTAGTTTTTAAATGGCCGAACGTTTATCGAACTTCGTGGTTTTAGAATTCGAAATCAAAAAATTATAAACTAACTCACCAATTCTATCTTGAATAAATCTAGCAATTATTTTCATTTAACCATCGTCTTCGTGAATTGAAGAGTAAAAATTGTAATGTATTTGATCTAAACAATGAAACGAATTTACAAACGACTGAATAACTCTGATAGAGAAACTATTTCAAGCTATAATTAAAACTGAGGATAACCTTGACACATAATACTAATTTTTATTGATCAATTTAAATTTAAATTACTAATTATTACATACATTTATTAATCCATATAGCTACAGAATATTATATCTTATAAAATAAATTTCTCATCTCATTTCTGACTTGAATAAACTTATCAGTTTTATCAGTTTTCCTTATCTTCTAAAAATAAGAATTGAAAATTAGAACCTATGCAAATCCGTTAGTGTTCAAAACCTGGGTATTATTCATTTAACTTCAAAACACATCTAATCTTCTTAACGGAAGTATATAAGCTTTTCAAATGCTTATTATACTGTTCTGAATTTTTGAAGAACATAACAGTTTCTTAAATAATAAATAATTCTGGTAATACCTCTGAATACATATTCTAATGAACAAGCAGACACAATTGTATATAACTACTAAATATTTATTGGAATATTACTCAAACATTCATCTCTTAAAAAGAAATTTTTTATAAATATCTGTACAAACATGGGCAAGAAAATAATTAGCAAATCAAGCTCACGCCCAATTACTTGGACTGGATCTTCCTCGACAACTTGTCGTATTTTTTCTGCCTCTGTCAAGAATTCCCGGTGAAAACAGGCGAGAAAAGCGAGCTCACCGCCAATCTACTTTGCATAGTCCCCAAGAGCTGGACGCCTCAGAGCCCCGAATTAACAACAATAAAGTGGCCGGTAAACACGTGTTCTTTATACATTATTGCTCACGTGCGCGCGCTCGGTCGAAAATTACGCCAAGCCCGAGAGAGACACATAGAAGGATGAGGAAGAGCGAAGCATAGAAGGAGGAGGAAGGAAAACGGTGCCGCGTCGCGTTGTTGAGCAATTTTTTTTTCGTGTCCTGCTGTGGGGGCCTCGTGCGATACACCTTGCGCTCGAGCCACCTGGTCCGGATTCCACCTTACGGCCTCGACGAGGTGTCTTATTTGCGTACCTCGACGACTTTTTTCAGGAGGTGGAGGTTGGTCGCTTGCGGAAAGAAGTTTTTGATGGAAACGTATATATATATATACATATATAGCTGGTCGAAAAGTTCATTGTCCTCTCTTTCTAATTAATTGATTGATCTGAGTTGTATTCTGGAGAAAAAAGAGTTTTAGCAATAATTTCGTGTATTTGAGATACACATTGGTTCGATTAATTTGCATTAATAATGTTGCCTCTGAAATGGAGGTATAGATAAAAATTTTATTTATACAAGGTAAAGTTATGTAAGGAATGTTCAGCGTAATATTTAAACAGTGTGAGTGCAAATATCTGGTTCATGTAGAACTAGATTATCGTTCAAGCAATATATGAAATATATCGATTTGGGAAAAAGAATATTTTCTCTTTATGATAGCTTAAACAATGCTTTCTCACTGTAAAATTTTTTATCAAATGTGCAAAAGGTGTCAAACCGTGAATTGACGTTGGTCGCCTATAAGGAAACAGACTATTAGAATGTTTCCCCTATGTTTCAAACCAAAATTTCTTGATGTTAATACTTGAAATAACAAATGTGTATACTTGAAATAATGGCGCTCCTAATAAAAAATTCATATAATATTTATGAAGTTCTAAGTTTCAAACAATACGTATCGAATTCCATGACAACTAAACACTTGTTTTAAAGGTACAGCATTTATTTTTGTTCGAAAAGAATACTATACAATAAAATGAATTACTACATAATTGTTATTCGAACTCCGATCTATCAACAAGAATGGTTACAAGTTAGTTTGATTTGAAATACGGTAGCGCATACAAAGATGGTGCTAAATGCTCGCTTAAATGAAGAAGCCTAAGTTGCATTAGATAGAACACATGTTGAAAATATCAGCAAGTATAGAAGTCACTATTTTATATGAACATTCGATGGAGATAAAAACCTTGTTTTATTCACTATTAGTCGATCTAAAATCACAGTGAAGCAAAGTTTTTTTATGAAAAAAATAAAATTTCTTTCAATGATGTGTAACAAAGGGCGAAACATGGATTAAGCATTACCCAAAAACCCGCAGATGAAGAAGACGATAGAATCTGATCACTTTAGTCGATATAATCTGGTGAAAGCAGTTTCAAAGCGATGAAAAATTCGAGTATAAGATAAGAAGAATATGGCCCACATATTTTGGAATGTATAAAAAATTTGATTCATTGATCACTGTAAGGCAGAGAATCGTCAATAATAAACATTACAGGATGTTATCACATAAGTTGAGTGAAAAAAACCATTATAAACTACCTCAAATGCAAAAGTAAAAATGCTGTTTTACTAAGAGTTGCTGCATAAGTTTATGAAAAAGATTATCAAATTAAATGAGCCTCGATCGCAACTGTTTTCTTGCGCACTGTCCAGTATGATCCATCCAAGTATGATCCTCTACGATTACTTATCTTTTGCAATCCTCAAATAAAAAAGATCTCTTAATTAAATACCTTGTCACTTCAATGAGCGTATATTGATGAATAAATTAGAATTTTTACCAAACGTTTTTACGTTATCAGATGGCTTCAAATTTATTAAGTAACTCCTCGAAATAGAAAGTATCAGAATTGATGTTAAACTCATATTTGCTCTATTCAGAAAATAAGGCATATAATTAAATTTTTGACAGTAAACTTCTGTATAGAACTTTTACATGTATACTAGCACTTTTAATCACTTGAGCCTTCATTCCACGGAACTCATTCATTACTGCACGATCCAACACCTATAACATTCAAGCCTCTCTATATTCACACTATAACGAGCCGCATTATAAAGTCCATTCCCGAAGCTCTAAAAAGGAGAGGAAAAACTTCTTCGAAAAATCAAATTGAACGGTACTTGAGAACTCAGGACAGGATTCCTCGGCCATAGGCCGCATAGATCGCTCGTAAAATCCTCCCTCCTTCGCGCAACGTCAACAATGCACCAAAATCCATAAACGCCGCACCGACCAAAGTAGGGTTATATATATATATATATATATATATATATATATATATATATATATATATATATATAGGCGCGGCAGAGAGCCTGTAAATCAAACGTTCGCGTCACCCACGCATAGGAGGTGCGACCTGCCCTTTCATGTATAAAAGAGCGAGGGGAGGGGGTGGAGGAGGCTCTTTTCTTCGGTCCGCTTACAATGCGCCCACGTCCGCGTGGCTCGTTCGACATTCGCAAGGACGGAATTCGCGGGTGCGGATGAAAATTACACGCGCGCGGCCGGCCGCGGAATGCGGCGCCAGACGCCCGAGGCCGCACGCTCTATAAACACGTGCGTGTGCTTCGCCTGGTGTGTATGTATACGGGACATTTATTGAATAGTCGGGCCGCGATGTATTCAGAAAGTAGTTAGATCGGTCTAACGATGGGGGTTAGAGGGGTAGAGGGGAGAGTTTATTGTCGTACCCCATTTGGCCGGCCTTCTAGCAGTTCATGATCGAGCTCATTATTTAGCGACTGCATTTGTTTGCGGACAGCGTACAAAGTTTGCGGAGTCGAAAGCTACTTTTACATATATGAGTGACTGCGATATTATGATAATTTATATTGTCTTGCTTTTATTGCTCTCTTTTTTCTAACTTATGTAGTCCATTTACGTAGATAGTTCAATCAGAAAATTCTCTGTCGGAACTGCTTGTTCATTGATTATGTTTTTTATTTAAGATTAAATTTCAAAAAGAGTAAAAATGTATTTTAATATTTTTGAAAATAATCTTAATTTGTTTTGGAATCGTAAAAATTTATTCGTCTAATAATTCTAATACCTTATTAACAGTATAAGTAACTTATGCCAAATTTTTAATTCCAATTAAATTAATTTATAAGAAGTAGTTTTATGATTGTATATGTAAGACATTACCATAAATTTAAGATAATCTTATGTATAAAATGGCATTTCCTTGAATAGTATATGCCATTATTATTAGTGAAGTGTTAAAGGTAAAAGCCTAGTTTTTTCGTGAAAGGCCCATTTCAGTATACTCGTTGTATACACGTTGCAAGCTCAATGGTGAGGTCTCGATTCCGTGCAGGGGCGAGTGAGTGGATCATAAAAGTTGTAAAAGATTACTTCTAAAGACATGATAAGGTAAAAGTCAAGAATTTTTTATACGAATACATTCGATTATATAATACTGAAAAATGTTATATCACTGTTGGACCTCTAAACCGCGCAGAACAGATTGCCAAAAATCAGCGAAATTATAAACAATTACTTCCAAAGTCATGATAAGATACAATTCTGACAATCTTATTTTCATACCATATTTCATGTAGGTACGTTGAATATGGATTTTGTCAGAACTTTTAAGTCTGAAGAAGTATATAAAAATAACAATAAAGTTCCGTGTTCCTGACACAAACGATGCAGAACGTTCCGGTAGACCATTGGAAGCCGTTACACCGGGAAATGTAAGTGAAGTGTTAAAAATCGTAATGAAATATCTCAAAGTGAAGGTTCGTGAGATTTCAAAAATGACACAGATATCATATGAAAGCGTATTTACAATGCTTCATGAAAAATTGAGCATGAAAAGGTTTCTTCCAAGTGGCTGCCGCAATTGCTTTCAGTAAATTCATAGATTTGTTTATCGCTATTTACTCGCAATAAAAAGGATTTCCTACGTCGATACGAAAATATGGATGAGACATGGATACATCATTTCACTCTGGAGGCAAATGTGTAATCATCTGAGTGGAGCATGGCTGGTGAAAGCCGTGCACAGCGTCCAAAAACGTAGCAGTCTGCGGGCAAAGTCATAGCGTCGGTATTAAGGGATACACATGGTGTGATTTTTATTGAATACCTGGAAAAAGGTAAATCGATCAACAGTGGTTATTATATTGACTGGTTGCCACGTTTCAGGGAGGAGATCGTAGTTCAAAACGACCGTATATGAAGAAAAAAAAATCCTTTTTCATCAAGACAATGCACCATGCCACAAGTCTATTAAAACAATGACAAAATGGATGGAATTGCGCTTTGATTTGCCCCCCCCCCGTATTAGCCATATTTAGCCCCCAACCACTACTAAATTTTTTCTGATCTCAAAAAAATGATCCAGGGAAAAAATTTAGCTCGAATGAGGAGGTTATTGCCAAAATAGAAGCTTATTAAAGCAAAGGATAAATCATTTTATAAACATGGTATAGAAATGTTGGAAAGGCGTCGGAACGATTATATCACTAAAAGGAGATTATCTTAATGAATAAAAATGATTTTTAAAAAAAAAGTTGTTTTCGTTGTTAGTCTCTGGACTTATTGAAGTACGTGTGATAGATATATATATATATTCTATCATTCCTAAATAAATTGAAACAGTGTACTAAAATTTATATTAATTTTTACCAATCTCTCTTAATCACGCATCATTCATCCAATAATTATATATGTATATATATAAATATATATATATATATATATATATATATATATATATATATATATAATATGTGTGTATTTAATGACATTGAAATATGCCTTTAATTCAGTAAATTCAAGTTGAGATCTTTCTCGTTTAAGTTAAAATACTTTCGTTTGGCACATATATTGAGGAAAAAATTACTTACGCAGACCCGCCCGTACACGCTACTTATCGAAATTTACGACAGGATCGATATTTTTTCGGCATACATATACAAAATTTTATTGCAAATCGATCGAAGCAATAATAGCCCCCAACATTTAATTGAACGGGCATGATGCGCCGAGACAAATCTGTAAATGCGCTCAATCCCATAAAATTATAATCGAGCGGATTAATTATAATCTTCCATAGTAATTAGTGTCATTCCGTCGCGAATGTAGAAACGCCCTTTAGCTTTCTTACTTCACCATGTATATCCCGATGAGAAAGTGAGAGGAAGAGATAGCACGCAAAAGATGGAGGGGGCTCCCCTCTTGTTACATCGTCCAGCAATAGAGTCTCTCCAAAAGAATCATCATTGGAAAAAATAATATCGATCGGAATTTCGCGTCGTTTTCTGAAAGTGATTAGGTTTTGATATGTCTATTCAAAGTGGTGTATATGGTGTTTTAAGAAACGACCCCTTGTAAGTCTTTTTCGTTAAATTCATGAGAAACAAATGCGAATCCATGATGGGGAGGGGTGATAGATGTGCATATTTCTACTTTAAAACCCAATAGATAGAATATAAATCATACATAAATTATATCTGTATGTCACGATTTTTTTATCATTTGTAATTATAGTGTAATAATTAGAAACAATATACAATACTTTAAACTAAATATATTGTGGAACCCACAAGTATGCTAATATGTAGATTAGTTATAATCGCATACTTTCGCATCTGATTTTACTAGCAACGATAGTGAATCTGTATTTTGATTATTGAATTAGAATACAAGATTTTCTAAAGCGCAAAAATCGGGAATTCTGCCAGTAGGAAATCGTGTAAAAACTTGTGTAAACATATTACCTCGTAATTTCGAAAAAATGGAGTCTCGGTCTCAGAGCGTAGTACGGCCTTATTTTGTCAAACATAGAAACTAATAAGTCGATGTATTTAACTACAAATTAAGTCGCAATGCATTTAATATTCGTAAAAGCTCATATTATCGATTTTAATTTTACATTATTTTAAGCCAATTCAATCATAATTTTTTTTCTTATTTCGATTCTTCAAAAGCATAATTTAATCCCTGATCATGAAAATTCAAATTCGTCCATATACATATTAAAATGATATATAAATGAATTTATAAATTGCTTTATGTGTGGTATAATCATGTTTGTGAAAAGTTACCACAATTAATTTCGCATTCCCCTGGCGATGCGTAAAATATTGCGTTTATCAAGAATAAGCTGATTTATCGGCTATTATTTACGTGGAACGCATAAATTCGTAACGAGCAGAAGAAAAACAAGTCGCAAAAACAGAACGAATAAAAAAAGGGAAGAAAATAAAAACGGCTTTCTTCGCCGAAGCGTGCTATATTGGCGCTGATAAAATTAAGCGACAGTCAAAAGTAGCCATAAAGTTAATAAATTGACCAATCATTGGGACTGCTTACGCGAGCACCTCTCACGACAACATGCAAAAAGAGTCAGAAGGAGCAAGATCAAAAGAGAGTGTATCAGCATGTGAGGAGCGAGAGGAGGAGGAGGAGGAGGAGGAGGAAAGAGAGAGAGAGAGAGAGAGAGAGAGAGAGAGATCAAGAGCGGCGTGGTCGAAAATAATTCCAAGATCCATCTCATCCTGAAGCGTCGAGCGTTCAGCGGCTTGCATAAATTCTGTTTCGCATAAGACACGGGCTGGCAGCAATCAACCTGCCCTCGCTCTCTCGCTGGCCGCGAGAATTCGTCGCGGAAAAAGTGCCGGGAAGGCGGGCATCGGCCACGAAATTTCACGCCCGACTAACCAATCGATTGAATCTGATTTATGAAAGTCGATGAAATACGCGACCCCTGAACTGCTGACTGCTGAAGCATATATCTACGTAATGGATTATGAAATTCGAGAGAATGACTTTTAGCGGCGTGTATTGAGTTCGGCAACTGTTTGAAATTGCTGTCTGTCACGAGCAGAGATGTTGCTACTTAAAAATATTTTATTCGGACTCACTTTCGGTATATATTTTATTGTTTGAAATAAATATTTATGCCATAATAATATATTTTAAAAAATATATACAGATTATAAACGGTCTTAATATAATCAATTAACTTAAATTTGTATATCAGAATTTCCAGAAAAAAAAAACAATTAAGGCATACAATCTGTTTTTAGATTTATTAAAATGACTGGCACTGACGGTCGTAAATATATCCAAGATTGAACTTGTTAGCAATTATCATTCAAGAAAATTCCCTGCGTTATAAACGAGACAATATGGTTAGCTTTCGGATTAGTTTACAAATTTTGTTCTTAGAAAACAGTATTAACATTTATATTGTGGCTTTCTCTTATTCCAACTATCTACAGTAATACGGTAAAATTAAAATTAAGTCGAGCGATTCAATAATTAACCCTTTGTTTAGAGGATACCTCCAGCAATGATGTAATTTTAGTAAATGTTGATTTCTCTTACTGTTTCACGATGTAAATTTATCAGAATCAAACAATCAACGCCATTGCTAATCAGACATTTTAATAGTGACAATGTAGTAATGACTTAACAACATACTTATCTACAGTCTTCTAATTCTAAAACAGAAACGAAGACAATATTTTTCTCGTTAAGCGAACGTAGTATTACCAAGGCAAATTTGAGTTTAACTGATTAACAGCACACCTTGATCAGTGATAGCTTCGGAAAAATTATTAATACCTATCATTCTCATGACCTATATCAAAATTAATTTTACTATAAAATTAATGCTTCAAAGACCATATATTTTGTTGACATAGTTTTCGTCTATTAAAGTTCATAAAACGAGCAGCTGATGTTCTTTCTAACAGAATGCGAACGAACATATCGATGCTCTTGTAAAAAAACTGATACTCTGCCCAATATTTAAATTTATCTACAATGAAGATAATTTTCTCTGAGAAAATAACAGACTGCTTTGTTTTTAGGAAATGGGAGTAAATATATTATAAAAGAACCCAAAAAATGAGAACATTTTAATTTACAAAAGTGCCACATTGTACAAAAGCTTTATTATATATTTAAAAATTAGCAGCATTCTAATTCTGAACAGCTAAATTCTCTCCCAAAGTACTATAATGAGTTAACAATCCAGATTTCAATATGACCCTATAAATGACAGTCGCAAAACACAAAAGATAGAGGATGCTGGAGAGATGCTGGGACGAGAAAAAGGGTCCATTACATTTTTTCCCATTTATAGGAATCATCATCGTTCGTAAGGTTGGATTTTTATAATGTGGCAGTATAATGTATTACTTTTCGTCAGTCTAAAATAATAAAACCCAGATTCGAAAGATATAACCGAAGTATATTGCTAAAATTATCATAACATTTCTCTGAGAATATCGCGCTAATCAGCGTAATTACATAATCGCGAAAGTTTCTTGATTTATAATCCTCGTTTTTTTAATTCACGCGAGTGTGCTAATCATGTATCGTTTAGTAGGTTACTATGTATGTTTATAACAGAAAATATAGTATAAATCAATTGTTGCGTGTCATCGTATTCGCACAATAGTGATTTTTTATTGTCAAAGAGGCTCAGTGTAATATGACTGAGAGGGTTTCTGCATTGTAATTACGTTGATTCGTATCAGCCGCCCACTCATGTAATAATTGTCGGATTCAAGTGCTTATTAGCTGAGCTCAACTGATAAATGATTGATTATCATGACTAAAGAATTGTATGTAATATTTATCTGTAAAATGTTGTTTCCTATGTTCTTATTCATAGTCTTTGTAAGATTTTGAAATGCAATCTTTTCTAATAGTTTTCTATTGATGTAATTTTTTATTTGATATATTTGCATATTTTTCTTTTTCTGTCGAAAAGTATGCTTTGAAATCTGAAGTGATGTTGAAATTAAAAATTCTTAATAAAATTAATTTCTTAAAGAAATAAAAATGTAAGGAAATTATATTATATTTTATTATATTATATTATATTTCAATATTATATTTTGTGTGAAATGTTTAATATATAGGCCTACAATGGCTCGATCGCTAGAGCGAAGGACTAGTAAGTTGGGGATCCGAGTTGCAATTCCGGCCTCGGCCGATTGATACAAGCACTACTGTAATAATTTACATGTGCTTTGTTTATAAAACATATCGTAGACATCCGACGCTGATTAGCACCGGTATTGGGAAGCATAAATAGAGCGACGTTAAATATATTTTCATCATATGCTGAATACTCGTATGAAGCTTGTATCCTAACAGCATCTTCATTTGAAAGTACACGTTACATTGCCAAGTTAAAAATTATTTTAAGCAATAAATGGAATTCTTAAAAATGAAATGACCGAACATCCATGAGTTATCATGAATTAAAAATTAATGAATACGACCATCCTGGATGGTCATATAATGTTTCATGGGTATTATAGTTGTCCTAGACAAGGTCATATCTATGATTCATTTTACTATTATTTAAAATACTAGAAAATATATAAAAACTTGTAATTGATTCAAAATATTATGTATAATTATAGTATATATTATAATATAATATATATTATACTATATATTATAAGTATGAATAAATTATAAATAAAACTAAAATTAATTAGATAAGTGAAATAAATTTTGAACATGCTTCACAAAAAATTCAAATAAAAAGTATTGTAAGAAATGCTAAAAAGACTCGAATTGAAAATTAATACAATTACAAATAATCATGAAATTTTTTACTAAAAAGAAAGAAGCTCATTCTATAATAAGGTCCTGGCTATGAAACATTTAGTAAAAGGAATTAGTGAAATATATTTAACTTAATAAATATTTTATTGAAACAAATAAAGAAAGAATAAAATCAACTATATCATTTAGTATAAATAATATTTAGTAACTCTAAATAAGTAAATATTTAGGTAGTTCGAAGGAATTATAGTTCAATCTACGAAATGGTTTCGTATAAATAACTAAACTCATTTTGTAGAAACAAGCAATTGAATTTAAAGAATTCAAAGACATTCAAAGAATTCAAATTTAATAATATTAATAAGAACAATTAGTAAACTTAACAAACTATTTAGCAAAAGCGAAAAAATATGGGTGAAACAAATTACCAAAAACAAAACAATTGAATATTTGTTTGATGTAATTAAACAAATATTTAGTAAACTTACATAACCATTGAGTGAGTTTAAAAACTGTTTTATTAATGCATTAAAACAACTGAATATTTGTTTGATTTAATTAAACAAATATTTAGTAAACTTACATCACTATTGAGTGAGTGCAAAAACTATTTTTTTTAATGAATTAAAGAATTTATAGAAAAATTACACTTTATTGACTAAATATATTTACTTGTTCCCACAAATTATATCTTAAACAGAAAAAATAACTAAGTTTAACTCATTTAATAGTTGAGCATTATACATAATAAACAACTAATAAATAAAACAACTAAATAACTATAATATGTCTTAATATATTTTAGCTTTAATTAAAAATTTAAATGATCTATCAAAGGTAGGTATTATAAATGATTTTGCAGTTTCAATGAAAGCATTTAGTTCGTTAGTCAATTAAGTAGTTCCTTGCTCCAATGAATCGTTTAGTCAATTTTACAAAATATTAGCTTGATTTATCGAAATATTTAGTAATTACAAAATATTTTATAAAATCAACGAAATATTCCATTACTCTTAAGAAATATTGAGTAGATTTAATGAATCGTTTAGTAATCTTTTTAAAATATTGCTTTATGATAGCTTAAATAATTTTTCATGTATATATCTAGTAAATCTAATTAAATATTTTTTGAAATTTATTAAATGTAATTAGTTAATTCAATAAAATATTTAGTAAGACTTCTTTAATGAAGTCATTTTGTTGATTCTAATAAATATTTCTTTGAAATGACTAATTTTTTTTCAGTGCAGGATAAACTCTTGGTGCAATTTTTATAATGATTATTCAAGTTTTCACGTCGCATCTTCAAGTTAGATACGACCGACCCCTATTTTCAGTGAAAAGTTCGATGATTCATATTATTTGCAATTGTGTTCTTTTTCGATTGAACTTTAATTTTCTACAGTTTTATATTTTTCACTTTTTGTTCAATTTATTTACTAGCTTGTATTTTATTATTTTATTATAGAAGGAGAGAATCTCAACTATAGATCACCGATTTTAATAAGAAAAGTTAATCTTTATCTCTATATAAATAAAGGCACAGTAGTTAATTTAACGCTCAAAATTTGCTGATATTATATATATATATATATATATATATATATATATATATATATATTAAAATATTACTTTTGTCAACTACATATAGTTTTAGTATATATATCTACATCAACCCATGCTCCAATATCTGAAATGATATATTCTCACATTGTACTGATACAGATACATATTAATAAACGAATCTTTAAATATGTATACAAAATTAATTTTTAAAATGTAAAATTAATATAAAATTAATGTGAACTCTATTTATAATGTGAGCATTAATTTGGTTAAGACTAGACCAGAGATGATCAACGCTCATTTTCCTATTGAACATTGAATTACATAATATGGAGGTGAACTTAGTTTCCAACTTTTTTTATCGGAAAAAGGACATTTATGATCGAAAATGGATAGACGTTAGCTTAATCAAAATATTTTCCGTGATTTTCTACTACTTTTTTCCATCTTTCTGACAATATAGCAATACCATGGCGAAATAACTGATGGCGATTCAATCATACACAAATTCTCGCACTTCATGAATATGTCGGAAGTGGATATCAACGAGGTCGTGCTGCATCGATCTGAATAGATGATAATCAGAAGGCATTATGTCTGGCGAGTACACTGGATACGGCCACACTTGCCATTGGAACTCAAAAAGGGTGTTTTCGCAACATGTGGCCAAGTGTTGTCATCAAAGAATGACTGCGAATAATGCTCGCGATAGCTGAACTATGTTCGATCAATTTCTGTTGCAAATCATTCCATTGTCGTTTGCATACCTCGGCAGTGACAGTTTCATTCAGTTTTAGCAGTTTTTATCACCACTCAACCTACATCATAGAAAACTCTTCTTTTTCTGCCTGGGAAGCAAAGACAGTGCGATGTTGTATCAATTCATAATGACACTTTCAGTCAATTATCATGCCAACGTGTGGCATCCATTTTCCTTCTTTATGAATCTTTCCCATCGTATATAAATCGCTTGCCAACTGCTCTGTCACTGATTTCTTTCTTACTAGAAAGTTCTTTCTGCGTTTAAGCTGAGTTTCCGTCTAATAATACTTGCAATTCACACAATCTTCAAACTTTTTCGGTTGTCCAGAACGTTCTTTGTCATTCGCATCAGTATCTCGACTGCCAAACCGCTGAAACCACTCTTTAGATGTTGTAAGCGATGGAGTTTGTTCGCCATAACATTCTTGAAGCAATCGATAAATTTCTGCTACACTTTTTTTCAAATCAAAATAGTGCCAAAGGACATGTCGAAAAAATGATTTATCACGATTCATTTTTCACTGGTCAAAAAATTATAATGCTTATGCAAATGATGGCACCTGTTAACTGAATTTTATTAGTAAATGCCAAAACTAAAACATAAGTACTAGATCCGACACATCTGACTTTTCGTACCACTTATATCGCCATCTAAACTTGAAGGCCGGAAACTAAGTTCGCCTCCTATTAAATGTATATCTTATATGTTAATATTGTATATATTTACAGATTATTTTATTGATTATAAGTATATGCATTGGTGAAATTTGAGAGCGTTAACTACTATGAGGTATATTTTAATGTATCGCAAAAATTGTGAGATATTTAAATATTGAATATTTCTCAGTAAACTCTGTGATCCACAATTGGAAAACTTTTCTTATTAGTTTTTTATGTCAATGATTTAATTGTACTTATGTCGACTGCCATATACAAATTAATAAATAGTTAATAAATAGTTACAGTTAATCATTCGTAATTAATAAATAGTTACTATTAATAAATTAATAGTCCTTGAGGAGGAGCCGTAGCGAGCTCAAAACGTTGGACAAGTCTTCAATTAGGTAAGGGTGTTGGGGACGGTCAGACTGCACTTTACTAACAAACAACTGATTGGACTGTAAGAACAATAAAAAAATATTTATTAATTTTTCTGTTAATAGTCTTTTTGTATTAATTCTTTTACAAATTACATTTTTAAGTAATTATTATACAGCCAGGATATATTAATAAACCGAAAAAACGCCATTCCTTCTAAAAATTTTTTCCCCCAAATTACAAACATATCCCACTTGTTATTCCGCGTTACGAAGTCTGGATACCGGAGAACCGTGCGGCCGCGCAATAACAAACCCGCCCATATCACCTGACTCCTCGTCTCCCTTCACCAACTCGGACCTATAGAATTCGCGCAATCGAATTGCACCTTCGCACGTTCCGGAGCCCGGGGCATCGGCAATCGCGGCATGCGACTCTTTCGCTGCCAGCCGTACGGCCAATAATCGTTCGTAAACCGGGGCGACATTCTGGCAGCGATGCTTCGGCCCTCGTGTGTACGAGAAATTAGCATAATTTCAAAATCACGCGCCGCTGTCCCGGTCTGTGTGTGTATGCGCGCAATGAACTCGGCAATATCTTCAAGGAAATAAAAACAAATAAAAAAACAAACAAAAAAAAAATTCGCCCTGAAAAAAACGCGTGTAATCAAGTAATACCGTTCCCTCTCCCCCTTCCTGTTACTCTCTCTCTCTCTCTCTCTCTCTCTCTCTCCCCCCCTCTCTCTCTCTCTCTCTGAGAGGCCCACTTATGGTCGCTAATATACAATGTCACTTAGTCTCGGCAGTATACATCGAGTGCAATGATATAAAAACCTTGCGTGCCCGAGCTACCTCGGCGAAAATGTCCCCAAAAACCGCTAACGAGAGAGCTTTGCCCGTGGTCCGTCGGCTTCATTGTCATGAGTATATATATAGTACAACCTCTCTGCTCATCTCCCTTCGCCGATCGGTGCCTTTTTGTTAAAAGGACGCGCCGCCGCTTCGTCCGGTCCCGGCGCCGGGATTTATCGGGGTCCCGTGGTATATACCTATATACATAGAGATATACGTATATATATATATATATATATATATATATATATATATATATATATATAAACCGATCGCGTCAAGACTCGGAGCTTTTACGAAAGAGTAATTGCCCGTTAATTATATTGCGTCCGCGCGTTCCTTTTTGCCGAACTTGTGACAAAAGAAAAAAGAAGTGGAGGGGGGACGGGGGTGCGCCGAACGGACTTTTACGGCGCGTAAACTACCAGGGACGCGACGCGGCGCAAAAAGCGCTGCACGCAGCTGTTGCGGGCTCGCGCTAGCGCGTTCGGCGCGGTGACGGGTTTGGGGAGGCGGTTTTTTCCCCTCGCATATATATTTATATATATATATATATATATATATATATATATATATATATATATATACACATATAGTTTTACGAGAGGTTGAAAGGTGAGCGAGGGCGCGCATATTTTTAACGAGCGGGGAAGTTTTTTCACCGGGGAAAAATCTGGTCGTAAGACCGAGGATTGGCGGCTAATTAAGAGCTGATTGAATTCAGTGGCCTGTGGATTTTAGAGCTGCGTATATAGGGTGGTGAAATATTTTTACTCGGCAGAAAGAAGATGTCTTTCTGTTGTTGCTTACTGTGAAGGAAAAACAAAAATGCGTTCTTTCTTTCTCGTAGATAAATTTTTCGAAACCAATTTATTCCCTAGCGGATGATACGGACATCGTAATTTAATACCGTTATTGACAGATATTTTGAAGAAATGACTTAAAATATCAATAAACAGATATTTATTATGATTTATAGTAAAAGAACTTAAATTCTATTCGCAGATTTTATCTCTTTGAAAAGATTATGGATGGTCGTTTGGTGACAAAATTAAATCAAGGCACATTTACAATAGTTTGTGAAATATTTAAATTTCAATAAAAAAAACGTCCTTTTAGTCATGAATTTTCTATGCTAAAAAACATAAAAAAGGAATGAATTCGTGTAAAAAATTATTAAACTGACAAAGAAGTTTTTATTTACTTTTCTAGTGAATAAATGTTCAACCTACTCTTACTACTAGATTTGAACGTGTTTCAAATCCAATGAATAAATTTTATTACGCTTCAATTTATATCCTGTTTATACAGGAGCATATAAAGCGACAAACTCATCACAAATTTACATAAATCTTCCTTGAATTGTTGAAAATATTTGAAA
Source organism: Sycobia sp. Sy_11 (assembly GCA_018907035.1). NCBI lineage: Eukaryota > Metazoa > Arthropoda > Insecta > Hymenoptera > Epichrysomallidae > Sycobia > Sycobia sp. Sy_11. The sequence continues at coordinate 782,206 of JACCIC010000016.1, read as the reverse complement.
TTATATTAAAAAAAAAAAATCACCTGGCTTCAAATAACTGTATTGAATTGATAAAACATAAATACAATGCACAACCTCCAGAAGACTGAAATCCAACATTTTATTCACTTTAAGATTCATGTATTCGCATTCATTTTATTTTAATTCCAAAATATACTTTTAATTATACCTGTCGTATAGCTCATGCAATTTATTCGCGTTATTAGCCAATTTAAAACTATTAACACGACTGGTGGATCGCAAGAATTCGACGAGCAATAAAGAATACAAAGATCGGCTGGAAAAGAATGGCTCCCCTGGGCATTTAGGGTGAGTACAAATAATACGCCTGAAAATCTCTCGCGGTGTTAAAGAACAAATGACCAGGCATGTATATATATATATATATATATATATATATATATATATATATATATATTTATACTCACAACGGTATTATGCGATTCTCTCTTCGGAGCACGCATACAGAAACACACAGCTAAATGCCTTCAAAAGCCAACGAACTGGCGCCGAAAGCGACGTACTTACACGCTCAAATACATCGGTGGCAGAGAGAGCGAGAGAGAGAGAGAGAGAGAGAGAGAGAGAGGGAGGAAAGAGAGGAGCCAAATTTTCACGAATCTCTTATCTCCAGTACCGATCGGCTACTCTGTCTCTCGGTCCTTTGCGTACTCTTGTATGGGGTGCCGGCGCACAGATTCGCGCCGGCTTGTATGCCGCGCGCTGTTTTAAACTCCCGGGCCGATATATAAATTGCTGCTTTCCGCAGTTTGTTATCCCTCCCAGCCATCGCAGGTGTAATGCCGGGGGAATTCGCCGCGGTCCCTTCGAGTCTTCGACTCTTTCCCTCTCTCGATCTCCTTCTCTCTCTCTCTCTCTCTCTCTCTCTCTCTCTCTCTCTCTCTCTCTCTCTCTCTCTCTCTCTCTCTCTCTGAACGCGGTTGCCCAAATTTGGTGAAAAATTACGCCCGCCTTTAATTTATGCGCGACGCAGCCCGGCTTATATAGCGCGCGAATTTGCGTGAAATATTTCGACTGATTCTATTAGCGCTCGGGACGAGATAAAGGCTCTCGATATAGCTTCTTCGGAGTTAATGGATGTCGTATGTGTATATATATATATATATATATATATATATATATATATATATACATACAGGAAAAAAAAAGAAAAAAAAATATATATATATATATTCTCGGATGTAATGAACGGTGTGGGTGATGCAAGGTCTTCAATATAATATATCAGCGTTAGGTATTTTTTTTGAACAAGGGTGAATGTTTCCAGTGATTATACTTTTTTATGTGCGACATTGATTATTTATTTATATATATATATATATATATATATATATATATATATATATATAGTATAAATATAATACTTTAAAGAGGAGAACCTATTTTAATAACTCAAAGCAATCCGTTCAGTTTACTTTATTTTCTATCTGTGTACAAATTTGCATTGAACAATTTTTCTAAGCGACGATTTGTACATTAAAGCAATGTCGAAATTGAATATAATTTTCATAAGTCGAATACCTGGGATTCGCATGACGGAAAGTTTGATGATAAATTTTGACAATTTAACAATTTGTAGGAGAGTTTATTAACAGGGTAAAAATGAACATCGAAATCAATATACAGTGTATTCAAAACTTTATTGATGGATAGACTTATACGCGCATGGATTTTCTTACGACGTGCATTCTTTGAGTGACGAGAACTAACTGACTCGCTCCCTAAACTTTTGAGGGAAGGACAGGTATAAAAGTTACCGTATGAGATCAAAATGGTCGGAAACGAAACTCCGGTTGCGCGGAGCACTCGGATGGTTAGGGATTAATGAAGGGACTAGGGTTTAAGGCAATCTTGTTTAAATTGTAGTTGCAATAAAATAGAAAATTTCAAAGGTTGGAAAAATAATAAATTTGTTGTTTATGTAGCTAGCAAGAAGATCGCAACAAATTTATAGAAGTCTATTGTGAAAAAGAATTATATAGTGAACTTCCGCAATTAGAATATGCCTGGGAATTTGGAATAGTGTAAAAATTACAACGAAAAGTTATAAAATCAGGAGAACACACTGATACGCTAAAGGTAAGGATCATGCATTCAATGAGTTATCTGCATCTACATAGTTACATTGTACAAGTACGTTTATTCTTAGCAAAATAAATTATAGCTGGTTATCGTCATAGTGGGCTTTAGAATATGTTTAAGTTTACATTAAGAAAATAGCAAAGTTCTCTACTTCGAGTACTGTTCCTTCCGCTCAAAATAAATTTTCAATTATTCCAATCTCACGTTTCCTTCTAAAAATAACGAGTATGAAAGGTCAAAAGTGAAAACCTATGTATATCAACAGGTAGTAATGAGCTATACATTTCATCGCGCTTGCAGTCTTTTAATAAATCAATATAATTATAATAGCAATACAGCTGAATTTATTTATATAATCACCTCTGGGAAATATGGAATATACAGAATTACCCTTGAAACTTAAGTATTAAAACAACGAAATATAAACACAACATTACTAGCAAAGTGTAATCGGACATCAACACTGCAACCAAAATTATCAACTGCTAAAAGGCTTCGGTTCCTCTTCAAGGACTCAAATGAACACCTACACCGAAATCTGTATACAAATAATCCTTCCATTACTCTACTTATATACCTATCGCTCCCATAAAACGTACTTGGAATAATTAAAAATAATAAATATTATCTAATTTATTCAAAAATACATTCAAGACCTTCGTACTTATAATTATTCTTCATACCCAGTTCTAAAATATTCATATTTCAAAAATCCAAACAGTTAGAAAGTTCATTAATTACATATTATAGATGTGGTGCAATCTAGTTAATAATTGAAATATATTTATTAACTAATACATAAATGAAGTTGCAAGATAAAGATAAATAAAAAATCATATTGAATGAATGCAAGAGTTATTCCCATATCTATTGATAACTAAAAACCAATAGTTTATACAATGTTGTTTTAATACCGATATAATATCCTCATTTGATAAATTTTATCAAAGTCAATAAAGTCTCTTTTTCACATATTATCTAAATGTTTTCCCAATGCAACATTCATTACAATCATTAAAATTAAGTTTATAGACTATTTTACTTTCGTTAATTTATTCTCCTCACCCTTCTAATTATTAAGTAACATAATTGTATTATTATTGTACTTAAAGAAAAAATAAATAATTTATTTTTTAACTTTATTCAGAATTCTTCTTGAGAAACCCTTACAACATAATGGTAAATCAAGAACTGCATTTTGCCAATCACTCACAGGCTGTGCACATTACTATTGTATAATTATTTAAACAGTTAAGAGTGAACTTATATCCAAAAAAACTTTTAAAACACATCATTTTGAAACTGTATTGCCCAATGCTTGAAAAATAGTAATAATAATTGCTGTATATTTAAATTGGTGTATTTCTTTTACTTTTCACTACCAAATTATAGAAATTCTTATATTGTAAAAAACTGTCATATTGTTATTACAGTACCTGAAGTGTATTTAGACTTATTGGATTACCTTAAATAATATATAAGAAACATAACTTTCCAACAAGCAGTTCTAATTAATGATCAAAAAATCGCAAGAGACATTTTTCTTCTACCGACTGAAAAAAAAAAAAACGAGAATCTTCTCTCCGCTTATACAAAGCCATAAGCAAACCTGTAGAACACGATAATTCTCCTCGGCAGTTCTTCATTTCCTGGTGCTGCGCAAAAGAGCGCCACCGACACCCCAATAACGATACTCTCCTGCTGCAATTATAGCAAAAGCGGAAAAGCTCGTCGATCCGGTTGGGAAAAGAAGTCGAGCGCGGCGAGGTTAATGAACTTGAGGCGCGGCTACCGCTTTTCCGCTGATTCGACGAGCGAGGCCTCGTCAAGACCGATCGCTATTGGTCGGCCTTGATGTTGGCAAACGACCGAGCATTAGATGTAGTTGGTGGGTTATCGCATATATAGTAGATTATAACACTGGAGTATACGTGTATACCGACTAATAATTTTTACGAATGAATTCGACTGATCGATTCGTAACACTCCCTCGGAATATGTACCGCTTTAACAGGAATAAGATTTTTCCGAGGTAGCTCTCCGTTCGCGCAGTCGAGCGTCTGAAAAATTGCGGAGTTAACGAGCCGGAAAGGTCTATAAGCTTAATCGTATATATATATATATATATATATATATATATATATATATATATATATATATATATATATGCATTTAAAAGCACTTAAGATTTGAAAATTGAAAGAGCGCGGGCAAAATGAGAGCTGGTTTAGAACCAACGATATAATAAGCCGATACATCCTTCGTCACTTGGGCAAAGCGCTTTTTTTCTCTTCTGCTGTTGACATCTCAAGCATTCCTTTGAAAACGAGCGTTCATAGTCGTAAGTAGATCTGATGATCGAAAATGTCTAATTCTGACAAATTTTGCAAGATGCAGTTTTTCACTGTTCTATAATTTATCTTCTATAATTTTCTATAATCTTCTATAATTTAGCTTTTGTTTATTTAGATCTTAGCGTTTATTTAGATTATATGTTATATATAATAATATAGAATTCTACTGTAATTCCAGGCTCGTGTAAAAATTCAATGAATAATTCAGGATTACAGCTATAGGGAATGTCATTACGCGGTAATATATTCCAAAATAATATTCCATGCATTATATAAAAAAAATTAAATTTTACCGATAAATTCAAGGAGAGAAATTCTTGTCATTATTGCTCTTCTTGGATTAATTATAACAACTTTTCAGCCATGTGTGTTTCTGAATAATTGTAATTGCAATTTCTCTATCCATACAAAACGACCATAAACGCTATATCTAATCATTAGAAACGACGACCAATTTAATATTTCAATGTTACAAATGAGTAAAAATTAGCAAAGCTGAGCGAGCCATATGTACGCGGTAAAAGAAACGCGTATAAATATCTCACCTACGCTTCTGACCGTAAACACCTCGCGGCGCAAACCCGTTTCCCCGGAACAAATGCACGCTCGGCGCTATAAACGCGCTCGCCAGAAATCAGCGTTTCGAAAAATCCTCGTTAACGTTCGAATATCACGAGCACCGGCGCGGGCGAAGCATCGAGAGGGTGAGAGAGAGAGGGAGCGTGGAGGGAGGGGGAGGACGTCGCCGCGCGGCACCTTGGATCTCGCCAGGGACAAATGGGCCACGGGCCTGTTGACTAATTTGCGCGATTAAGACTTGAAGTCAGAGGGTGAGAGAGGGAAGCAGCTCTTGCGTGCAACGGGTGCCTTGTCTGAATAATCGTTGAAACCGATGCGTGTGGAAGAGAGAGAGAGAGAGAGAGAGAGAGAGAGAGAGAGAGAGTCAGACACAGAGAGAAAAAGTCTTATCAACCGGGCGGTCGGGATTTATTATCATCGCGAAGGATTGATTATTTCGTATGATAAACACGCGAGTCGTTCAAAGTGAAGCGACAGATTTGAACAGATTCGAACAGTCGACAGATTTGAACAGTCACACGATCATTCATTGAACGATGAGTATCCAATATTAATGGGCTATCGTTATATTATTTTTTCAAGTATTACTTATGCAATGAAAAATATATGTCAGTAGATCTAAGATATTACGATAGACATGAGAAACTAAGGAAGCAAACACGGATCGTCCGAACAATGATGTAAGAAGTAATGGTTTGCCAGATGAGGTATACGAAGGGAAGAAAATTTATAAGTAAATCTGAGAATTTGAATTGAAAATTAGAACGAAAATATGTAAGAATAACTAAAAGGAAATGACTGGGTTAAATTGGATATTTATGTATGTAGAAGGAGTTTGAGAGGGCACAATTCAAACAGAAAACTGACAAAAAAGACGTAAAGAGCAAATATAGAGACTGAATAATGGATATATTGTCGAGCAAAGTGAATGCTTAACGAAGTCTATAAGAAAAAAAAGCGGATAAGGAAGATGAGAGAGATTAATCACAAGTATTTGGGAGTTAGGAGAGACTTTAAATTAGTAAAAGAATTGGAAGGAACGACGAAGCCGAAAGACTTGGCGACGTAAAAATGCAAAAAAGTGTAACACAAATAGAAAGAGGATACAGCGAAACGAACGTTTAAGCATTTGAACGATAAAACGAACGGCGTAACAGGGGGAAAGGGATGAAAGAGGAACTGCAAGTGGAATTGGTAGATGAAAGTGAATAGAGAGATATAGAAACATGGAATGTTTATAGGACATTAAAGAAAATTAAAAACAAAAAAAGATTATAAAAATTTTTCCAAGAGTACTGATAGAGAAGGTAATGGTAATAAATAATGAATTATATATTTAATGAAGAAGACTTAATTAAAGAATAGAACGTAGCTAGCATACATCTAATCCGTGTATATGCAGGATAATGAGCGAGAAGTGAAAAAAAAATTAAATGAGTATTCATTTTAGTTTGTAAGGGTACTTGGTATGTTTGAAGTGTAAACAATCACGCGTATAAAACATTTATAATTACTAAAAATAAATTATTACTAAAAATAAAAATTTAAATATTTCTTGCGTGAAAACGTGAATTGAATATTTCTAGACAATTTGATGCCTTTATTTAAATTTTTATAGAAATGTACAAATTGTGATTAACTATATTTTGATAATAATTTAATACAGACAATAATTTTCTTTAAAACATTGCATACTTTGTTGAGTGGGTAAATAACCCATACATCTATATAAATCAAATACTTCTTCAGTTTGCTCCTCATTCGTTCCAAAAATAATGATGCATTTTTATGTCTTAATATCATTACCTCGCGCAATAAAATTTTAAATTAATCACTTCGTGAACAGTTCCCTGTCTTAATTATTTGTGTGATTAAATTTTCAGTTAAACGTCTATCTCCTCCTCCCCTTGAAAAATTACAAGGTAAGAGAATGAAAAACAAACGGTTCCACGGCACGCTGATCAGGAAAGTATAATACACTTGTCTGTTCGTCCAATCCATTAGTTTCAGTGCTCCGGAAACGTAAGCGTTCCAAAATAAATAAATAAATAAAATTACAGGCGTCGGACGATTGATCCACAGTTGCGACATTACTCGCACGTTAACTAAATTATAATTCGCCGGGCGATGCTTGATTGATGGTAGCTTTTAATAGCGAGATAGAGGCAGAGAAAGAGAGAGAGAGAGAGTGAGACAGAGAGAGAATAACGATGTCCCATTGCAAGTATCCCCTAATTTTACCTAATTAGGAATATACAAGCTGACGTGTAGGCGAATGAGATTGAGTAAAAAACGGGGGTTGAAGGAGAGAAAGTGGTTGAGGAAAACAAGAGGAGTAGCTCTGGGCCCGTGACGAGAAGTAGTTAAAGGAGAGAGGTAGAGAGAGAGAGAGAGAGAGAGAGAGAGAGAGAGAGAGAGAGACAGAGAGAGAGACAGAGACGTTCCTATCCCGGGGAGCAGATAGCATCCATAATCGCGACCGCGATTCTTATCTTCTGATTTATGAATCGCGCGTACCCCGCGATATTCGAACGACGCACCGCAGCCGGTGTCGGGGACAATTTGTTATCCGTCTTCTGAAGCGTGGGAGAACAAAAATTTCCGTGTTCCTTGCGCTCGAGGGGCACGGGCGATAATACGGGGACAACGCTTTCCGTCAGGACCTCAGCGTGGAGGTTATGCGAAATATATAGAAAAATCCTAAACCGTTTTATTGCTTGAGTTTTATTTCAATTTGGTTACTTTATATGATAATATAATTTATATAATTATATAATAGATCGTGCCCTTTGCTATTTCATTTCAATTTCTATTGTTTCAAACAGTATTCTTGTTTCCTTTATACCGTTATTTTAATTAGATTAATAAATTACAAATTTGTCATTGGAGCACTTATGATAATTCCCTGATTGCAACGCTATCGATTTTCTCTATGAAAATTAATTTATGATTTATTAAAAAAAATTGTTCCTGTTTTACTACATAAATGATAATAAATGTTCATGATTTGTACGTGTTTCATATTCTCACCTATTATTGTCATTAATGAAATGAATCCATTTATACCCTTCCTTGTCTCTTTTGCATTGGGAAAACTATACGTTTATCTTTTTAATATATTTTTTACTTAGAACCCGTTTTTAGTACAGAAGCTCCAAATAGTAATTCTCTATCTTTACATACGTAGAAATTAAACCATCCATTTATTACCTAATTTCTTCCCTAGACGCATGGACGTCAATTTTATGTTCCTTTGGAAAAAAATGCGATAGAACGAATACTCATTCTTGCATTATTCGGAATATAAGATATGCTTGTACTAAATTAGTTTCTCTATGCTAAAATTAAAATGTTTTCATTACTATCACGGCTATCCAATTTCTTTTAATTGGCACTCGGATGACTTATCCTATAGTATTGTATTTAGAATCATAAAATTCACTAAAAGGTCCATTTATCTAACCAAATTTTCAAATAATTATTCACATTACACGAGTTAAAAAATCACGTAAGCGTTTCTGAAACACTTGCAACAACACCTTCCCTCTGTTGCAGATACGCCGCTAAAAAACACAAGGAAGAAACAAAACAATTCAATTCGTCTGCCCGAGATCTAATCTCGGTGAATCCTGCCAATTACAAAAGCGAGATCTTCCTCGGCCGATAGCGCGGCCTCCGCTCAACCGTGAAGAAAAAAACATCGAAGAAGATGAAAGAAAAAAAAAGTAAACGTCGAGGGAACTCTCTTTCCCCCCCCCCCTACACATGCGCGCACACGGGCGCGCAAATATAGAAACCCAACGGGACAGTCGGAGATAGCAACAGTCGCAGCAATAACAACAGAATCAGCAGCAGCAGCAGCAGCAGCAGCAGCACCGGAGACACGCCAGAGGGCCGCGCGGCGCGGCATTAATCCGGCGCAATCAATTTCGTCCTAATTGGGGATTATGCCCAGTGCGCGCGCGCGCGCGCGCAGGCCCAGCAGCAGCACTAATAGATTAATTTATTAGGCGAAAGCCCTCAAAGGAGCCGACGCGCTGCCAGTTCCCCTTCCGTAACCGAGTCCCCGCGGCGGTATTAACTATACGCTGTTGGCTGGCGACGATCGTTAAAGCGCAATGGCGCGGCGACGCCCGCCTCTTCAAACTTTACCTATATATGAAAGAGTAGACAGAGAGACAGAGAGAGAGAGAGAGAGAGAGAGAAAGAGCGGGAATTTTAATACCCCCGACGGAGTCGTCGCGAGACCGATATTAGCGAGAGCTTTCGGCGAGATGGCTTCGGCGCGGCGCGCAACTTGTTCCGTCGGCTCTTGGTTTTCTCCTGAGTGCTCAGAAAGACGCGGGCGGCACGAGAGGGAGGCAGGATCCGTTCGCGACAAAGGGGCTTCGCGACGAGTGAGATGTTTTTAGCTGTGACAGCAGGATAAACTGAAATATTTTAGTAGACCTTTGTCCGATGCTCTGCCGGGGTTTCGCGTCCTTCCACCGACTGTATATATCTCTTTTGCGTGTATGTAACGAATGAATTGCTGACATTATTCAAAGTTTCTGTAAAAAAATTAGTACCTTTTTTGTCGGAAATGATAAAGTTGTATATATATATATATATATATATATATATATATATATATAATATATATATATATATATGTACGCTCAGATGAATTAATGAACGTATACAATACCTTGCTCGAGTTCTTTTTTATATGGGTGAGAAATTTCTTGACAAATTAATTTATTTTCTCTTCGGTGGTAAAAGTACTGTTAACCTTATAAGTAGAGCAGAAGGATAAAATTGAAATACGAAAAAATTTAAATTAACGTAATTTATTCGTTTTTAAATAAAAATTTATAATTTTCATACAAAAACGTCTTCATTAAGATCTTAAAAAATATCTTGATTCTTCAGTTTTCATGATTCTTGCTGTAGTTAAGGACGAAGCTAATTAATATGTATTGAAGATGTAATTTGAATACAAGATATATAATTGTGTTTATAATAATTATGTATTGAAGAAAACATACTTATCTTGCAACCAGACTATTCCACTCGGATCATGGATTTAATTTAAATTAGTTGAGATATTTGTCAGTCTCAAGTTATGATAATTACAAATTGGATAACTACAAGATGCTTTTCTGGCTTAAAAATAACAAAAACTATGAATAAACAGTATTTATTTTCAAATTCACAGATGCCCTGTAATTATAATATATTATTTAGATATAGTTTATATATTTAATCATACACGTTCAACTCGAAAATAAGACATTAGGCAAAATACAATACTTTTTCCCAAAAATTCACAAATTTTTCATTAATTTTATTTTAGTCCATTTTTTTGTGACTGTTTCATCTAAAAAATAAAAATAAAATACAACGTAAATTTTTCTATAATATATATTTTTAACTCAGAATTATAAATTTAGAGAGTAAATTCTGTCATTAATATAATTATGAACCGCTAAAATAAACTAAAATCTATTCGCTCACAAGCATTTTATTTATAAAGATACTAAATGGTATTTTTTTTCTTGTAAAATTCGAATGTCACCTATAAAAGTATAAGCTGCTTTTTAAAAGATACTGCCTCTCTCTCTCTCCTTCTCTTTTCTTCTCTTATTTTCTAAAGCAACTGCAAACTAAAAAAACAATTGACTAAAGAACATAAGACATACGTTTAAGTGTTACCCTGTATCATTCTAGAATAAGTAATTTTTATTCATCTTATCTAACTAATCCAGCCTCATAGCCAAATAGACCAAAAGTGAGCTGGTCAACTTGGGCTTAATTTGCATTCCTGTGGTGAATTTTTCTACTTACCGTTTTCGAAAATGATCTTGTGCTTTCAAGGAACTTACATAAAAAATAAGAACATCTTATTCAGTAAGTGTTCGAGTAAATAGTGAATAGTCCTCCATTAATTGAGATATAACAATAACGTCAACTGTGTAATTCCATATTTTTTATATGTACGTACCATTGAAGACATAATTCAAATTGGCTAACTCTGAAACAAGGTATCATGCTAAGACAGTAGCAAAGAAAAGAAATCAGTGGAGGCCAACGAGATAAAGAATGAAATGCTACGAAGATAGGTTCGTGTTTGATCCGAAATATTTTTGCTTTAGCATCCGCGAGAATAAGGATTTTATGCAAAATCAATATCTGATCTTCTATCAAATAATGTACTTTCCTCACCCAGCTAGTCAATACGCTGTTCAAAATGACTATAGCTTCTCTTGACATAATAAAGAATACAAAAGTACAAGTACTATAATTTCATAAGTACTAACATTATCAATCGCCAATTGTGAAATACAGCTTATGATTCGAAAACTTACTTTCTATATTATTTCGAAACTTAGCTATAATCTCTTCAAAGTTAAACTATTCTGTAGAAATCACTTAGAAATATGGAAAATGGACTAGTTGAATGGTAAAGCAACAGCAGACAGAGATAGAAAGAGTGAGAGAGAGAGAGAAAGAGAGAGAGATAGAAAGTGAAGAACAGATAGAGAGAAAGCTCATATTATTGTTAAGAATATTTAACTGCTTGATGGAACTTCGAAGAATATAATACATAAAGCTACCTCCTCTATCGTCAATTAGAACTAGTCGATGATGCATAACATATTGACTTCTTCGAATAAGCGCAAACATAGAACTCAAAATACGAAAATGCCGAAGTAATGTGGATAGAGTGATTTTAGTCAAACTTTTTGCATTTAGCAAAATTCTTTATAAATAAACCAATGAATAACACCACAGCAAGTTTCGTTTTCTTGAAGTTGATGATCAATGTTTGTCAGCTTTACCACTTATTTTATCACTAGATACCAAATTAGTGTATATATAGTAATTTATCTCAAAATGCGGAAGAATTATTTGATGCAAGATATAATATACCTGTATTATTTTGATCATTCTTATTATGTTTTTATATAAAGGTTGTTCGGGATAATAGATATTAGATTTGTGTATGCACATGCGTATGCATGTTCGTGTGTACGTGTATTTATGTACACACACACACACACACACACACACACACACACACACATATATATATATATATATATATATATATATATATATATATATATGTCTATGTAGAAGTCTGTGTGTATTCGTGCATATGTATGTATGTGTGAATATATTCATGTATAAATGTAGAGAGTATTTATTATCTCACTGTCTTAAGGAAAAGAACAAGTAGAAGAAAAGAAAAGATAAAGCTTTAAATCACTTCATTAAGGCAATTATAGAAAGCGGAATGTGATGGCCTCTGAACCGAAGGATGGTCGGTACGAACAAGGACCATGAGCGATCGAAAAGTGTGCGTATGGCGGCCAGTTGCGCGTTCTGTGCGCTCTCTGTTTAGAAGACGCAAATTAATTGCCTTTCCGTCAAGAGCGATCGCACCTATGGCCGAACCGTACGTCTGGGATTTAGACAGAGCGCTGTTTTCCCTCTCCATTCACTATTGCCATCAGGTTATTTTTGAGTTATCGTTACTTCGAATTTATTCGTCGAGTAAAGCACTTCGCTTAGTTTGGTTTCTTGTCTAATCTCAATTTCTAGAAAATCTTTATCTTACGCGCTTAATAATCTAATAATAAGCTATTTAATATAAATATTGCGTTCGTATTTATGTAAATTGCGTGTATATCTGGATATTTAAGTGTACGCGCGTAACAGTGTATGTGTGAAGTGGTGTATCAGCGGGACAGGGTATCTGTCGGTCTTGTGGAGATTTGCCCTTGCTCATCTCCGAGGAGCTTCCCGGCAGCATTTGTGCCTAGTGGCTGCAGTTGCGGCAAAGGTTGTACCCGTACGCCAGGAGTGAGGCCGCAACGCAGAGCAGGAGGCAACTGCGGAACGCTCCTTTCCCAGCCAGCCACACTTGCCGTAATAGTGCGAGTTACGGCAGTCTTACTTGCGCAGGGTGTGACCGAGCACATAGAATTTAGTGTGAGTAACGTACGTGTGTGTCTAGGAATTAAGAGTATATTATGTGATGGCCGTTACAGTATGATCATTATCGAAGCGTAATTATTATACTCTTACATACTTATATATTTACTTGTATTATTATTGATATGTCACGGCTTTTTCTTCCACTCATTGAGTGGACATTGTTTATGCCTCTAGGGAAATTTTAATAAACATAATATTTTACCGTAACTAATTTCCATAGTGTAAGTTTCTTTATTGCACCCGAACGTAGATTTCCTAATCTAACTCCAAATATCTCATTTCTTTTCAAACAAAGGTTCATTTTATAAAATCGACAAGGTTTTAATCCTCAGTTAATAAGAGAAAAACATTTGTATTATTTAATCTTCTCTGAGCCTTATAATTATTTAGAGTTAGAAAAAGATAGTCAAACTAAGAGTACTTGCAATGGCATGTCTACTAATCACTTGGGAATCATCTTCAGAATCTGGAACAAATCTAGCGACCGAAAACATTTCTTGTAAAGCTTCTGCATTTTAACAACCCATTAAATCCAGTAGAAGAATACATAGAACTCTTCCTAACATTTTAATATTGTCTGATCACGGGCACGTTGAAGACTCGAGCTAATATCGTAACAACCAAATACTTGTCGAAAAGAGATCTGAATAAAAAAAATAAAGAACAAAATATGCTCTAATTAAAACGTATTTTTCAATTTTTAGTGCGTTAAATTTTTAATTTTTTCTTGTAAAATATTTAGATTTTTAAAGCAATGATCTTATTAACATAAAAAATATCATTTTTTGTTAATAAATTATAAAAAAAACATTTTATTAAAATGATTATTTCAGTATTGATATAAAAATAAGACTTGAAAGGCTTATTATTATATAGAATAATACCAAAACGTTGTTGAGTTTCAAAAACTAACTAAACTCTAGATTATTATTATCAATAAGTAATCATTACACATCGTCAATCGTCAACTTCCTTACTACTCGTCTAGCAACCATTTTCGCGTGCTTCTCTCTCTCTCTCTCTCTCTCTCTCTCTCACTTATTATCCCAACAGGCCAGTTGCCAATATAATTCATACTACGCTATCACTGGTGCTCAAATACCACGTGCCTAAGTACCACAGAGTAACATCAATACTGGAGCTCCCCACGCGTCTCTCTCCACCCCCTCCCCATGCTCTTATTCTACGAAAATCGCGCTAAAGTACAACCGCATCAAGAACATCAGCCAAACAATACCAAAGATCCAGGTATCACAAATGCCGAACGAAAATCTATCTGATCTTATTAATCAATTAAAATTTAATTGACTATTATTGATGATAAGAATGATTTAAAACTTACACTCAGACGTGCAGAAATTTTATAATGATTAAATATTAAATAAAAAAATATATTAAACCTTGCATTTCGACCCGATTTGATTATTAGATTCTTGTTCGTAGTACATACTGAAGAATTAATGTAATTATTGAAATTAAATAGTAATTATTGAAGAAGAATGTATTACATCTGTTATATTATATTTCAGTTTAGCGATAGCCTTTAATTTAAGGCTGTTTAATGAAACCAAAAAGAATTAACAAGAGAAGCGTTGGCATATGTACAGAATTTTTGCACGTTTAGGTTTATGTCTAAATAAATATATAAAATATGGTTTAATCAGTTAAATTCAAAATTATATAAGAATAATTTACAAGTAGAAAATATAACATTTTTGATCAACAAAATAATATGACTTAGCTATAATTTAAACCAAAATTCTCCAAAATCGATATTGAAATGATCAAACTTATCAGTGATAATATCATAGTATATAATACCAGTAATTCAGTTATTCCTGTGTAACGGAAACATGTTACTAGTTATTGATGGTTCAGCTCTATTCTTTCTATTTATAGATAAACTGAGTTAATCACGATTCTAAATTTAGTATCCGGTATAACACTCTGACTCTGATTATCATCGCTTTTGAATGATGATTCGCCTATCGAAATAAATTTAACGCTAAAGTCAACCGTCAAGTATTAATCTGTATTCGTTGCATAAAGCCTGTGACAAGTCAAATGATATTTCTTAATACTATTTTTAATCCAGTCCTTAAAATGCATTTTTATCTACATTATATGATCCTTTACTGTCATCATGAACGCAATACTCAAGCATTTTCACATTACTTAAATATATAAGCAAGGTGTATGACGATATTCATCTATCTGTACTTCTGAACTTGCTCCTCCCTCCCTCACTCTCTCTCTCTCTCTCTCTCTCTCTCTCTCTCTCTCTCTCTCTCTCTCTCTCTCTCTCTCTCTCTCTCTCTCTCTGCCTATTATCTCTTCTCCTCGCCTCTTCAGCGAGCAAGAGATCCGCCCGCACCGTTCGACGAGAGTCGTAAAGCCAGTGGGCCCCGCGGATACGAAATAATTTTATACCACCGTCTATGTATGTCGTTCCCTCCGCGCCGTTATTTTCGCCAGCGGTGTACCTTTTTTCGTTACTTTGGTAAGAAAAGTGCTCACAACTGCACTGCGCACGACCCGCAATTGTGCATGCGTTGTTTTCGGGGTTACTTTAATGCGCCTTTTATTACGGTCGAACCGAATCCCGGACGTTTTCGCATGTTCCCTTTCCACTGACCGCTGTCCTCCTCAATTCTTTCTTCTTAAATAAATTACATTGCTGGCGTATCGAGCAAGCGCAAACGCTTCGGTCTCTTTACGAATATTTGAATAAGGATCTAATAGTCGGAGAGCTACGAAATTAGTTACGATAAGATAAAAGCCTGGTTTTTTCGTGAAAGACTTATTATCAGTACGCATATTGGTAGCCCGATGATCAGAACTCTATACTGCGCAGGAGCGCATGGGTGGATCATAAAAGTTATAGAAAATTACTTCCAAAATCACGATAAGATACAAGTCTGGAATTTTGTAAACAAGTAGAGAATCTTATATCTCTATCAAAAATTAATCTTTTCCTACCATTTTATTTTCAATAAAGGTACATTAACGAGACAAATGCAAAAATTAATCCTTTTACTTCTACAAGATCAATGTAATATATTAAAATGTCAAAAATCGAAAGATTAGATGTTCGTGCACATTTCATTCCCCAACTCATAAAAACAAGACTTTATGAAACGACCTCACAAATATCAATGAACATCCGTGAAGCACTCACTAGAAATTATCAGAAGTCTATTCTGTTATTTTTCTGAGAAAAAAAAACAAGTATTGTCAAATTGTTGCGTTTCAAACAGGAGGCTCCGCGTCGCAAAAAATGCGCGCTTTGAATCGTGCTTACATACACTTATGCACGATCTACACTTCTGATCACTCTTACACATATCACTGAACATCTCAGAAATTCAAACAAGTATTTGTCAGAAGTGATCGTTTTTCTGAAAAAAAAACACGTAAAGTGAAATTTTTGCGTTTCAAGCGGGAGGCTCCGCGTTGCGAAAAACCGGCGCAGAGCTTTATATATTGATCGTGACATTCAATTGTAGAGCATTTGCATAATGAAATAGCATAATTTAGATCACACTGAAAAAATGTCAAGCAATAAATATAAATAACATCCTAATTGTATAGGAAGTGTTTTTCTTATGATATAAATAATAATTGAAAAGTTGAAGAGAAATCAGCTTATTTAAAGATTTGCTTAAATCCATTTCTTAAAAAAGCTGATTGTGTGAATAATGTTTAAACTTATATTTAGAAATAAGTTGCGCACAACGGTTATTCTGGATCGACGAAGTTATAAATAAATAAATAAATAAATGGTAGACAGATGAATGGAGTTTTTTAATTTATTTCAGATTAAGAGATCTGAATTGCTCTTGATAAAATTGAAATCTATCAGCTGGCGAGGTTATTACCGATCGTTTTTTTATTTTTCCCGCTCTATAGACTCCACGAAAGACAAATAAAAATTTAAATATCTTTTATTTTACATCTGATTATAAGACATTTCAACTTCTTTCATCTAACAGATGATCATAGCATATTTTGACTTCTTTTCTTAAAACATAAGAATTTTAAATTTCATTTTGTAACATTTGATAACAACTTTTTTAACCTCATTTTTTTCAGTATATGATTATATATTTTTAAAAACATTTTATTCCACCAATTTATAAAATTATTTCACATAGTTTGGTGAACTCTTTGTTTATCTAACGTTCATCACGAGTTTCACTCATCATCCGTAGGAAACCCTTATTAATAAGGAACTTTGAGTCTTCTGGATGCCGTTTAAATAAAACTGCTAAAATAAAGATATTGGTTAAAATAAAAAATCTTATTATCCTCTAAAAATTTCGAATGTATCACTTTCAAGCAACTTAAATTATTTTTGATATTGTTCCTTTCACTATGCCTATTTTTTCAACTGTGATCAAGCTTGATATCATAAATATCATATTATATGGTCGTGTAACTAAATATATTAATATTCATATACAGTTCATTATTTTTCATTATTAAGGAACTTTATAACGTCAAATTGTTTATTTACATTTTAATTTGGATTAAAATTAATTGCTACAAAATTGATTTCAAACAAAATTGTTAGATTGTATGAATGATCTACTGGGTTAATGTTGAGTTTTCTTTCATCTTTGCATTAATCCAGGTATGAAAGTCAGATACTCGTGCACTTATCGTTGGAGCGCCAACTTGACCACAAGGAACTATTGACCAAGACATAATTCCAACAATTTCTGGCTTTGAATTTACGTAGCGTATCAATGGACCACCAGAGTCTCCCTTTAAATCGATAGTTATGAAAATGAATATTATAAAATATTAAAATGCACTATCTAATTAATCATATTGATTTTAGAGTATTCCATCTTTTTTGCCCGCATGAAAAATGAAGAAGGAAATTTCTAAAATTTCGAGTCTTTTTATTTTTATTTTTTAAAGTGTTATTTCTAAACTTGATTGAAACTTGATTGAAACTTGAAAAGAATTGATTTGAATAAAAATTTAGTAAATGAACGAGATGGACCTCATAAAATCCGATTATGTTTTTGTAAGAATTGTCCCGTCTTTCTACGTCTTATTTTATGGATTTAATCGTTTTTCTTGAAAAATATTCGTTTATTACTTACGAAGCAGGATGTAATAGGCATCCATGGATTATGGACACACATCTGTGATTCATCGAGAACTACCATTTCATTGGCTCGGTTAATAATGGCTTGGCAAAAATCGTTAGCTATGACATTTACCATGGTCGTTTGTAAATATCGAGGCAATTTAATCCTATCGCCAAATGACGTATAGCCCCAGCCAATCATTGTAAGCATACCCGTTTTACCGAGCCGATATTTAGACAGCTTGATGGGCTGGACGTGTTTATTAA
The DNA here is from genome assembly GCA_018907035.1 of Sycobia sp. Sy_11. Taxonomy (NCBI): domain Eukaryota; kingdom Metazoa; phylum Arthropoda; class Insecta; order Hymenoptera; family Epichrysomallidae; genus Sycobia; species Sycobia sp. Sy_11. The sequence continues at coordinate 763,819 of JACCIC010000016.1, read as the reverse complement.
AGGTTAATGGACGTTTCAACTGTAGTAGGGCAATATCATGGGTTGGTAACCTGAGAGAACTGAGATTTTTCTAATGAATTAATATTTATTTTCAAATTAATAAAAAAACAAGAATTTTTTAATTTATAAAATGAATAATGCCTAATAAATAGTTTGACTGTTATTATAATAAAATATTGTTATATGGTTACATTATATATATATATATATATATATATATATATATATATATATATTAAACTGTTTCAGTGGAAAAATCAGTATTCTAATCTTTAACTTGTTTTTATTGTAGATCATCTATACTTCTGAAATTATGTTTTTAGTTTTAGAAATATTTTATTTCTAAAAAAAATTTTAAATAATATAAAATAAAATAAAAAAAAAAATAAAAATATTAAAATATAAAGCGAAAAAGCAGTCCCTTTATAGAATTTAAAATTACGTTATCTTTTCAAAAGATGGAAAGGTATTATAAGAAACTTACCGATTGAATTTCTCGTGTAAAATTTTTTTCACAACTCTAGCCACTTGAACATTCTCGTCATCGAACTTGGTAGAATACTTGCCAACTTTTATTTTCAATTTTTGAAACTTTGGTCTCTGTATGAAGCAGTGAGCCGCAGTCAAAATCCAGTACTCATTGACAATGACACCAGCACAATGGTGACGATAATAAAATATTAGCGGTAATCCAAACTGAATTGAAACCATAAAAGGGTACTCTGTAGGATAACTAATCCATCCATTTGTAATTCGTGGGTTGAAATTATTTGTTGCATTAGCTAAAATTTTAGATAAATTTGTTTTATTAAATTTAATACTTATAAGTTTATTAGAAGTTGCATCGTGTAATTGAAAAACGTATATATAAATATTAAAAAAGTAAATTAATATTATATATGTCGATATCGTTATAACAACTTCTACACTAATATGTCAAGAATGGCAAAAGAAGTTTTGTTTGTGGTTTTCCTACGGATCGCTTACTTGATGAAATCAAGGAAGCGGAACGTCAAAAAAAGTGTCTATGAATTCCGTGCTATATTTATTTATTTATTCATCTTTACTAAATTCAATTTATATAAGATTATTTTAATCAAATTTCTAAGAAATTAAAAATTGAAAAATACTCACTAAATCTAATAGTTTTATATATCTAATATTTTTTTGGTAATCAATTTTTGACTCACCTCCAATCAGTAAAAGAGTAACAATAACCAAAACAATCGCCCTCATACCTAGTTAATTAAGTAGAATTGAATATTTTTCGGTATTATAAGAGTCCGTATTATTTAATTCCTATTATCAGTTTCTATCTATTGTAATTTTATATTTTCATACATATATTATCTAGTTGTTTTTTATTTATAAATATATGTGCTAAAAACTATTATATACTAGATTTTTTTAATTAGAATATATATGTTATTATATTTCATTATAATACTTTTAAAATTATTTAAATAAGCAAGAGTTGCAACTTAGAATACGAAACATTCTATACAGTAGCTAGAAGACAAAATGTTTACTGATTGTATTTGGTAACAGTTCTTAATTTGTAATTAATTATATAAAAGTAAATTACATAAATAATACTTGGATTCATGAAAAATTTTATTATTTACTGGCAATTACTTCAATACTTAATCCTTTTTTAAATAAGTCATTTGAATTAAATTGACTACGAAGGTAAGGTGACTTTGAGTTGCTATGAAAATTGTTTAGTGGCTAAAGCAGCCATATCAGTATAAAAGTTTTTTTGAAACAATACACGTAATAATTATTTAGCTTACCTTAAAATATTATTCGTTAATTATGTTTCGTTAATTGTATAGTGAGTTTTGAATTAATTCAAAGCTGAAATTCAATATAATTCCATGAAAATTTTTTTATCTTTTAAATCTAAAGAATAACTTATATTTAATTTTTTATTCTCATCTAATTAGAATGATTCATCTTATTTTTATGTAGTTAAAATGAATTTCGCCTTGACCTTATTCAAATTATAATATATATATATATTTTTTTTTTAATATTTTCTAGCTTATTAACATCTATATATAGGGTATTCTATTCGGATTGATTTAGAAAAATACTGCATTTCAAAGAATTGTATTTTGATTAAATTCCACAAAATTCGTTTATAGCTTCAGTTTATAGTTAAAAATATTTAAAAATAATCGTTGTATATTTTCAAATACTCCCATTACATGTATGTAACATATACTAAGAAAGAATTACGTTTTATGTATTTGATTTTACATTAATGTAACATGTTGTAATCATTTGACGTACAATCAACCATCAAGCGATCGACTCCTCATGATGAGTTAGATTAGGTTATGGTTTTCAGTATTCCAAACTTAGAATTTTGTCAAAAATTTTGATAAAAATTTCATTCTTTTTAATTTTGTTCTATCTCTACTTGATCTAATATTTGTAATGTTACTATATTCAAATATATACTTCTCTGTAATTGAATATATTAAGTAGCTGTTCAATATGTAACTATTTCATATGTATTATTTATTAAAAAGGTAGCCATAATTAGAGCTGCATCTTTACTGTGCTCATCCTTATAGTAGACATATTGTATTTAGCCTTTGTCATGTATTTTATTTTCAATATCCATGTAAAATCTTATATAATATTCAATAAGTTTTATTTCCAGGAAACAGTATTATGGCTTCAGAAAATAACTTTCTGGCCCCCGAGTTAACATCTAAATCTTTATAAAGATTCCCTTTGTCACACACTCTCTCTCTCTCTCTCTCTCTCTCTCTCTCTCTCTCTCTCTCTCTCTCTCTCTCTCTCTCTCTCTCTCTCTCTCTCTCTCTCGCCTCTCCCCTCTCTGTCTATCCAACAAACTTATCCCAATCTGAACTGTTATACTCGAATATATTATAACCACAGCTATAATAACTATATTTGTCATTATAGCACTATAAAGAAGTGTTAAAATAAATAAAAATTGAAGTCCTGGATCACTGAAGTAATTTGAAATATGATAAGAAATCGGGATATAGCTTGCAAGCAACTTTGTCGGATTCTGTGACGATTTCTAATATTTTAATCTTCGTCAAGCACAGATTAAAAATACGCTATACACAAAGAAATATCCACATCTTCAAGAAATGGACTCCAGCTCATGATAAGGTCAATAAATAGTCACATCTATGATTACTTCAATAGATATTTTCCCACTTCTCATTTTGATCTTTAGGTTTCTTTAAATTTAAACATTAATCTTAATATATCAAACTTTAACTTGAAATTGGCTCCTAAAATTGAAGTCCGTAAAGCATTATTACAGTCTTCTTTGAAAGCAACAGATCATAATGGATTCACCATCTTCATAGTGGTATATGCTTTTCGTGTCTGTCACTCATCCATTCAAAACTCAGTCTCCTATTCTTTCATAGGAAAAATGCTGATAGTTACTCTTTCGAAGCTAAGATGTCCCATTTCGACGTCTGATATCAACACTATTGCTCTCCTATCAAAATTATTTAAATGTTTGGATAGCTTAGCTCACACTCAATTAAGAATATTCTTATACTACTAAAGTCTTTTCTATACCTATCAGTCATGTCTCAGAAGAAGGCATAGTACCCATACTGCTTTAGTACGTATATCAGAACTGCTACTGACGTAATCAAAATCAGAATTTTCGTCGTCTTCGATCCAAGGCGTTTGATTCTATCTCGTATTCAGGACTTCGCATGATATTAGAATCATTCAGTTCGACTAAACATTATCTATAGTGGTTTTATTTCTAATTATCAAATAGGTATCAAATAATTGTTGAACATCAAGGGGTTCACTTGACCGGTTTATTGACCTCATCTGAGATTTTGGAAAGACAGTGTTCTTGGCCCCGTAATATTTTCAATGTGCATTAATGACTTACCTTCGATGTACAAATTTTTGACAAATTCTATTTCAACAATCACACAGTTAGTATTACTTTGATTGGAACTAAAACTGAAGCAATTGTAAAAGAGATCAGGACAAATAATCTCTCTATCAATCTTTCCAAATGCATAGATTTAATTTTGGGAAGCCAACCCTATGTCGGTGAAATTTTTCTCAAAGTTAACTGTTCATCCCAAACATAGTTATTATATAATATTATATTAGATAACCATATGTTACCTTATTGTATCCAAACTCATATTCTAGCTTACAACATTGAAATTAAAGACTAAATTATTTGAAAACTCTTCGAAAACCTATGTAAACTGAATATCTAGAGAAACTAGCTTTAACATTCTATAGACCTGCTTTTTCGTTTCAATTGAAGAATAACTTATTGAACACTTTGGTATTTTCTACGTTTGGTTATGCATTTTATGATATATTTTTTATATATGTTTATATAGTTTAATATAGTTGTATGATATATTTTTCTTAATGTACAATTGTTTTATATAGCTCACAATTTCAAATTAATATCGGGTCTATCTTATCTATTCTATTTAAAAAAAATATATATATATATATATATATATATATATATATATAATACTACTACTACTACTATAATCTATCCTTTTATTGTTTTAAGGAACACAACTTTTATTTCTATAGACTTAGCCTTCTAACTATCCACTGCTGATTATAATCTAGTTATCTTACTTTTTGAAAAAATTTCATAACGTATTGTGCAAGTGGTTCAAAGAATCTTGATACAGTGAAATAACGGAAAAAGTAAGCGTCGAATAAAAAAATATTTAAACAAAAATTGAAGAAATGTTTTCTGTCTATCACGATATAATTTTCTGCATCACCGCTATATTCACGTTAAAGCGAAATGATGTTTTTAAATAAAAATATGTTATTTCAAACTCACTTTAAATTCAATTAAAGCAAAAAAGTTAAAATACATTCATATCCTAAAATAAATAATTTTTTTGCTTTCCCTCGCACCTGTTAAAACTTTTACCTCTCCCTCACAATTATATTTTCTTATCCTTTTATAATACATTACAGCACGTATGTGGAAGTATATTATTTGCCTCGAGAAATAGTTCATCCAAGTGAATTGGGAGAGGTAAGTCTGATGAACTAAATGTCACAGTAATGTTGGCAATATGTTTATCACGAGCTCTAACAAATTACGAAGAAGTTATGATTTCGAGGTTAGAGCTATCTAAAATTACTTGTCAAGTCTAGTGTGCAAAATTAAAATATAAAGAAAAAATATATACATGAACATGTTATAAGTATAAGTATTTCCTATCAGATTTAACGAAAAGTAATTTTGTTAGATAAAATTGTCAATACTGTTACACAAATAAATTTTCTTTAAATTAATTTGAAATGTTTACATTAATATTTGTTTTTGCACTTTTTAGTTTTTTAAAGTTTTACTTCTGATTAATTTTTTTAGAACATCTTTCAATTTTAAAGAAAAACCTGATATTTAAAATTTTTTAATATAAATTTTGTATGATAGTAATTATTAATTGAAATACATACGTTATTACAGAAAAACATCCTATTGGCCTTAATGCTTTATTCTGTCTTTGCTGGAGGCATATACCAGCGCATGTAATTAGGACAGAATTTTAAATGACTACAAAACTATCAATTTCTGGATATGAATGTATTGGAAATTCATTATTTGATATATTCTGCTTTTTCTAAACCTGATATCAATAGAAAATATTAAAGGTTTCTTTGTCCGGAGCTAACATTAAGTTATTAATCGAATGGCATGATAGCCCCATGAAAGCGAGTTTGAGAACCATTAATACCATGGCGCAACCGCTACACTATTTTCTTCTATATTATTTAATGCTCCATTCTTTACTTCAAAACGATTTGTGACGTTCCCTATCGATTTATTATACTTATTTTAAGGTACATATTATAATGATTCTATATATTTCAGATTTATAGATTATAAGAAAAATATTATTGATCATATTGAAAAATTATATAAGAAATTGTATGCTACTGGAGAGATATTAATTTTTTATTGAATACATCACCATCATTAATATATTATTAATATATATTATTAATATATATTAATATATTCATATATTAAAAAACATCTTCACAAGTGAATTTTAAAATAAATTGAGTGACTGCTACACTATTTTAGTGACATTAAATTTCCATCAAATTTTGTATAATAAGTCAGGCAATGTTCCTTAATGCTTCATAGTATTTTATTCTTTAGATATCATTAGTTTTTAATCATTAATATATTCCGAAATTATCAGCGGACGATTATTTAGCTTCTAATAGTCGAGGCTGTTATCATTCTATAGGAATTGAACTTTTCATCCAATATTTACTTAATTATGTGAACATTTATTAATATCAATCAGTCGCTAAAATCCTGCTTTATTTAATGCACCTTATATTATTTAAATAAGCTGATTTTCTTTAATGTTTATTTGAAATTTTTTTACATATTACAAACCTTAGAAAAAGATATATATGATTAGAATTTCCGACCTGATTCTTTTATTGACCATAAAAACTTTATAAAACTTCTGACAATTTATATCGTCAATATTCTTGATAAAAAGTTAAATATTCTAAAATGTTAAAATGGATTTTAATTTTACCACATATATTTATTATTGTTGGATGCAGGAATAGGTAAGGTATTGCAATATTATCTTCACTTTACTAAACATTCGAAAAGTAACTTTTACGTAATTTTTGTCGTTTAAATCATTATAATTCTAAGTGTATCGTAAAAATCTCTTAAGTTATTTTTAATTATGTAATTAATTTTGTGTGATTCCTATTACAATTTATGACTTATTTATATTGATCTATATAACCATCAACTTTATTTGTTTTAAATTATGAAGGAATGACAAAATATATCCTAATATATTAAAATTTTTTACAGAATCGTTGGTAGATATAATCAAATAATTTTGGCCCAAAACCCACCCGTTATTACATTTTTCATGCATCACAATACATGGCCAAATACAAGTATTAGCAGCCGTAACTGCAACATAACGTACGGTGCTTGCGCATCATTATTTGCAGGAAATAGCTGGATTTTACACGGGCTATGGCCTTACAGATATATTGGTGAAACCCCCACATTTTGTAATAAAGGCTCAGGAAGAAGAATCTATTATAATCATCGGGCTATGAATACCTCTTTTAAACGTAATCTCGCAAAAAAATGGCCAACTTTTTCTACAACTAAGCTTGAAAAGGGTCTCTGGCAATTTGAGTGGAATAAACATGGATCTTGTTCTATAGATATAGAGGAGTTAAGCACTGTGCCACTGTACTTTGAAAAAGCAGTGAAACTTTTGAATCAATATAATATGGGAAACCTATTGGAAACATCTTATATTTTTCCTGGCCGAAGTTATGCATTAGAGGAAATTATTCATGCAGTCAGAAGTACGTTAAATGTTACGCCATGCGTAAAATGCTTTATAGATGAGGTATATCAAAATTAACATATTTCCATACGAATGTGAAAGTTGATTATCCACCTAGTGAGACAAATTAATAAATATATATATTGGTCTTACAGTCCAAATAAATAAATTAAAATTAATATATATTTATATCATTACTAATATATATATATATATATATATATATATATATATATATATATATATACACAATTAATTGAAAATTTTAATGACAGACAGACTGCCCTTGTTTAAAAGCATCCCCTTAGACTAATCTGAAATAAAAATATATTAGCTGAATTCTTTATTAGTGCAATCTGACAATCTGTTCCCATCACTTTTATCCAATTGACGATCAGCTGAGGTTCTCTAACGTTTCGAGCTCGCTACGGCTCCTCATCAGGGACTGTGAGTTAATAAAAATATAATATCACTAGTTAAACCTAGTGAGATAGTTTATAGTAACAGTGAATTTATTGAAAGTAAATCTCACGAGGTAAAAATCAACTTGCACATCAGCGTTTGTTTGTATTTTATACCACGAGCCAAAAAATCACATTAACATTGTGATTTGGATGTTAGAGTGGTACAAAATTGTTTAGTAAATATATAGTAAAACCTTCCGTTTCTTTTTTAGAATTCTGAGATGCAAAAACAATATCTCTTAGAGATCCAGCTATGCTTTAACAAATCGCTGACACTTGAAGACTGCGATCGATGTTCCGTTAACAACTGTAATGGGACAATTATTCATTCTGAATTACAGAGACTCTAATTATGACTTTTAATATCGATTTATCATATATAAATATAAATATTAGAAAAATTTAGGACAAATTTTTATTTTATAGAATTTACTTTTAAATCAATAGATATATCTTATCTAAAAATCGAATGCTCTAGATTTAAAGACGAAATTAGTAAAATTAAATAATAGATCATATACTATATTAATTATATATTACTTCAATATATTATTGCAATAGATTATTGAAAATAGACTTTCATTTCGATCAATAAATTCTTATTATTTTTTGTCACTGATGACTTACCTATTTCAATACTTATTATTTCATAGGCGGAACTATATACATAATTTGGGATTATGAGTAGGAATTATTTATAAACTGATTTTAATTTTTTTTATTAAACGTATTTGTTAACGTATGTTCGTCATACGATTCATTTAAATCTATTTTATTATATAAGATATAAATTAATGTTTTCCAGGGATTCATTTATACAAATGCGTTAGTTAATATCTATACATTAGTTACGTATATACATGTGCTATTTTAATTTTTTTAAAGGCAGGCAAAGATAAAGTGAATTTTTTTTATTGCACAGGGTGATCAGTATTCAATAATAAATATAAAGTTTGAGATTTTTGCATTGATGTACTATATATTAGAAAAATTTTTAACATAGAAGAGTTTTAAATACCATTCATTTAAAAAAAAAACTTAATTTGAAAGTTTTTGTCTTTTTGTACGCATATTTTTGAATTCTTCTTATCTTTTTGAAAATTAGTATATATTATTCAGTCATCCTGGATAAATGTCATTGTAATGGATATTATATTAAATGTCTCATAAATTGATCTGGACGGAGGCGGGAGAGAGATCGGCGGCATCGTCCCTTAGACGTGATCATATATGGACTTCAGTTCACTAAAAAATTTAAGTATTGAATGCGTAATTTCATTAATGGATGAATTACATATTGATGCGTACATTTATCAGGGATGACAATATGTTTTCTGTAATATTGGATACCCATGCCGCCGTAAACGCGATTATATTTCGGGTTAATTTCACTATAATTTAAAATATTCCAAAATCAATTAACCAATATCATTTATTAAAAATATCTCTGAATAAAGTTAAACTTTTTATATAAATAAAATAACATTAAGAAGGAAATTATATTTAAAAGATTTTTTTTGTAAATATACGAAATAAATTCAACAAAAGTAAAACATGAACAATGAAAGAAAGTAAACTTAAACTCATTAAATAAACTCAAAATTTATTTTTAAATAGCCTATAGTTATTTACAAAAATTGGGTTTACATGATAACATTGTCTTTAGATCGTAAAACTCTATTAGTGCATTTTAAAACACTCAAGATTTGATTTTTATCTAAGATCTACAACTTTCAAACTCATTTGTATCTATTTTTAATGAAAGTAAAACTGCTTATGATGACTGTCAGACGTGTTTATGATCACCCCCATAGAATTTGAAATCTGAAATTATTATAATTACAACTATCCTGGAAAAAATATGAATATTTTTTTCATTTCAGTGTAACTGTAGTCATAACTATATTTTTATATTTATTTAATACTTATATTCGTTTTAGATTTTACAGATGGAAGCATTTCTATATTTAACATTTAATTTGATGAAACGAATTTCTTTTCTTATCGTCCAAATATTTATTAATACTCAAATAATTCCAACGTTTTTTTTTATCAAATGTATGTAATGTATTAAATGATGTAATAAAATGATTTAAATTTTATTTAAATATTGTTTTGCGTTAAGTATCATTTACGTTCACCGCTTTAAAAAAAAGATACCTACTTAATTTTCCTTTGTACACTGTTCTCGGTCTAATTCTATTTACCCATTCTATTGATTCCTTCATCTTTATCTATAATTTTCCTTATTTTTTCTTTCATATTTTATTTATGACCTAGGCCGATGAACTTGACTTTCTTTATTTTTTTGAAATTTTTCTTGCAAGTATGAATTTTGTCAGGATTTTATTGCCGAACACATTTTAGATCGTCGATCCTAATGCAACCTATGTTTGTCGATGCAACTTTTGGAATAGAAATGTTTCATTTTAGAATTTCATGTATTATGTTTGACTCTTAGTACTTAATTTATAGTACTTTTACAGATTTCTTTTATTTTTTCTTTTATATATGTATATATATATATATATATATATATATATATATATATATATATATATATTCGTAGATATTAGAATTCTAATACTTATATTTATTGCCTAAGTTTTTTTATTCAATTAATAGTGACTCTATCTTTCTTCAAACATGTTTTATCAAGTGAACGGTATGTTTATACTTAATTGTACAATCAAAAATTTAAATATTACGTGAAAGTAAAATAATATTAAATTAGTATAATTTTACCCAATACTCAGAATTGTTCAATTAGATTACTTATAATTTATAAATTACTATTGATAAATACCCGATATTTTACTATTTGTAACTATCCAGAAGAATATAATGAACAGCTATAAGATATAAAATTTTTGTCGCATTTTTTTCTATCCATTATTTTACTTCATTGGCCCATTTCATGTCATTTATTATACTAACGCTTTATTCATATTAAATAGTCGTAAATACTATCTTTCGGTGAAAGTTTTTCTACTGTATTTAAATGAACACATATGAAGAGGAATCAGTCAGTAATTGTTGATCTAGTGCATGTATTTTTAGTCTAATATGCATAATTAATTTCTGTATTGTTTTCTTGCATATAAATATGTAGAAAAAATAGGAAAATAGACTGATGTTGCAAATTTCATGGTGAATTGGAAAAATATATATAAACACATACTTTGCTAATTTCATTCAGCCGTTGAGCTAAAATATAATGGGTAGATTAATGAGACCATTTAAATCGTCAAGATTTTCAATAAAAGTAATCAATTTGCTACTACTACAACATATTAATATGAATATGTTAATATGCATTATAATATTTTTATTTATGCTTTTTTGCGCTGGTGGTAAAAATAGGTAAAGTATTTTAATATTCTATTACCTAGATAAAACATGAATATCCTGGTTATTATTCCACTAAAACAAACATATTGTTCGCACAAAAACGGATAGAAAATAGCAAAAACTTTGAGCCGAAATAAACGTAGATATTTAAGATCTATATTTCAAATAAATTAAAACTTTCTATTTTTACATCATTGGCTATATATAAAGCGAGATTTCCTCGAATAAGAGGTTTAGAAATTATATAATTTTTTTGTCGTTTTATTTTAAGTTTACAATTCGTGTATAGTATGTATTAAAAAAATTTTCAATAAAGAAGAAGTCAAAAAGAAGTGTAGTATTTTTTTAACATGGCTAAAATGGCTAAAATTATTATATATTATCGATATCAGCAAAATGAAAAAGAGTAACACGACATTATTGATATTTTGAAACTCAACATTCATTAGATTCTTTGAAATAAAAAGAAACTAAAGAATGCATTGCTAAACAAAAACTTGTTGCACTTATTAGATTTTCATTTCTTAAGAAATTTTGAACGAAAATAATTCGTTTTCTCTGAAAAAACATATAGTATTGATTTTAAAATCAACTACCAATATTTTCACTCTAAGAATGCATTGATGATTACGTACATACATATCAATCCAATTATCATTATTTTTATGAATTTGAAAGCAGAACAAGATCGCTTGCTGCAACTGTGAATAAGCATCACATTTAGAAATACAGGAAACCATATTTTGATATTTGGAAATTGGTAAAATCGAGTAGATTCTCATTATCAGCTTAGAACTACGATAGTATCCGTATCGTATCAGTGCTTTATATTTTGTATAATACCTTTCGTGTCAAGTTAGTTTGTAAAATATTCTGCTGAAAAAACTCTACAGACTGCTAAATAATTTCGTTTACGAATTTATAAGATGAAAATCGACACTGAATATTTATTTGTTTATTTATTTGGTTATTTATTATTTGGGCTAGATAAAAATTGAATCGATCACCATACTGTGGTAGCTTTTAAAGTCTCTTCAGTCGTGGCTATTAAAGATGCGTTAAACATATTTATTATATTAGAAATGCGTCAAAAAATAACAATAATAATAAGAACAATATTAATAGTATTTTAATAACATGAATCATAAGCATAGTATTAGTAATAAGAATAATAAGATTGATTAAATCATTTACAGAGTCATAGGTAGATATGACCAACTAATATTGGTTCAAAATCCGCCCACTATTACTTTTTTTATGCACCAAAAAAGATGGCCAAATAAAAATACCAGTATATATAATTGTGGTTTAAAACACGGCGCTTGTAAATCGTTATTTGCAGGAAATAGCTGGATTTTACATGGATTATGGCCTTACAGATTAGTTGGCGAAACTCCTCAATTTTGCTTAAAAGGCTCAGGGAAAAAAGTTTATTACAATCATCGCAAATTAAGTCTTTCTTTAAAACGAAAACTGGCTGAAAAATGGCCCACTTTCATTTCAAATAGAACGGAAACGCATCATTGGGAATTTCAGTGGAATAAACACGGATCTTGTACTATAGACGTTGAAAGCTTAAGCACTGTACCGCTGTATTTTAACAAAACGGTTGAACTTTTGGATCAATATAATGTGGGATATATGTTAGAACAATCTGAAATCTTACCCGGTCAAAATTTTACAGTTGAACAAATCACTGATGTAGTTAAAAATTCGTTAAATATCCAACCGTGCATCAAATGCTTTGTAAATGAGGTAAGTTAACAATATTTATTTTTCAAATCTTCGAATAAAATTCAAACCAGTCAATATTGTTTTTAGAATTCTGACATTCAAGAACAGTATCTTTTAGAAATCCAGCTGTGTTTTAATAAATCTCTGATTTTACAAGACTGTCTGCGATGTGGTCCAATTTCCTGTAATATAAACAAAACAGTTACTTATGCTGCAATGCAAGAAGTTTAAATTTGATTTTTATTAGATATTTAAATATTATAAAAAATAAGACGATAATAAAGAAATTTTGAATAGCATTTCATTTTTATATGAAGTACCTTTTTAAATCCATTTGAAAGTCTTATCCTATGTAAATGTAACGCTTAGATTTGGAGCTGTTCGAACACAGTAGAAAATAATAATTTATTAGAGATTGTTAAGGTGTGAATAATAATGAAAGAAAAACTCTGTAGTTCATGTTTTAATTTACAATCTAATTTACCCATAGTGAATAGTATACTTAAGTTTCGATAAAATAATTATAAACATTATAGACTTAAAAATACATTATTTTATCATACTTATATTATATATAAATCATCAGAATCACATTGACACGAAACGGATTAGTAGCCATTTAATAAAAAAAAGCAATGTATTTACATAATTTAACATTAGAATTTTCTAATATATTAATATAATACAATCCAGCCAACAAGTATTACAATATAAAACTTTTTAGTTATCTATTTTTCGATTAATATTTGAATATTCATCGAGGTTCCTTTTTTATTGTAGATAGTAACTTTGAACAATAGTTTTTGTATTTTTCACTAATATCTTTTTTTATCATTAGTAAGACGATCAGTAATTTGATCGGCAACAATCTCGAGGTTACATAGCAAGTGCTGGATTTCAATACTTATGTTAGACATCAAATTGATTTATGTTAACGGAATTTTCTTTCGAAAATGCTAAAATACTTGATAATTGTAGTTATTATATCTTTTTGTCTTGCTCATGACAATAGGTAAGTAAGTAATAATTTCTGGAATCTATAGTAGTAATAATCACATCTACTTACTTAAGTAGTTCTTTTTATACTATTAAACGCCGTTCAATTTATACTCCCAAGTAGTGGTACTAATCAATGAATTACTAGGCCTTTGATCTATTGATCTAGCCATAGTAAGCCTTGCTATCAACCACGATTTGACCATAATATACGTTTACTATTGAAGAATTTATACCACTTCAAAAGATAATTGGAATAGTTGAAAGTGATACAGTACTACTATAATGCATAATAGTTAAAACATATCTAAAATGTAGATATCACAAGAACGACTTTAATTAAAGTTTAACATCATTGTTGAAAATAATATAAAATTGAATATATTATTAAATTTTATTTCCTAATTTTTATTCATTGATTGTATTTGTGGAAATACATTTTCTATAATTTTCAGAGTAATAGGTAAATACAATCAATTAATATTGGCACAAAATCCACCTGCAGCCTCATTTTTTATGCAGCAATATAGGTGGCCAACTAAAAATACCAACTCCCATAATTGCGGTTCAAGCCGATATGCGTGTATGACATTAGTCAAGGGAAATCACTGGCTTTTACATGGACTATGGCCATTTAAAAACACTGGTGCATCGCCTACATTTTGTAATAGAGGTACAGGGAGAAAAGTAAAATATCAACATGCATCAATGAATTCCACTTTTAAGCGTTTGCTTATTTCAAAATGGCCTACTTTTACCATAAATAAGACAGAAAGGTTCCTATGGGAATTTGAGTGGAATAAGCATGGATCATGCGTTTTAGATATTAGCAGAATGAACAGCGTGCCGAAATACTTTGAGAAAGCTGTACAACTGCTGGACGAATACAACGTTGGAAGTATACTTAAAGTATCCTCAATAATTCCAGGACAAAGTTATACGTTAGAAAGAATGTCCGCTGCTATCATAAAAAATTTACGTATCAACCCAATCATAAAGTGTATACTAGATCAGGTATGATCGACTGACGATAAACTATTTTTTAGAATTGTGAATGAATATTCTCATTTAGCTTTTGTTTTTCATTCTAGAACTCTGAGGAACAATATCTGGTTGAAGTTCAGATATGTTTCAATAAAAAACTGATCTTAGAAGATTGTTATCGCTCTCGTACGATTGGTTGCGATTCAAATAGAACAATTATTTATCCCGCAATACAACGAGTTTAATTACAATGTATTTTAGTGCCATGTTTTAAATAAATTATTTTTGTATTATTATATAAATAGGATTATATACTAATCTAATATATAAGATTTAAACAGTAATTTGTCGTAAACCTGCAGCAATTACTCATAAAAAGAATAATAAGAATATACTTTGTTATTTATTACGGAGATTGTCGCGTCAGAAGGCTACGTTGCGTATTCCATCGTGAGAATGTGATCCTCTGCTACTCTTCAAAGATAATTACCAATAGGTAGCATGATAAATGATATAAATTTCATTAACTATAGCTGCATTATAAATACGTGATGCCTGTCAACGCTGCATCTCGATAACTAGACAACTTAAATCAGCATCCATAATTCTATCTATCTAAATTACTACAGTATTTTGTGTACTATTTAGTGACTTTTTTTGAAAATAATTAATTTTTAAAATTCGCATTTTGGAATCTTATAATTTTGGTATTAAATCTATAAAATTCTTTGAAAATTTGACATTTAGTTCATGTTATAGAAACCAATGTACATAGCAAATTTGAAGAAAATATAATCATAATTGATTTTAATTTTGTGACTCATACTATGTGAATTAACAAATATATAAATATTACTTATGCATAGAGACATAATACTTCCAAAAGAAAAAGATAATTTCCAAGAAGAAATATTATCACTAGGAAAATTTCTTTGTATATAATCGTTTGTACATTATAATTTCTATAACATCCATTTAATACACTGACTATCAAATTGTGCCAACCTCTTTTGTATTTTCAGAATGGAAATGTATATATTTCTTCATTATAGTACTTTTCAAAATTGTCATAGTGAGACAATTATTACGAGAGATTGCTTTAACTTTTAACATTAATTATAATAAACTAAATTCTTTTATAAAATATAATATAATAAAATTCTATTTTTTTGACATAATATCCAATATGATTAAATTTTTGAATCTCTATCGATCTATTTATCTTCTAGTATGAATAATGTGACTATCATAAACTCTGTTATAGCATTTCCTTATATCATATTACAATAATTATAAATAATTTTAAGAAGTAAATTTAGTAATTATATCAAACGATATATCGGAGAATACCAAAATGAAATAACATAATCAACTAACTTTAAATTTTTTAATAATACTGAATTACATGGTTAAATATTTCAATTGTTATACATACAGTTCGGCTTTATTTCAAAGTTAAAAAAAAAAACTAGTTCAATGTCATAATGAGTATATAATACATAATGAGTATAAGAATTAATCATGTATTTAACATGCATAGTATGATTTAGAAATCTTGGCTTTTTCAATTCATAATTCAAGTATCTTTTTTAAATATTAAGCATGACACAGTTCAAAAACTTTATAAATATTCGTGACTCTTATCAAAAATATTCCATGAAAATAATTAAATATAATAAAAAAGAATGTATTTTTGTACTTTTTTAAAAATAATTTATACTCGGTCGTAGTCCAATGCTTATTACCAATATTCTATTTTACTTCCGCAAAGGCTACGAAAATTTTGAAAGGCTTATTTTATTGAATAGTAGATCTTGTAGACCTGGTAAGCCGTAATAGATAGTAGATCTCCGTCACTTATTAGCACTATCTTTTATGAAATAAAAAGAACAAAATAAATCTGAAATTGCAATACGTGTAAAAATTATAATAGTTTTGCAGTACAAAAAATGTTACTGTTAAGAATATTTTGTTATATTATATTTATATGTGTAAAATTTAAAGTGCACAATATAAACGAAACTAACACGCGAGCGTTTCTTATTTAACCGGCCAAAAAGTTCTAAAATTATCATAGAATAAAAATAAAAAATTCCAACCAAATGGTTAATAAGAATAATAAAATAATAAAAAAAGGAGGAATAAAAATATTTTTTTCTCCCAAATTATTTGAAACTGAATTTTTGTTCACGGAATGCTCAATCATATGGTTTTGCATCATGCACAACCTTCAAATTGAGTTTAAATAAATATCAATCTTTAACGACGACGGATTGTTCAAAATATCTTGTTCGTAGTTTACAATGCATTACTGTTCTATTAACTGTTCTATTACTGTTCTTGGTAAGAAATTGAATTTCAGCTGCCGATTCTATACCCATAAAAATTAACATATATAATTAACATATAGAAAATTCAATACCCATTCAATTACCGGGTCAAAAATTCTTTTTTCCATTTGAAGATTATGAAGATACCCTGCGTATAAGGTCGTGTTGAAGTATAGCGTCGTCCATGCTGAAGGTCACAATCTAAGGTCACAATCAGGCAAGCTGATAAAAATTCTTCAACGTTTGTAGCATTTTCATTTATTCCAAAAAAAAAAAAAAACACAAATTACGCGTTTGTAAAAGTCGTGCCGAACCCTTTAGATCAGCCTGTACACCACTGCCATCATTGAAAGGCAAAAAAAGCAACATAGAAATAGATCCGCAAAAATCTTCTTACGCTATTCACCGCACCGCCACCCGATGAAATTTCCAGATAAACCGGCTGAGGTGGCGAAAAGCGGAACTTTCCCAAGTATCGAGGGTTGGGATGGCGGGGGAGGGGGGACGAGCTCTCGCGCGAGAATAATGGCCAATGCAAGCCGTGGCCCTCGCGGGATCGCATAAAATTAATTGACCGCCCACGATCGCGACGGGACCCGGCGATATTTCACGCCTTCGAATAGATGCGCGCGTCGCGCCTCGCGCGGGCTCGGATTATTATTGTAAAGCGGGCTCTCTCTCTCTCTCTCTCTCTCTCTCTCTCTCTCTCTCTCTCGCGAGCGCGGGGCCTGGTCGGACCACCTGTGTCGCTGGCTCTTAACAATGTGGTCCCTGTTACTTCGGGCGCGGGATGAAAAAGCGTCACCCGCGCAAAAGCCCGCCACATAAATGATGAATGATGGCCGGGGCGGGCGAGCACGCGCGTGCGCGCCCGCGCGCACGAGGAAGTGAGCGCGAGCCGAGGCGCGTCTACGTGCTCGCGGCAAATTCAATGCGACGCCCGTCTAAGCTTTTCTGCCGCTTGGCAGAAAGGCGACGCGGCGCTGCGACGTCGGCGGGACGCCCGGTACCGTGGACCGCGCTCGGCTGAAAAGCCGAGGAAACGAGAATCGCGGTTAATTCTGCCCTGCCATTTGTAGGGAGAGCTCGGTGAGGAGCTCTGGCGGGACAAAGGGGGTGGGGGTCGGCATAAATTACCGAATGACCCGTGAACTCGGTGAGATGTAGATCCTTTGCCCGCGCGATTTCTGGCGCGTGCGACTTTTAAGCGTGTAATTTCAATTCGAACGTTTCGCCGATGATTTGTAAATCTGAGGTTTATTTTTAAACTTTGATACGTTCATTGTGTTATACTGCATCCAAGAAGCACCAGTAGGCGTAAATAATACTTTTCTTTTTCGTAGGTCTTAACAAATATGGGAGCATAATTTTAATAATTATTGCTTTTAAAGTATTTGAATAGAAAGATACAATGTATTTATACGTACATCAAATTATCCTTGAATATTCTATAAGATTGGTTATCGTCTAATTTTTCTAAACTCCTATCTTTGTAGTATAAGTAATAAAGTAGGTTGTTGTATTTAAATGGAAATCTAAACAAACGGAAATACCTAAAATTGGACAAATGAAAGCAACGTTCTATAATACATCTAACATCGTGTTAAAACCATTTTCGGAAATAAAATGAGTAAAAACTGCTAAAGGAACCAATAATATTATAACTTTAGCTCTAATTATTGCATTTCTGAAAGACAGTATATTGCGAAGAAAGACAATTAACTAAGGTAAGTTCAGTAGTATAAGGAAAGCTTTTTTTAAAGAAAAATGTAGCAGAGGAAACCATATTATATCTTCCTCAGTTTTAATTACAACTATACCCAACACCGTTCGAATAATGTCAATACATGTATATATATATATATATATATATATATATATATATATATATATATATATATATATATATATATGTATTAAAAGCGATTTTTATTTTCTTATTAGACAAAACTTTATAAATTTGTAGCAGAAAACTCAGAAATATTACATGATACATTGAATAATTGTAAATCAGCTTTTTCGATTATATCATCAAAAAAAAAATTGGTGAACATCTAATACTGAATATATTTCTAAAGGTCGTCTAAATTTGACCAAACAAACATATCGTATATAGAAGATAAAGAATGTTTTAAATTATTTAAATGAATATCAAACTCTAAGATTTCGACATCTTATAAAATTTCATGGAATATAAGAAACGTTATTGTTATTGAGAACAGAATGTAATCTAAAAATGTATAATTCCGAATCAAAAATGAAAAATGAAGTTCATCGCGTAAACGGCGATCTTATTTTATGTAATTCAATATTTAATAACGTTTAACTAAAAATTATCCCAATAACTAAATAAATATCGAGAAAGTAATTATTTATTAAACGTTTTATCTTCATTTGTAGGTAAGACAAGACTCATTTTGGACAAGAGAAGGTAAGAATTTATTGGATTTTTGATGTCTAAGATCTCTTAGAATTTCATCTTTTCACTTATTTCTGATGTGAGGGTTGCGAGAAAAATGTTCATCATATGAAAAATGTTTATCAAAAACAAGTAAAATGAACTTTTTCTTAAAATTTGAAGATTAAAATTTTCAACAGCCTTTATTACGAAACAGATAGTAAGACTAAAAATAATTTTTGACGATGCAAGATTATTTAATTATAAGCTGCATCAAGTCATAAATCACAAATAATAAATTTCTGATCTCCGATAAGAAATTTATTTTCTATCAATTTATTATCCATCAAAATAAATTTATTTTCTATCAAAAAGAAGATAAACAATTCTAAAATAAATACTCAAAGCATTAAAAGATGATTTATGAAGCAGCCACTTTGACAAAAATATTTACTGCCATGCCCCGTGGCGCATAGACGAAACAATGTGTAATTACGCGACTGTGTCGCCTTTTCCCTATGGAGTATCCAGTGGGCCACTCAGGGTCTCTTTCCAGAATCATCGAAACCCGCGCTACCGCGATGATAAATCACCGCCGACAAAGCGATAACTAATTATCCGATTCAAGCAGCGTTTGTCATCGTGTTCCCATACCCCACCCCACACACACACACACACACACACCCTTCACGCCTCTTCTCTATACAAACAACGCGACGCGCGGCTATCGCGCGCCTCGGTCGACGTTAAACGTTGTTATTGGCGGAGAAAAACTCGGCGAAAACTCGCCCCGTTCGCGAGGAGGGCCCGTGTCAATGTCGATAGGATTAGCGAGGACGTGACCTTGGGTGTCGAGCGAAGCGCGAAATTTACGCCCGCTGGACGTAAACGAGATCGAGATTTATCGTCGTGGGAGTTGGTTTCGAATATATACGTATATATATATACACACAGACACACACACACACATATATGTGTGTGTGTGTGTGTGTGTGTGTGTGTGTGTGTGTGTGTGTGTGTGTGTGTGTGTGTGTGTGTGTGTGTGTGTGTGTGTGTGTGTGTGAGTGTGAGTGCATGCGTATATGTGTATATATATATATATACGGACGAATGGAATGTCGTGGGAGAGCCAAGACGGGGCACAGCCTGCGACCGAGCTATCCTCCACCCTCCACAAACCGCCCTCCCCCCAGCCCCCGTCGCGCGCACGACCCACGTGACACGGCACGTTTGACGTAATGACTCGGCTCAACGCGGTGCAGTGCGCTTTTCGCGCCGATTATCGCGGAGTCCGAGGGGATTTTCGTGTATAAATCATCCCGAGGGAATTCGCCTCGCGTAGAGAGCATTGCCGCGTCGTTAATAAATGCGAGGCGCACGCGCGGCATCCACGTCGCTCGATACAAATTGTTAAAGGAACACGTCGTAAACGGAACGCCGAGCCATATGAAAGTGCAGATATGGAATTGTCGGATCGTTGCCCGTATCATATTGTTGATTGTCAGAAGGCGGTCTTATATTTGTTAGCAAAGTAGTTTAATACGTGAAAATGTAAGTCAAAAAAAAATGAAAAAAAATTTTTTTAAGATTAATATTCTAATAATGTTTACAGTCACGAAAGACATTTTAAAATGAATAAATTACTGTTGTAATTAATTATAATTTTATTTTACAATACCTGTATAGCCCATCTGTTAGCAGGTAAGTGAAAAAAGCCACCTAGAGATTGACGAACACTCGCTTATAGAGATTCATCCTTCGTTGATAGGAAAAGTTTCCATAAAAATTGAAAGCTGCATTGGACTTTTCGAGACTATTCACCTTGCATTCATATGTCCCGGAAATTTTCATTTTTTTTCTGGATTTTTTCTCTATCTTCCCTATGTGAGATCTCTAAACAAGTAAAAATTTACTCAAAAGGCTACAGCTTCTTCACAAGAAGTGATTCATTTATTTAAAAATTTCTTTTGTCAGTAACAACTGTAAAGAAAGAAATTTAATCTTAAAAGATTCCTTTCATTTTTTGTAGGCATTTCAATGTTAAAGAATAAATTTTGACTTAGCAACTAAATATCATTTCAAGAATATTATTTATCTAGTTATATTTGATTTATTAAAATTAATTATTTTCAGTTGATTTATTTATTTCTCAAAGTTCGAGAAATTTCGCACATGTGAACATCCGATGTTTATTGATAGGGATCTTTAGTTTTGCATATCCTCATGAAAATAAATAATAAACTTTAAATAAATATCGCTTTTTATTATAATTCTCATAAAATATTTTTACCAATACTAGAAGCAAATGTTATCTCTGCTGCAAGATATTTAAATTTGTTATTCGCAATTATTTTTTTTGTTATTGTAATTTTA
The DNA here is from genome assembly GCA_018907035.1 of Sycobia sp. Sy_11. Lineage (NCBI taxonomy): Eukaryota > Metazoa > Arthropoda > Insecta > Hymenoptera > Epichrysomallidae > Sycobia > Sycobia sp. Sy_11. The sequence goes on along the minus strand of JACCIC010000016.1, from coordinate 741,816 downwards.
AATCAACAAATGATATGTATTTCAAAATTGTAATATTCTAGTTAGTAAACAATTAATTAATCAAAAGAGTCGGTAAAAATGTTATAAATAAAATCATCGAAATTGCGTCTACTTTTCACTAGTGAAAATTAATTCATCCAACCATAAATATAATAACAAATTTATAAAATTGAAAAAAACAGGTCATTTTATTGCTTCATGACAATCAATACCTTTAATATTATAATTTATGAAATTAAATAAATAATCTTGAACCTGCTCTGCGGGTAGTGCCTGTAATGATGAATTCGCATCAATAGATTAGCGATACTCTGCATATATTTTGAAAAAATTGTGAAAAATAAATCATTAAAGCTCGAGAAAAGAATCCCTCTTCGCCATTATTCGACCGAGCTATCGGTAGCATTTCCTCGCCGAGGCGTCACTCAATACTGTCCAAAGACTATAAACAGAGCCGTTAAAGTGACAGAAGAAAATGAAATCCGAGCACGCGAAAATTTATGGACACCACCGGGCCCGCAGAGTCAAGTGACATCGTAGCGGATGTAGAGCTGGAAAGGGGGCGGCACGGGGGAAGGACCACGAGCGATAAGTTCGAAGGCAATGAAACGGGCGGCACCCACGCGCGCCCCGGTTTAGACGGGCGACCGCGGGGGTGGGGGGAGGCGAGGAGGCGTTTGTTGTGGCACCGATGAGTTACGAGCCGAGCCGCGGCCAGAGCCCCATGTGCCAAGAAGCGGGATGGTATATTGGCGCCCTCGCCCGCCCCCCCCCCCTCCTCCCGCAATCACCCAGAGCAAACGTTACAATTACGCTCGAACGTCTCCGAGCCGAGGATTTCCCCTCGGTGTGGGACCTGTCTTTGTTCCGCGTCGCGACGAACAATGGAGACGAGAGAAAGTGTCGGGCATTTTTCGCCGGGACTGAGCGTATCGACGTTTTAGACGTTTGTTACGACGCTATAATTGTTGTACAGGATTTGTGAGGGGGAAAATTTTCATTTTTTTCTTTTTTTTTTGTTTTTTAACATATAGTAATAATTATAATATTGCTGAACGAAGTTATATACCATAATGCAGCTATTAATCATTAGGAATAATTGATTGTCTATGCGATGCCTGCGAATTTATCGAAAGAGAGAGAGAGAGAGAGAGAGAGAGAGAGATAAAGGCATGGGACGCATTTTTATTTTTAGTTGTACACGTATCTACATGTAAATACTATACTATTAGTTTTAATTAAAACCTGCCCTTAGATAAATAGTATCGAACAATGGGTATAGAACAGAATAGATTTCTTTCGCAATACCGATCTTTACGAAACGATTGACCTAAATATTATATATTATAATGTATATGTCAAATAAGACAACTGAACGTAAATGATACAGACTGATAAATCTATAAATATTTTGCTTTAAATATTTATATTTTAAGCTATAAATATTTTATTATCTTTAGTAGATAAGGGTCGGGAACAGCTCGACACCAGACCAATTCGATTTCACTTTTTCGATCTTTTCGAAATATAAGTATATACTAATTTATATGTTAAACTAAACAAAGAAAGAATAATTAATGACTTGTGAAAAATTCAATTCTCTTTGACTTCTTAACTTCGTAATTCGCTTAAATCTCTTGAAGTGGAAACAAATCACTTTCTTAATAAAACGGAATTTACAATCTTACACATTTAAATGCTCGTGTAACTGCGACCATTACTTTCGCGTATACTTCCTTTGCCGCTCGTATTTTCAGATTTCTTCCCGCGGCTCTAGCGCAGCGCAGTCGCGAATCGAACGGTCGCCCCATTGAAAAATAACGTTCGTTCGGTTCGCGTGTCTGAAAATTTATCCCCCCGCTAATTACCCACGCTATTTCTTTTCTACCCAAGGCCGCGGTACTAAAGCTTCTCGAACTTTCATATATATATATATACATATACACATTACAAAACGATCTTAAATACGAATGCGAGGAAGGGAAAAAACGAAGAAAGAAAAGATGAGACGGACCTCGCGTATATATACCGTGGGGGCCTCTTAAATTAACGCGCGTCGACTTAAATAATTCGCGTTTCACAATTTTCAAAAGCGCATAAATCCCGTCGCCGCGTGGCGCTCTCGCGCGGAACTTTATTGCAGAAATTATAAATTCAATTTTCTCTCAATTGGCGTTCTTACCCCCATGCCTCCCCGCCCACCTCGCCGGCTCCGCGCCACCACCCGCGAGTTCGGGATCACCCGGCCTCCCGCACACGATGTAAATTAGCGTGACTTACGGTGCCGGACTCACTTCATTTATATATACATATATATATACACACACACACACATATATATATATATACATTCGCGGCGCGAGAGACTCAATTTATTTATGCATACGAACGCGCACCGCCGCGCGAATTCGCACTATGCAGGCGTATTTATTGCAAGGGAAAAGAGGGAGAGAGTGACAGAGCGAGAGAGTGTGAGAGAAAGAGAGAGAGAGAGAGAGAGAGAGAGAGAGAGCGCGTGCGAGGGAGATTTTACGTTCGCATATATATGAAACCCGAGATTTCAGCGGCGAGATGGTCAAATGAATCAGCGCGATGAAATTCTTGACAGGGGGAGAAGGAGAGTTAGAGGGAAAGTAAGAGGGTAAAGAGAGATATGAGGCGTGGGAGGCGGGGGATGGAGGGACGGCGTTGTGTAGTTGCCTCGTAGTAGATTCGGAAATGACGTATAGTGGCTTTTAAAGTCCGGGACGCACATACGGATTGCCGTGGTATATTTCGGAGCGCGACGATCTCCTTTTTGCTGGAAAGCGACGAGGATGAGCCGCGGGGGGGGGGGGCGCTCGCGAAACACCACACGGCCATCAGCGATGACGAGCGCGTCCGCGCGGGGCGCTGACGTCCGCGTGACAGCGGTCGACGCAACTCGCCGGACGCTCGGTGGAGCCGAAATATGTCTCGGATTTAATGGAGATCATAATGGTCTCGCGGACGGAACGCGCCCGCGGATTGCTGGGCGATGGAATCCCTGACGATTCCGCTTGCGTATGTCTGTGTATTTATATATGTGTGTGTGTGTGTGTGTGTGTGTGTGTGTGTGTGTGTGTGTGTGTGTGTGTGTGTGTGTGTGTGTGTGTGTGTGTGTGTATAGGTATATGTATATGTTTGGATGTATATATTTAGCGAGGGATACACATTGCGGTCGGCAGTGATGGACTGGCGTCGAGACATGGGCGGCTATGCGCGTACTTTATCGAGAGACGGTAGTGTATTAAATGGTTTTAAATGCGTCGGTCGAGTCATTTTGAACGTGATGAATTTTCGTCTTTTCCTTTTCTGTAGTTGTACAATTTTTAAGTTCTCCAGGGTAAAGTGTTTGTGTTTGTTTCCCGCAATGCATTCTGTCACATTGTCTAATATATATCTTGTACAAACTGAATTATTCCTGTAATTTTTACAGTCAATTATAAAACAAAGTATAATCATATTATTACACTAGTTTCAATGGAAAATTATACTTACGTCGACTGATTTAAACTAAACTAACAAGTATTTTTATGGGTTTTACAATCGTATAAAAAACAATATTTATAATTCAATAATGAGAGTCAGTCTGATCTTGTTTAGAGTCATTCCCGCATAATTTGAAATGAAAAGAAAATTATCCAATATACTATCATTAGTAAAAAGAAAACCAGACTGCCCCTACTATCATTACTGTGTAGGTGTTTCTGAAATTATTTGTTATTAAGATCGAGAAAAATACTCATTAGTCTCTGCTAGTTTACTATTAAAAAACTTTTTTAATGAATTTTTAACTGATTTTTTAAGTGAATTTATTTATCCAGAAGAATATACAAATTATTTTTTAAATAATTATAAAATAATTCATCAGGAACTTATAATTTATCCTTTTTTCTTACCAATTGCAATAAATGAGGATTGAATTTTGGATTAAAGGTGTATAAAAGAATGGTTTTTTTTTAAATATATATTTAGCAGTTCAAACGAAATGTGATTCAATAACAGTATAGACAATAAATATTTCTATTTATTAATTTTATTATTCTTATTCTGATAATTATTACGTTGATAATTATTATATTAAGTTATCATTCATCTTTTTAGTCCCGATGGTTGAATATCTCTCTTACTTTACGCGAGAATGAGGAATACCATTTATAAAAATTGTATATGAACCAAAGCAGTTAACAGATACTATCCTGTAATTTTAACTTCATCTTGGTTTCAAAGGTCATTTGAAAGGTAAATTTTTTTAAACAAAAACTCCTATTTTTACCCCTGATTAGAAAAGTTTAAAAACTTTCCAAATTAGCTGTGTTCATTTTATGGCATTTTATGGTAATCCACGTGCATCAAAATATGCACCAAAAAATTGTCAATATTAATGTAGAAGACTTTCGAGATCTCTTTTCATGGTTATATTCAAGTGACCTCGAATTATAATAATATAATAGAAAATAATATTATTGCTTTTCAGTATCCAGATTTTTACAGATATTTAAACCCATACAACCATTATGGAGACATAATATAAATAATAAGGGTTTCTATTAAAAAAAAACAACCTTCAAATAAACCGGATAACATAGTACAAGGTCAAATTTCAAAATAACGTCGGTTGACTTGCTTTGTTACCGTGAACACTGACTTAGAACGAAATTATCCAAATTGCTAATTACAGATTCAATTAATATGAATTTACCTTTAATCTACATATATAAATAGGTAATTCCTAGAGTAGATAATCCTACAATTTGATTTATGATGAACATATGCCATTATTAGAAAACTGTATACTTTTCCATAACTGGATTTATCAATTTTTATATATTCTGAAATTGATTCTGCTTGATGTACATTAACGAATATCGATTCGATAAATAAAACAATCTGTAAATAATATGAATATTAGATAAAAACATCGTGGGAACTTGGTAATTATCAATAGAAATAAGATAATTACGAAATATATATTAATAGTATATATGTAATAATGTATTCAATAGTTCTGGAGGCATAGAGGATATTCGAATACAATTTATGATTTGCAGTTGGGACTTTGTCCATGTTAGTCTCATACTGAACAAGATTAAATTAGAGTACCCAATATATCGCGTCCAGATTTTTTTCCAAATCCAAAAGAATCACGTAATCAAGCTGCTTAAAATTTTTATCTTTAAATAATTTTTTCCAATCAATTCTATTGTTAGATGTGCGTAGAAGTGTATCAGCCACTTCGACGGCATTTTTTTTCCTTTGGCACGACTTTAGCAGCCTTGTTTATCGTATCTATAAATTTTTGTTTATCTAATCGGCGAAATAAATTTCGATATTGGATAAATTAATTTCTCGCACTGTTCGCAAATCATTATTCCCTTATTTGAGCTCTTCGAACTGCTGCGAATGTTGTTATAAAATCTATCTGCGATCAGCTATCGTACCGCGGGCTTGTGGCAACCTTAATTCTCGCCCGGATAATCCCAAAAATTACAGGAACATAAAAAAAAAGGTTCGGTCTTCTTTCAACCGTTCTCCCCAGCAATGTCACAGAAAGAGGCAAACATAACTTTGCCTCTTTATGTCAAAGAATCACGATAACTATTGAATCTTATCGTGTTTAAACAGCTTAATATTTGAAAATGAAATGTGGACAAGATCAAAAGTGTTTGTTCTCTTTCCTTTCTTCCATATATTATACACGTGTCCAAAAAAATATAATAATATATTGTTGCAAATATTTCGTTACATTTTATTGATAAATAATTATAGGACTTACAGCGATCCATGATTATGTATCATTATTACAAGTTCAACTTATAATCCTATGTAAGAAGATACGATTGTACTGTATAGATATTTATATATTTAAATACATCATCTATTGAACATTCAAGTTGGCGAAACAATGAAAAACTATTACCTTTATTTCGATAATGGTGCATTTTCATTCAATGCAAAGTCATACGCATCAAGAAGCCTCGCGGTGGCTAAGTAAAAAAATCCCCGCAATTTTCTCTATATCTTCCAATCTCTTTCTCTCTATCTCTCGCTCACACATACACGCGTGCACACTCGCTTGCTCCAAAACCAGAAAAGGACGTCCCGCTGATAGCGCTGCTAGTTTATGCCGCTCGTGCGTTTTCGGGCGCGACTTTAGCGCTGCGCGTTCCGCGATAATTGAAATTAATGGTAATGAGTGGGAAGAGACAGAAATGGGAAGCCTCCCGCGTATACACGCGCCACTGCCAATTAAGGAAACTCTATAAATGCGAGGCTCTCGAAATATGTTCCGTGCAACGAAAAAAAAAAAAAAAGAAGAAGAAAAAAATGTTTCAGCAAGTGCCGAGCAACATTTCGTCTTCTATAAGGTTATTTAAGAATCTCGCCAATGATTGAATTTATTCAATTTCCATGAGAGTACAGTGCGATTCATTTTATTTAACAATTTTTCAAAATAAGAAAGATGCTCACGGGAAAATGAATCGAGATTGTCCAATATATAAAGAGTCTCATGAGCTTATAAATCAGAAAATAAGAATCATCTACGATGTAAACTGAATACAATTATAAATATTTTGAGTTTAAATTTCAAGAGTTTTGTAAATTTCCATGATTTAAGATCTTTTCCATTATATAATTAGCGATAATATCTTGAGAACAAAATAAATAATTGTTTTACTAATAACTTCAAAATAAAAATTAGCAATTGGACTACCCTTGCAATACAGTAATCGTGAGAAATTGAAAAAAAGACTCATAAAATATAAATTATCACATTACAGTTCGTTCTGCGATAATTAGAAATTGCCTGGAAAACAAAATTTTATTTTATCTAAAACTAGTATGACTGCATAACTTAATTAATTAAAACACATCTTTACTACTCGAAATTCCTATTACTGAAAATATGACACATTGAACGACCTATCATTAACGGTAACAACTGTAACATCAATGACTATATTTGAATGGCATTTACATTGATTAATAATTTTCATGGCATATCGATACTTTTAATTCACTTACTGTAATTGAATCGACGAACTACGTATACGTATTTACACTTATACTGAACAAATAACATATGTTAGCTTAGTTAATTTGCGTAATTTCAATCGTGAAGCACATTAGATAATTCCAAATGTAATAATCAATTGTATTTTAAATTTAAATGAATACGTCACTTTTCTAGTTAATGTATAAGGTGTACAGCTAGCTATTCAGTGGGACGTTACTGAAAAATACGCTTGATTCATGCTGCCGTGAAGAAACGATCGATGTAAATCCACGCCAGTCTCGCCGTACTTTGCGCAATGAAGAAAAATGTTCCTCAGAGGGCAAAAGTGAAACACGTTTTCCAGACAAGATTTGCAGCGGCCGAAGAAAAGCATAAGATTTTCAAGGCTTTTACGGTCCCACGATGACCTTTCAAGGAACCAGACTCTCCTCCCACCCATCGAGCTCTGCCGAGGACACTTTTGCAGATTTTGTTTATTATTTCGTTTCATCTCTTTTAGCTTCAATGATAATCTCTCGTGCAAATAATTCGAGTTTCTTACTTATATCGTAAGAGAAAAGTAGCAGATAATTAAATTCTGCATCTTCAATGGAGTTATTAAAAATCGAATGTATGGTTAATTATCATTGACGTAAATGCAAAATTTTAATAAAAAGAAAAAAAAACAACGATTACGAAAAGATAACGTCGAACGCGGACTTCTGTAATAATGAAACTAAAAAATATCTTAATTAAAATACAAATGATGTCTGATGTTTCGACGAACTGAACACAATAAGTTGTTTCTCATTCAATACGGATCATCGGGCATTGGAAATAAAATGATTAACACGCCAATGAGAACATAAGGGAACTCCGGCAAGCGGATATCAATTATTTCGAGATATTTTTCGGGTACAAATTGCTGACAGTATATAAGAAATACGTTTGAACTTTTGAACCGCAGTTTATATATATATATACATACAAATACACTATTTGGAAGAACAACTTGAAAAAATAAGTTTTTTCAAACATACATCGAAAACTTCTTGTAATCAAGCGCTGACCTATATTAATATATTATATTATATCTTGAAATTTTAATACATTGTATATATATATATATATATATATATATATATAAATACAATAGCGAAAAGTGATTTTATTTTAATCTTGCAAGAACGAAAGAACGTCAGCTTGCATCTACATAGAAGCCAACAGCATTTGGTATACTTCGCCCCGAGCGCGATAGCGGGCGAGCAAAACCCTCCGCTTCGTTGCGGGCAATTTGGCGGCATTTTCAAATTCACGGTCACCCGTCCACCTTGCGCTCGCTCGCTGCTCGCCCCTCCATCCCGCCCTCACGCCCCCCCCCCCACCGCCAAAATGCGCCAGACGTTAATTGACGCCGAAACAGGCGAAATGTCAGTATTTAGCCTGGGTCAATCTCCCCATCATAACCCGAAGGTGTATGCGCTTATAAATCACACTGTTTTGCCTCCATGTCGGAGTAACATTCTTTTTCCTCCATACAATTTATTCCGTCTCCTCGCCTATGCACAATGACTGTGTTCTTCCCTCGCCCGGCGTGCACTGTAATTCGTCAGTCACGCATGCTAGTGCCCCGTCCAGTATATATATATATATATATATATATATATATATATATATATATATATACGCATACATATACTCCCCCTCGGCGCTCCTGACAAGGTACCAATATAACGGTCAAACCCTTTTCATTGGCCGCGTGATGAATGTTTACGAAAGAAAGACCCGGCGAGAACGAGAAAGCGCGCGATTTGGCCGGGATCTGTGTTTAGGGGTATATATACTACACTACGCGCGCGCAGGGACAGTCGACCCTGTGCTCCGTCCGCGACGATGCCTCCCAGCAATATGTGTGCGTCGCGCAAACAGAATGCATATATATATATATATAGAGAGAGAGAGAGAGGGGGGGGGGATTCAAAGCAATCTGGCAGCGATTAAATTCCTTTGAGCGTCCCGCGGGCGAGGCGGCGCGGGATGCCAAACATACCAGTACAGGGCAACGCTGAGCCACGGTCGCTCTGCACTCGCTTCGGCGATTTTTCGCAAAAAAAAGCGCTTCACTGAGAACGATGAGCAATGGGAGACTGTGAAAGGGGCTGCTCGCCTGCTAGTATTTAAGTTTGATTTAGTGAAGATTTTTGTAAAATTATTGTTTGCTTATATATATCTATATATATATATATATATATATATATATATATATATATATATATTAACGATATCATTCGCGTCGTAAATAACACCGGGCGTTCTGCTCTACGCCACGGCGAAACTGTTCGTATACTTTGGCTGTACGCGACCGAGAGTAAAAATCTTAAGCATCATTTTTCTCTTGTTCTCTTCGAAATGATGTTGATGTAAACGTGTTTGTCCTAAAATGAGGGCGAGCCAATGATTTTCAAGCCATTCGTGACGAATTTTTTACATTTGATGAACGTATTTATAAATATCATATGCAGGTTATTATATTTTATTTTATATCATTTATTTCTGAAGCGCTCGAAGCTGTTGACATTATACGTTTTTATGTATCGGTATTGATATTAACGTAACTTTTGCTCTTATCACTGGATCCTTGCTTTCCGCCTGACTTCATATACTTCACAATACTGTTCCTAGTATATTTACTTAGTCTTGTATTTAATAACATATTTTCTTAGATGCCTTCATGTGCAGTGCTAAAAAATAACAGTATTGTTACTATGTATGTTATTATATTATTGTTCTTTCATTTCTAAAGCATATAAATTATACCACATTTTTTGGATTTATTCAATCCCACATTTTTTGTTAGTATATTTTACAATTGGTGACTGCAGTTTTTATTTGCATCGCTAATTGTGTAATATACTCGTTCGTATATAATAGAATTCGCAATTACTATACTAAACTGATATTTTCATTCTGCGTCTGGTTACATTTTAACATAGTATAGAACTATATATATATATATATATATATATATATATATATATATATATATATATATATATATATATATATATATATATAGAATATATATATATATATATAGAATATATATATATAGAATATAAAGAATATTGTGTTATAGAACTGTTAGAACAAGTTATTAAATTATAGAACTATATAGAATAATAGTCTGAATTAATAAATACTGATCTTCTATATATATAATATAAATAACTTTCAAAAAGACAAGCCATTTTTTTTACCAATATTATCAAGAATTTTTTTTATTCTACAAGCCAGAAATAATGCTTTTTTAGCTTTCTATTTCTAAAGAAAAGCACTAAACTGCAAAAATTTCATTTCCAAAGAGAAGCTTCAAGTGTAAAAATTTAGAATTTTATATTCTTTAATCTTCATGTACGTACTTTATCAATTGTATAATTGCAAACGTAAGTTTTAAAAGTTCAATTTCATAAACAAATCATTTGTATGATAAAAGCTAATATAGTATATTTAATTTTTATTTTGAAATTAAGAATATTTGTAAATCCTGTTTATCCATTAAAAATAAATTAAAGTGGCAACTGTAATCTTCACATCTTTTTTTAAAGCACCAATTTGCCAATATATATATATATATATATATATATATATATATATATATATATATATATATATATATATATATATATCTACGAAGATGTAAAATCCCCTTGCGGTACCATCCCCGAAGCACCCGACACTCTACTTATATCTGCGTGCGGGATGATAAATCTAAGCGGTAGTGGACTATAGACTCGTGGCGCGGATATAATGACCGCCCTCGCCTGGCCTCAGGACCTGCGGGAAAGAAAGGAGAGAGAGAGAGAGAGAGAGAGAGAGAGAGAGAGAGAGAGAGAGAGAGAGAGAGACGCAGTAGACGTTATACGCTCGCGCGTGCACTGGCGCGATTATTATCAACGACGGCCAATAATCGCTGCCTCCTCCTGCCTTTTCCTTATTTGCCTATAAAACATGCATGTAGCTGCTCGAATACATTCATTCCATTGGGACTGTCAGTTTGGAACGAGCTTGTTTTATTAGCTTTCGTAATTATGCACGAAAATAAGTATATATGTATGTTTACGCGATACTTAAAACTACTTTATAACTGTCACATTTCCATATTTGTTTCTGCCTAGTATATTGTATGTCTGACGGTTGCACGAAAAGGATATCAGATACGAATGACCAATTTGATTCAAATTGAGTCAAAGAATTTGCATTAAGACATCTGAAAGTTTAGAATCTAATTCTATACAATTTCGAAGAAATATACATAGAATGTCCAATTACAGTAAATATACTATTCATTTGCCGAATGAGGATCATTATAAATTTTTTTAATTGAAATACTGTTCTTTCTTCAAATCCATTGGAAAAAGTACAAAATTTCATAGAAAATTACCTTAAATTAAATATCAGTTTATACAATGAAAATCTCTCTCTCTCTCTCTCTCTCTCTCTCTCTCTCTCTCTCTCTCTCTCTGTCTGTCTCTAATCTAATCCTTTCTCTTCATCACCGCATATACATATATGTTTGAAAAAATTTTTTTGTAATGAATGTATAATGTATTGACAAAAAGGTGATGGTAATGAATTATGGTGATGGTAAAACCTTAGACATTCATGTCTTTCAACATGGTTAACCATATATTAATAAATTATAAAATTTCTTATGATCATCATTTTCAGTAGATTTGATTAACCTTCCAAGGCATTGATTTATACAATCAGAATTTTTTTCGCTTTGTATTGTTTGTATATAAACCAATAATCTATTCGATTTATGAAAGTATTTTTGTAAAAAATTAAGACGTTCTCTCATTTTTAGTTCTCAAAATGTTAAATGCAACCCTCAATGATCATTTGAAATAATTACCATTTCTGTTCGAAACTGCACCGTTTCCTTAATATATTTTAGTTACTGTGAATTATGTCACATCTTCAAATTTCTATAGAAATAATCAATCAAGTCTTTAATCAGATCACCTCTAATACAAATTGCTTGCGTTGATAAAAAAAAAAAAAAAAAAAAAAAAACGAAAAACTATGGTAAAGACAAAAATGAGAGGGATGAATAGCAACCCGCAATGATTTCATTCCCATCGACTATAAATCATCCTAATGCGTAACTAACGTAACAACCGACACAGTATGGTGAATTGGTATTTAATGCCGAGTGGTTTATACGGCCACCACTCTGAGATATTAGCCATTAGAATGAGTTATAGCGGCTGGCGCGTCCGCGCGATCGGCGCACGCCGCGCGAGCTCCACATGAATTACGCAGCGTATAGGCGAGCGCGCGAATTACGATGAATCAGCCGGTCAGCCTCGAGCCCGTTGATGGAGAATGGCCGCGGATGCTGGATTGATGCTATCGATACTTGTTTGTGGAAGTATTGCGAAAATTGGATACGTCGACGCACTCGTCGATCAAGATTCATTGTATATGTATACGGGTAATAATAAGATTATTAAGTGAAAATTGTAGAATCACTTCGATAGTGTGAAGTACAGATGCGGTTAAAAAATTCAACTATCTTTGAGATTGACTTTTTAACACGGTACATATAGATAATTTAATAATGGAACTTAGAATATGGAAAAAAAATAATTGAAAATGCAATTGAAAAAAAGTGTCTAACATTAGTTTAAAATGCTATTTATCGTTTCAGACAAATTTTTGCTACCCATCAAAGCTTCGAAATAACAGATTAATTTTATAAATGTAGGTAACTTACGTTTTAAAATTTCCATAAATTACGATACCCTGAATATTTTTCTCGCAAGGCGTGAAAATGGGTCCAAAAATAATTGATGGCCTAACAAAGTTAGATTTAACACATTTCAATTTGATTGTTCCAAGACTATACATATCTCTTTCAAATGAAAAGATGAAAAACTTTTATTCATTATAATGTTGATATTATAAAGCAATTAAAAAATGACTGAGATAAATTCTTTTATATATTAACTGTGCAAAAATTAAGTAGCAATATCATAATAAAAACCGATCTAAAGCGTAAAAAAACAATATTTGAATTCTATATTGAAAATTGGAAATTATATACTGAAAAAATTCCGTGATTTTTTTTATGTTTTTTCGAAATGCGATATTAAATTTTGCAAACTTGGAATGGCATTTTCTATACAGCAATCATAAAGAAGATTGTATTAGGAGCTAGCTATTAAGAAAACCTATACGTACAGCACATACATCTCAATACGTCAAGTTGCAGTGTCTTAGGCGCCTCTGTTTCGATCTTTCCTCGAGTTTTTGGTATTGTATCAAAACCATTTGTAGACGTAGAAAATCCATTATGTTTGTTTATATAAAATCTTGACAAATAAAAATTTAATTGAGAATTTTGAACTTGAATCTATTTTATATTATTTCGCAAAAACGTTATCATTTACGGAAAATAAAAGAAAATTTTTCATATCCCATCATTTCTCTGACATTTTTACATAACTTAAAAAGTTAGCTTTTAACTTAGTTTTAACAATATATAATTTATTTATATACCACATACTTGAGCTTCTTCGCGACCATTAAAATATAAATCGTTGAATACAAAAAAAAGAACAATATTTATTATAACAATTATAATATTAGTTCTTTGAAAAGGTGTAAAATTTTTCACTTTTGAATTTTAATAAATCAAGAAATTGGCCTAGTTTTATTGTCATCACATTTAAAATAAATCGTTTTTTTTGCGATTACTTAATAACTTTCACTAAAACATAATTTATAACTCGAGAAAGTTAGTAAAAGCATTCGAGTCTGCTTAATAAAAATAATATCTTTGTATATTGATTTGAAATATCCAGGGATTAATTGGATACTTTTTCTATCAACTAAAGTAGAGATGAAAATATGATAAAATTAAAAGGTTATGGGCACTTTGCAAGTAGTATTACAGACGCGTCTTTTCACCTCCCACTATGCAACTATGACCATAAACACCGTAAAAATCATAACAAATAGCTCATATTCTATAACTGAAACTAATTTGGAAAATTTGGGAAAAACCTAACTCACTGTAAGAAGGACTTAATTATTTTTTTATCTACCTATTTTCAAATTGTATACCTATCTCCCACTAACTGTTTCTATGGAATTCCTAATTCAAACGATTTTCGACCAGTAATTCATCCAATGTAGGCAATGCAAAGGGATTATAATCCACACTCAATGGCATCAAAATTTAGTGCATGTTTTTTAAGAAATAACTTCAATTTCCTAGTGAATTTTAAAAAAATTGAACTGAAACAAAATCGTTTATGTGCTTAATTAGGGAAGAGAACAACTTTTAGATACTTCATATGATATATACTTCTAAGGCCATTCCATACTAACATATTCTTGTATATAGTTGTATTTAAATTTTCCGGCTTGATATTTTATTTCCTATATATAATATTATTCCCTATTATATAATATTATTTAATATAGTAGACATTAATATTTTATTTCTTATATAACTGAAATAAAAAAAATTAATTTTATTTACATATTAAGCTATGCTAATTTATTTATAAATTTATATTTATAATTTTATATTTACAATGTATCAATTTAAACGAACTATCCACCACTTTGAAGAGCAGGATATATAATTAATCTTCTGCGATCACAGGATTTCGTGCCAAAACGATGGCAATCTGTTAATATCATTTTTTTAGTGAAACATAATTGAACCTCTAAAAGATATTGTTCTCGATGTTCCGAATGCTAAAATAAGATAAATAATTTAATTTATAATTTTGATTGACAGTTTTAGAAAATAATTCATTTTTTTTAAACCTTATCTATAATGCAGCGAATAAATGGCCTAAAGTGAAAAAAATTTGTAATTGAATCTATGATAGACGCAAACGTATAATTTCCACCAAAAACGATGTTAGATTGTTGAAGTATATGTCCTATATTGTATTCTTGCAATAGTTCCATAGTTTTCTGAAAGTACTCTAAGTCATTAGACATACCATCGATTGCTGTCAGGCAAGATCCATGTTTATGCCACTCGTGTTCCCAAAGTTTTATATCGGACTTATTATTTGAAAAGGACGGCCAACTATGAGCCAAATTGTTGTTCCAAGTCTGATCCATTGTCGAAAAATTATATTGAGTTAATTCATCCGTACAATAATTAGGCGTTGAACCACCTACACTAAAAGGCCATAGGCCATGTAAAATCCATCTGTTTGTTTTAAATAATGATTCACAAGCTGGATGACTGAAACCACAATTATCAGGTGTCATATTTGTTCGAGGCCAAATATGCTGTTGCTTATAAAAAGCAGTTATTGGTGAATTCTGAACGAGAATTAGCAGATGATATTTGCGTGCCCTCCTGTAAATTGATTGTAAATTATTTTTTAGTGATATCTATTTTTATAATATCGAGTTCTATTGGCTGTGAAATATAAATTGTAAATAGTTCCGTTCCATTATTCCAAAGTTATTCTTGTCCAAAAAAATATTATTAAAAATTAAATATATCAGAATTTTAATAATAAAAATAAAAATGTCAATATAAATAAATAATAGTATATATAAATTATATTTATATATAAATTCTACTTATCAAATATACAATTCTTATTTAAAATTTAATAGAAGTTCTAACATTTTTTAACTAAGTAAAAACATAATTTCTCTATTAATTTTCATGATATTTTTATATATTTAAAATTTATTCATCCATTTCTCTTCATGTTATCTTAAGATTTTAAAATTCATATATGTACGCATAAGATTTCTGTGGATTGCAGTTGGTATAAGCTATAATGAATAAGAAAAACTGGCAATAATCTAAGTTTTAAACTCCCTTGTTAACTATGTAATATTTATGAAATACATAAATAGAAAATTAATAAATAACACAGAGAAATCTATTCTGTATTTTTTAGAAATTTAATATAACAAAAACACGGATCTTTTAAATGCTTTGATTTATTTGTCAGTTATTTCACAAAGACATAAAATAATTGTAAGAAAAAATTAATATATTGCATAAGGACTCATCTCCCAGTGAAAAACAAACTTAATACATAGTCTTGTTCTTAAATGTTAAATACTTGTTTGTTAATTATATACGAGTCCAATTCTGTTAAATTTAAATCTTTGAAAAGAACGTCCACTTTAGTAAATACGGCTTTACGAATAATTACACCCGAAACGGTCTTGTCAATGGCAAACACCTTTCTGATATTCTAAAAGATGTCTTATATTATCTCATTGAAACTAATCTAAACTTTCAGTGTATTTGTCTAAAATGATAAATTTACCAATAAAATAGTTGTATCCTGAACCCTAAAAACTGATACTTCAAGAAAAACTAATATTTATATATATATATATATATATATATATATATATATATATATATATATATAATATGTATGTATGTACATACGTATATAATATAATATTCGAAATAGAATTTATCTAAAACAAAAATAATATAGAAAGGCAGGAAATAATAAGTAGAATTTAAGAGTTAAAATACAAGAAACAATATACTAATTCATTTACATTAAATAATCATCGAAAAAAACGAAAAATATTTTAAAGAGGAGTGTTTGGGCTTAAAGAATAATGAAATCACAAGAGTCGCATATAGACAACTATAATAAATATGGACTAAATGATTACGCAAGACAATAAAATTTGCAAAGAAGGGGAGAAATGAAAACATTCAATATGTTATTATGATCAAGTACAAACCTTTCTCTATTGTTTGTTATCAAAGTAACCAAATTTTTATTATAGGTAATCATAATTGTAGCTAATAAAAATTCGTTTTGAGAGGTGTGATTGATAGTATGTATCGTATTATACATTGCTAGTAATTACATTCACATTTTGCCAATGAGAGGCTACAATCTCAGCGTTTAAAAAAGCCTTTAAAATTTACGATTTTTAATTAATTATCTTATTAAATACATTGTATGGAACACGTAACCAAACATTTATTTTAAATTAACAACTATTTCTACCTCTCTTATAGTTTGTAACGGGCACCAAATATCGGTGCTCGTTTTGAACTAGAGAGAGACAGACGGCCTGTAATAGCCACTGTCGAACTCTAACTGGAGATAAGGGAGTGGGGGGAAAAAAGTTAGTTGAATTGTTGTCTAAATACCAGGCAGTCGTATTAGATTTTCTTCTGGAATCGTTAAATTATTGAGATATTGGATTATTGATTCGATATATTATATTGAATTATTAAAGTTTTGTTGCATTGTTTTTATTATTATATCTTGAAGACTTTGTTTTTTGTTGTTATATTTTATTGTTGATAGTTACTGTGAGTTTTCTATTCTTCGATTCGAAAATTAAAAGAAAATAAAAGTTATAAATGAGGAAGAAAAAGTATCTGCAAAATAAATATACAAAAATAAAATCTACAACAGAAGAATTTCTGGCCCGGAACGTGAGCTGCAGTTCAAGTATCTCCGAATATTATCCGGTATTCGAAATTCAATTCGAGCTATTGCGTTCTCACGTATAGGTGCGTAGACGACAATCCGTACGGGAACTATTTGTATTGAAACAGATTATTATATTTAATTATATTTGATTTATTTTTGATACGCGTAAATTTATATGCTATTCTAATTTATATACGTTAATTAGTTGAGTATAATGAAAATAAACGTTCGATTAGCTCGTGTGCGTTTGTAACGAATTCGAGCGGGAATTGTAAACGCACGCAAGCATAACCATTGAGTGTGATTAGCTTATACGTGTGTGTGTGCGACGGTGTATCCCGCCCGCGCGTATCAGTACTCGAGAGAGAATTGCGCAACTATAAAATAACGAGATACGGTAGCGACTCCTTGCGTTTGAAGACCGCATTATGTTAACATAAAGCGCGCGAAATTTAAATTTTAATAGAATTTAAATCGTATTTGTTCTCGACTAAATCACACTCTATAAAAGAGTAGGATCGCGGTTGTACTTAGGAAGTTAAATAATAATTTATAATAGCATTTGCAATTAAATAAATATATTTAAATTGTTACAATAGATTATTTACATCTCATTAATTCTAACCAATAAATTCTGATATTGGCGATTCAGGACCCTGCCGCATCCGCGGTGAATTACGGTAGTTGTTGTATTTAATATTAATAATTTTAATATTATTTATTGTTTAATAATAAACAATTACCGTAATTCTAACTGATAGCTGTGTGTTGATTTTTTATTTAATTTCCCTTAAAAATTGAAGAACATTTATACGACTAACGGAAGTAAAGCAGAATATTTTTATTAATAATTAATTATTTAAACAATTTAATAATTGTTTATAGCCAAGATAGGTGAAACCTTGGCAATGATAAATAATTAATTAAAGGTAAGTCCTATAATAATTGTAACGGCCTATAGAAGTAAAATAAGGTACCAGGACCGTACCTATCCCTGAAAGGACCCCGTTACAAGTTATTATAGAATAATATACTATGCTAATGTAATGACAACCAGACTGTCCTTGTTAAGAATCACCCCCATAGAATCTGCAATGGAAATACTACAGAAATAAAATGAAAACTAAATTTCATTAAATATTAAAAATAAAATAATGTATATTCTATATAAGTAAAGGACAACCTGACTGTCCTCACCACCTTAAATAAAAATTTACCTTTAACGTCCGACGTTTCGAAGCATTCCGTTTCTTGTTCAAGGACTAAACTAAAAATGCTTAGGTTTATAAAAATTATTCAAGCTTGCTTTAAAAAAAGTTTGATGTGAATTTGTTACTAACGTAAACAACTCTATTATTCATCCTTTTTACATTACCGAACAATTACAGGACTCAGTAGATCTTATTTATCTTCTACAAAAAAAAAACTGGAATATTAAGTTACAAATATGTTGAGAGGTGTCATTTTGAACGATACATTCATACATAATTATTCACTATTCACTTTTGGTTATCGCATGAATAATTTATGAGATAACAGTTATTGATCTGAAAATTAATTAACTAATGCTATGCTGTTTGTAAAACTAGAACCGAACCAACTTATGATGTTTGACGTGATATTCAATGATTTATAAAGTATGGTATAAGAACTTTTAATAGTAATATAACTTTATAAAATAATTTGCAACCGTTCCATTTTCGTAAATAGTTTTAAAAAAGTGTTTTTATTCTTGTTTAGAGATTCTAAGTATTTCTTTGAACAAGTGAGATAATCTCCTAAAAAAGGAAGTCTAAATATTGAACCAATCTTATGTAATCAACTGTTTAGTCTGGTGTTAGTATTAATCACAAATTTGATTGTTACACGACTACATATCTAAAGTAAAATACTGTATACAATATACAAACAAACTATCAGAATAAAAAATATTTATAAAACAGGAAAATCTAACTTAAAATAAAAGCAACATGAACAGGACATTTAAATAATTTGAACATACATATACGAATATGGTAAAAATATGGCCAGAGTTGATGGCTAAAAAAGACAGTATGAGCTTCTGTCGTCCACAATACTTTGCTTATCTGGAAATAAGGTATGAATAGAGGTGAATAATAAAGTTAATATATACAGTTGTGAGGCTTATATAGATTCTATCCTTTTATAAATTCTATCTGTAATCTACAATGCCTTTTTCAAAAAACATTATTACATCAGATGATTACGAGCGATTATATCAATGCTAACAGTTAAAAAAGAGTCAAATTAATTTTAGCAAACATTAACTACTTAAATTAGTACTTTTCGACAAAAGTGTGCACAAGTGCTCGGCCTACAAAAAGTCAGCAAAGCTGTATATTAGAACGAAAAAAAAAATGTATGCCTGTCTGTCCAATAATATTTTTTGATACAGTGGAAGTATGTTTTATCAAAGCGTCACTTCTGCTACATCTACGAGGCGTAAAATTAAATTATTTACCAATATTGTAGAAAATAAAACTTTCAATAAATGTTAAAAAAGATATATTAATGTAATGAATTTATTTACCTTTTTTCAATGTCGTTAGCATAGCAGTAAAAAAGGATGCCAAATGCCATAACGTATTTTAACATTTTAGAACTAATATAATGTTATTTTGAATAAATATTAAAACTAATTTGTTCCTACAATTTCTTCGTTAATTTTACTCGAATGACGATTATAAGTAAATTTCTAATGAATTTTTTGTTTCTGTAATTATAAATAATTAAATTTAACACAAGAAAACGAAACACAGAACTAAATAAAATATATTATAAACCTGAATTGCGTATAATAAATAAGAACTGAACTGATACAATTCTATGTTAAAATGCAAGCTTGTATATCTAATTTTGAATATTCAAAACATTCTGATGTAAGTTATCCAAATGTAGATTGTACTAATACAATTAGAGCATTATTAATTATTTATTGTCAAATGTAAGAGTGTATAGAAAAGTTTAATAACAGTCAGAAAAAATTTAATAATTTACTACTATTACATCTAGATGAATTTCGACATAATAATTTTTTTTGTTATATATCAACATATTTGCTCAAAGGGATTTATGTATTCTATTCACAGCTTAACGGTTAATAAATTAATTTTAATTTTAGTAGACAGTATAATTTCTTCTATATTATTATAAATTAACATTGTTATGTGTTATCAATAAAATATATCTTAATGCTGGACAATACAGTAAGTAAAAATTTTATGACAGTTATGCTCTTCATTAAAGGGAAATAATATATTTTAGATTCATTAAATCTGACTTTTATCTCTTGCGATAAAAATATGTTAAATTGATAAGTAAAATTAAAAACATATCTTGCTATATTCTCTTTTGTCAACTCTATCGTTTCTAGATAAAAAATTATAGTGCAAAATGGCATTGGGAACTTAAACTATTTACATCTTTCGAAAACCTTCAATAGCAAAAATAAAAACTGTAACAATGCTTTGAAAAGTAAAAAGCTACATTTACATATTTCTAATTAAAAGAAACCCCTTGCTAGTCTTACAAATACTACTGTACAGATAGTTGAAATTGTGATAGATTCATCCATGAAACGTTAATTTTTGTCTTAACTTTCTTAATTTATAAATATAAATTATAAAAATTAAAATGAACTAACGCACTCACAATTTAATTTAAAAACTATAATAAAATTAATTTTAATAGAAATACCATCATGAAAAGAAAATAAATTTTAGAATCGAATCTTTATTTCCCTACTAGTAAATTATTGATAAAGCAAAAGAAAACAAACTTTTTACTTTAAGACTTTTTCCAAATTCTGTATGCAGTAAATGGATTTTAATTCGATCGTTATTAATTTTATTACAACTGTTTCCTTCCCGCTCATTTCCCTTTGTTTACTTTCTTATTAATATTTAAGATAACAACCTATAGAACTTTGGCGTAGAATCAGCTATACTATGAAAGTATTTGATAGAAATGGATTTATTTTAACACGATTTAAACATTTAAGATAAAGGTCATTTGGATTATTAATCAAGGCAATTTTATAATATGATTTTGCAGAGCAAAATACAATAATTACAAAAGTTATACTGAAATATCCATTATAGAAAATAATAGATTTTTAAGTAAGAAATTAGAAACAATTATTTCTTTTTCATTTACCCAAAATTCAAATAATTTTCTTCATCTTTTTCTTAAAGCAGTATCAATTTCAACCAACACCGTAATGTAAAAAATAAGGAAGTACAAAGTAAAATATAAGCAAATAAACATTTATATGTTAAAAAATTAAAACATCTATCAATATCTTACCTTAAAAAGGAAAAGAAGAAACGTAGAACTAAACTTCAATCTTAGACTATTGAAGAAAAAACGCATTCTATTAAAATCATGAACACTTTTGTACGTACTTCATATCTGTCTCGCACACATACACTATTACTATTAAATGTCACAAAGAGATTATTAACCTAATTTAATCCCTACAAACTGTAATTTGTCATCCCTACAAAAGTTTTATTATGACTTTTTAGTACGTTATTTCACATATTTATTACTAAAAGCTTTAAGTTGATATTGACTATTTCTATATATTTATTTTAATCAAGATAAGACAAATAGCAGGCCATGATCTATTGCTAACTGTATACATATTACGTCTTAGATGTCTACCATTTTTTTCTGACTGTAAAATTAATGAGAAACAGATCGAATAAACAACATGTATTGAAAGGAATTGTAAGAATATACAGTTCCTTACGTCAGATGTCTGTTGAATGCAATTTTATTTTAACTTTCTATACGATGAAAAGATAAGGCCAGCGACCGCTCTAGTAGTTATGCCGCCCCAGACAAAAAGAAAAATTATCGTTCTTTTTTAATATATACAATTTATTTTTTATTACTGGATGAGATTTGACAATTTACCAATTGGAAAATGAATATAACAGAAGAAGTTTTCTGCTAAAAAATAATAATGGAACAACTGACAATTATCTCATTAATAATATCGTCTGCACTGAATGGTTTTACATAGCCAATATTCTAAAGTCTACTGGACATGAAGCCGAACTTGAAATGAAAAAATGTATTAATCAGTCAATTTGCTGAAATGCCTTCACGTCATAACGATTTAGCCAAAATATCAACTGTTTCAACTCTTCAACAATTTTTATAATATCGTGAAGCTCTGAAAATTCGAAATTTTCTTGTACATTGAGATTACACATGCACTTTTCGAATGCATAATGATTCATAGGACTGTTTTTACGATTTGTGTTCTTTTCTATATTAAGCACCATAAATGATTTTTGACTTCTGGAGATAATAATACTTGACGAGTCAATAAAAGTCAGATAAAATCCAAATCGAAATAAATGAGAATATTCTGTAAGAAATTCAAAGTATATCAGAGTACAAAGAATAGCGTATTTAAAAAAAATCAATAACAAAAAAAAACTGAACAAAAATCCATTTGAACAACATAAGTGCCCAAAATGGTGTGATTACAATAAAATATTTAATAAAAAATTATCTCTAAAATGATACAATTTATTGCCTATGTTAAGATTTATGATCGCTAATCCATCCATTAGAGTGCCATGAAACAATTAGTCATATACTAAATGTATGTAGCAATACTTTTGGGCACATTGAGAATTTGTATTACTGTCGTTGGCAAGTTAAATACTCCAGGCGGTATGTTTTACATTATGTTTTACATAAAAAATTTTCGGTTACAGTACAGTAATATATCTGTATGTGTCTATATATATGTTGGAAATATTTCAAAAGTAACGCAACCGTAGTAGCAATCAAATTACTCGAAGCAATTCACGGTCTATATGGATACATCGGCTCTTTGCACAGAAGCGATAAATGAAGAGTTTCATTATTCTTATGGGATAATATTTTTTATTTTATTTTAGCTTTGCAGCATTTTCGGTCCTGATTTTGCAAACTTTCTATATTTCTTAGATTCTGCAGAAGATCTTCATTTATCCTTCGCGCTAGAAGAGCCATGACCAAGTGTTTGTCTTCTTCCTGATAGAGTTGTCAACTTCTGCTTAGTAAAATCTGTCTGCAAAGTTGATTTTTCCTTCTTCATTTCTGTTGGCTTCCTATAATTTTTGAAGAACTGGATCTTGGAATCCGTTATTCGAAATAGTAGCAATCGAAGCAGCGAAATGTTACATCCTCTTGATTTAGATATGGCAAATTAAGGATTTCACTTATAAGCAAAAGGCCATGTTCGGCTAATTTATTTGACTCAAATTGTTTGAGATATCTCTGATTATAAGTATTATAATCAAGTCAAATTTTATATATATATATATATATATATATATATATATATATATATATATATTAGGATACGAACTTAGTTTCTGACCATTTTTCACGGAAAAAGGACATTTATGATAAAAAGTGGATACACGTTAGCTTAATCAAAATATTTTCCGTCATTTTCCACTAGTTTTCCCCATCTTGACAATATGGTGATACCATGGCGAAAGACTATGGTACTTTCGTGACGATCCAATCATTCATAATTCTCGCAGTTCTTGAACATGTCGAAGTATGTATCAACGAGATCGTGCTGCATCGCTTTGAATAGGTGATAATCAGAAGGCACTATGTCCTGTGAGTACACTGGTTACGGTAGCATGTCCTATTTGAACTCCAACATGGTGCTTTTGACGACTCGCAACATGTGACCAAGCGTTATCAGGCAAGAGAATGACTGCACAATGCACATATTGCTCATCTATAATTCAATCACACAATTGCTGATCTATGTTCGATCAATTTCTGTTGCAAATCATTCAACTGGCATTTGCATACCTCGGCAGTGACAATTTTATTCGGTGTTAACAGTTCGTATTACAACACACCCTGTTGGTCCCACAAATACTTTTTGGCACCCTTTAGCAGAGAAATGCACAACAATACCTTTTGGCCGTAGATGTTCCGTTCTGGTATAGATGTGGATGGTTGGCCTGGTTCTACCCATAACTTTTTGCGCTAAGGATTGTCATAATAGATCCACTTTTCATCACCATCATTACATCATCATAATACACCACAGAAAACTCTTCTTTTCATGCCTGGCAAGCAAAGACAGTGCAATCTTGTATCGATTGTGCTGAGCGTTTGTGCTAAGTTTTCGTACAATAATGCTTGCAATTCACTATCTTCAAACTTTTTCGGTTGTTCAAAACGTTCTTTGTCATTAAAATCAGTATCTCTACTTCTGAACCGCTGAAACCACTCTTTGCATGTTGCAAACGATGGAGCTTGTTCACAATAACATTCTTGAAGCAATCGATAATTTTCTGCTACACTTTTTTTAAAATCAAATTAGTGCAAAAGGACGTGTCGAAAAAAAGATTTATCATGACTCATTTTTCGCTGATAAAAAAAATTATAATTTTTACACAAATGATGGCGCCTGTTAACTGGTAAATTTTATTGGTAAATTCCAAAACTAAAGATAAATACTACATCCGATACATTTGACTTTTCTTACTACTTATATCGTCATCTAAACGTGAAAGTCGGAAACTAAATTCGCCTCCTAATAACACACACACACACACACACACACATATATATCATGAACTATAAGTGAAAAATAGTTTTAAATATTTCAAATAGAATGGTTTTTATATACTTTAAATATTAAATATTAAGGTTTATACATTAATATTCCAAATTGAACTCATCAGAAATATATTAAAAAGAAGATGAATAATCATATATGTTACTTAAAGTTGAAGTTATTTATATTTATCTTTCCATATAGAACCAGAAAAATAAATAAGAGCAAAGCTTACATTTTCATAAATTAAATAATTATTTTCATTATTTTCATTTCTGACGCTTTTGTCGACATTTATACACTTATTCTTCACCAAAATAGTAGTTTATTGAAAAAATACAGAATTTTTAAATGCGAGTGAGAGAGAGAGAGAGTGATGATAAATATAAATTATTCAATTGATATTTAATATTTGCATGTGATGTTTGAGATTTGCAGGTTAAATTTATATGATGAATTAAATTTAGGTATGTAAAAATCTTAATATTTAATTTATAAAATTATATAAAAACCATACTATTCGATAAAATAAATAAATATATATTGCACGTTAGTACATGAAATACATATATAAAAAATTTGAGTGTCTTTGAGGCAGGCCTAAGATTTAGAATGAGAAGAGCATTTTAAGAGCTACAGTATAAAATTAGTTAATATTCAAATATAATTATTTACTTAAATACGTATAACACACACACACACACACACACACACACACACACATACACATCTACATTACTCTAGAACTGAGTAATGAGTGTTAATAACGAGGATACTCATTTCTACTTATAAATTAGATTCGCTAATTTTTACAAATAACCTAACTAACATACATTGTATATTGTTTATACGTGTGTTATATGAACTAATTTCATTTGAAAGTCTACTGGGCCGAATCACCATGTTTTAGATGACAGAGAGATATTAGAGACTCAATAGAATAGGACTTCATTTGGTTGCACCTGATGAATCAACAATTGTCCAATCCAGCTCTGGTCAGCATGATCTGGTATTATGTATTTTAAGCTTATGAAGATTTTGGGAATAATGATTTTAATTTTCTAATGTTATTCATATTGATAACCATATAGATAAATACGCTTTCTTATAACTACTCTTATAATATATACTTAATTATGTGGCGATAAAATCCTAATTTGAACTCGTATCTATTTATTTATTTATCTAAATACTTATATGAGCGCAAAATGTGACACACTTGTACACACCCAGTATTGCTAGAATAGTATAATACTAATTATGAAATAAGTTGTATAATACTTCAGATCTAGTATATTGATAAACAGGGGCGTCAAAAGAGATCATTTATGAAAATGAAATAGTACCGAAGTATTTTTCGAGAAAATCGAGCGAACTATTGGCAGCTTAATACATAGTCTTGTGGAACTTGGCTTGAATTTATTATTATTCTTAAGGAAATTAAGAGTAATTCTGAACGAAGTATGTATTATAATTTTAATTGCGAAGAATTTATTACATTAGGAAAAACATTGGTATTCACGAGATCGAATTATAGAAATGTTTTTAAAGTATGAGAATATAACTATTGTTTATTACAATAACTATTAAAATTTCCGTTTTTTGTTACCTCTTTCTTACGCTTCTGTTTGTATATGTGATTAAAATATACCAATCATATAAAAATAATAAGCTCTGAGCAATTGATACAAAACAGAAGCCTTCATCCGAGCATTCTTATACGATAATAAAAAAAAATATATTTTTAATATTTTATATAAAACATTTATTTTGTCTACTATTACTACTCATACTCCTATAATTCAAGGTGTCCCATAAAGCTTAAGTAACTTAATTTTTTTTTATTTTTAAATAATAAATTAAAATGAGTTTGATAAATTACCTGCAATAATTGGAAACGTGTGCGTGTTACACGTGTTTCAATGTGATGGGAGGATTTTCTCATGTGATATGTATACTGTTTTTTTCAGCTGGCTAAGCAATTCCTATTCGCATAAAGAAACATATTAATTGTTCCCATGTACTGCTTCAAAAAATAGAAGCGGAGGAGTAATTTAAAATTTCCGGTCAGAGTATGGCGAAAATCGACAGCATCCAAAGAAAAATTTTTATCAGTCATGGTTATGGTCTCTATAATTTATCCGTGCAGCTGATTTTGATGATCGGCGATTGGTCACGATTACAACAATAGAGTTTCGCTTCAACATAAACAATTGAGTGGGAAACGCCTCACATGACAAAGACAAAAAATACTGCTTCGTCAGGATAATACGCTGCTCTGTAAGTTGGACTATCTGGACGAACCTCGTACCACTTATACGCGTTTGGATGTTGAAATATCGCTGCGGATGAAGCTTATATCGAAGTCAAAAATAAATCTTTTGATAAGAAAAATATCAGAAATATAGAAATATCTCTTGTAATACCAGTATAGCTAGCCTGAGTGAATGGAGAGCCAGAGACAGGGACCGATTCAAACACTTGTAAACATCAAACACGAAACAGTGAACTCCCGAAGTAAGGTATACGAGGATGTGTAATTTTTGGAATTTTTGTCTATATTATCATGAATGTTTTATGATCTGAAAATATTACTATTGATAAAAAAGAAAACTCTGGGAATTATGAATTTTTAAATATGAAATTGCACAAAATTAAAAATAAATTGTCAGAAGAAAAATCTACTAATTTATGACTTAAAAATGACATAGACTTTTTAGATTTTATTACTAACAATTATCCATTTCAGATATAATTAAAATTAGAAGATTACTGTTTGTCACTTTGAATTGGACAATCCCTTGGTGTATGAGAGGGTACCAAGTATACGTAAAAATATCAGACACAGAAAAGTATCGAATTGACGCCCCTGTTCATAAACAAAGTTATTCTTGCTAAACCAACTGTTTCAATAAATAGTGATATTTATTAATCTACCAAGATGTAAAGTAATGAATTAGTTACAACTTTCTATGCTCAATAGACGATTTTTTTTAAAATTTACAAGTTTCAAATTAATTTGAGAATGGAGTTTCTGTACATTATATTTTTTGTGCTCATAGAAAATATTTTTTCTTATAATACAGGTAAATATTATGATTTTAAGATATTAACTCTGCAATCGAGTTGAAAAACTAATCACATCTTTTTGACATAAGTAATATATAAAAGCGACATTTCATTAAATGAATTGCTTTAATCTGAAAATGTATATAATTAATTGAAAATTCACTATATATATAATTAATAAATTATAATACGTACTAATATAGTGAAAAGTATAAAAATATTTAAATCGATATATTATTAGAAACTAATGTTTGTTCTCTCCATAATTGATAAAGAAGAAGAATTAAAAAACATTATGATTTTACTTTTACAATTTTAATTGCTATTTGAAACAAAATGACCAGAAATATATATAAGTGACAGTTTTATGTACAAAATTCCTAAGATAATCGTTCTTCCTTCTACAATACCATTTATATATTTAATTACATTAAAATAGGTGAATCAATCGGTCAACCATCTCATACAGAAAACAATCTATTTTTCCCGATATTTGCAAAGCGATAAATTTCAATTCAATGTTCAAATCTCGGATTAGCGCTAATTTCTAAAACATAAGCAACATTGAATTTTTTCTGTTCTCTAACCTAGAAAATTATAAAATCATTTCAGATGTCAGTAAATTTGTTACATTTGTTGAATATTTTTTGTTTTTTTTTTACCTTCTCATTCCTTCTATAGATATCGCGATTTGCAATTTTCATATATTTTCATATACATTGAACGTTATATCAACTTTCATCGTTATATTCATCATTATATCAACTAAATATAATTTGCGAGGAACGTGTTAACGCTTAAAGATAATAAGTATAATTTTTTAAATAAATTTCAAAAAAAATCGATGCTATTTACATAGAACACTGTAAATAAGGCATGAGAAACGGTCCGTCTACCACATTCACAAATCGACTTAGAGAGTCGAAACAATAAAGAATTCGAGAAAAATATGGATTCATTAAAAAATTAATAAATAATTTCATAATGCATCACAATACATGTACATGGAGCAACTTGATATATATTCTTAATAACAGTTCACTCATATTTTAGAAATGTACGAGGACATATCAGACCCACTATAGTACTCCCGCCTCCGCTGACCAATACCGACCAATATTTTTCCTTCTCTTAAACGGACTTAAAATCTTATCCGTTTTATAGATACTACTGGATGATGGAAGGGGGAGATACTTGGTGGTTTAGAAACATCGGGCCCCTAATTCTAGGAGGCCTTCATCATAGTCTTAAAAAGTCTATTACTAAAAAGCACGACAGAAATTCTCACACATTCATTTAATATTGATATTAATATTTGTATTAATATTAATATTTGTGGTCTGTTCCTTGACAGAATGAAGTTTAACATGGAATGAAGGAAGAATTCATTTTGTTCCGACAATGATAACTATCTTAGAATCTTAGAGATAATTTCTGACTTCAATCCTCTATTAAAACAATATTCCACAAACATGCTCAAAGGGCCAAGTTTCTTATTTGTCAATGACAATTTCCAAAGAATCCATAAATTTAATGACTACACAAGTTTTTGAGCAAATAAAAAGTCAAACAAAAGAGGCAAAGTACTGGAGTTTTTTTATAGACTCTATACCTGATATTTCACGTGTTGTTTTCAATTATCGATTGTTTTTCATACTAACTCGACGCACACATGTGTATGAGCCATTTTTGTACTTTTTGCAAATAGAGAATCATAAAGAAATAGATTTTAAAAACAGTATTATAAAATTATTAAGCAAACACGATATCGATATAGCAATTGAAAATAGAATGAAGCAGCTGTCAGTATTAATAAAATTATGTTTTTTTCAAACGACTAAGAGATTTTATTTGTTTATCCTATGTCAGAATATTAATATTCATTTTAAAAAATTATCTTCAAACATTTTAATTTTATGGAATTTCAATTAAATGGTACCATGGCAATGGTAGTTTTCTTGGATTATACCTCATTTTAGGAAAAAGAAAAAAGAGACTAAGGGGAGTGAATTGATGCGTATTCACGATCGGCTACGATAATTTTTAAAGGAACTAGTTGCATAATGACAAATATAAACCATGTTTTTACACTTTTAGGTTATAATACAAGTATATTCAAATGTATTTTTTTTCGATAATTATTGATGTATAAATAGATTTATTCTACAGTAAATTAAGCTACCGTAAGGAGCTAAATCTGAAATAACGAAACCTAAAATTTCCTTAAATAAACTAGCGTATATCTAATATTCTTGTTATTTACAGATTACTACAATTATTGAATGTATTTATATTAACGCATACGAGAAGCCATAAAGCGATATAAAATGACTTAATGCATTTGCACATTATTGGGATATAATGTACATGTATAGAAAAATTACAAGAGCATAATTAAGGAAATTTTGCATGTTATGATTAGTTACTATAGAATTCATCTATTTAAAAATCTATAATGCAGGTAAAGAGATTTTATTAAAATTTTTTAGCCGAAGTTGATTAAACTCTTCCTGTTAATTTATATTATAAATAAGAGTTAATTAAGTAATTTGCACATAGAATTATCATTGATTGTGCTAAAAATATTTGAAAATATTGTCTAGTTTAGATAATATTTCTGTCGTTCTAAATCATTAAGAAATAATTAGAGAATAATTATTGTTTATGTTTTTGTGATGATAACTTTATTAGTTATTAATCAAGCTGCAACGTTTTCATTCATATGGATATAGATGCGCTAAGTGTCACACTAATGTTGTTCAATATGATTATGTAATAAATTTCAAATTTTAATTATTTTGACTTCAATTAATTCTCCAATTTCGCAAAATGCCTTTAGAATTTCACGAAATAAAAAGTGCTTCTTAATAATTTTATTTAATTTCTAATATGATAATGTTACTGATTCAGCATCCTTGTATTATAATAATATGGTCTTAAGACTGTAAATGGTTCGTTCATGGTCATTTGTAACAAAAATTAGAGCCTATTACCTGCGATTATAGATCTACACAATATGAAAATATACTAATCAGTTGTAATCATAGTATATGTTTAACCATATCACATTGTTATAGCTTTCTAATTAAATAACAAATATAGGTTTGTTGCTATTCACGAAATATTCAAAACAAAATTTTTGAAAACAAATATGATATTTTTTAGCGACTAATCAGTACAATGAATTTCACATACTTGTTTATCACACTTGGCTATTTTCACAGAGATATGAACAAAATAAAAAAAAAAACATAAACTTCTACTAACATTCATATTAAATATTTTTCTATAAGAATCTGAAACTGTCAATAAATAAATCTCAAAAAGTTATTACCTTGAAAGCGATATAAGAAATCGAACAGAACATTAATTATTTTTGAAATCAATACAATAGAATAAAATCTTATATGAATATTCATTTACAGTTGAAGGATTAAGAGCCGAAAATATTATCGGTGGCGAGGAGGCAAAGCAAAATCAATTTAAGTATGTAGTAGCAGTGAGATACAAATCACGAATCGTGAATGTATCTGATCACAATCCTTGCATAGGCGCAATTATTCATGATTTTTTCATAAGTACCGTAGCTCATTGCTTTTACAATGAATCAGGAGAATTATTAAAAAATGAATTTTACATTACCGTTGCTACTATTGATTTATTGAATCCATCACAATCATCTAGGAACGTTAAAGTGGATTTGCTATTTTTGCCTGATATATACGATCCTCTCACACCAAATAATTACTACAACTCGGGAAATATAGCAGTAGTAAGGGTAAGTTTGTTTTAGTTTCTAATAATAAAATTGTAGTTCTTAAAGCAGACTCTAGCGTGTTGATCCGGATAGACGAGGACCTCTCAAAGGGACCTTAACAAATTAAGTTCATTTTATTTAATAAATTTATGAATAACTATTCTTCCGTATGCATATAGATCTACAAATTTGAAATCTCGAATAATCTAGTTTAATAGTAAGAAACAACTTCATATTTTCGAACTTAAATTTTTTAATTGGCTTAAGAAATCAAATTTTTATTCGAAACTCTATCCTACCTTTTCTACTAAGATGAAGCATTTTAATCCTTCAATATACTTCTTTTTAAAAATAAAATTATTGTTTTCACGTACTACAGCTTGTAGAAAGACTGAGAATATTTTCGGGAAATCGACTTTTAAAAAAGCTTAAGATACCTGGCCGTCTGTTTAGACCGGAAAATGAGACATTTACTGTAGCTGGTTATGGATGGAATACTATTGTCTACATAACAGACGTAATAAATGGTACAGTATCGGAATTGCGGGCTGGTGAGTCAGATGGAAAATTGCGATTCGCTAGTGGCGACATCTTGTCGCGCGATCAATGCCAAGAAAAAATACACGATTATATTGCTTCTGGTAATATGTGCGTCAAAATAATACAATCTCCTCATCAGCGCAAAGGAATCTGCCAGGTAAATATAGGTCATACCGTTTTTGCATATAATTATGTCCGTGGAATCTGAAAGAAAAATTACTACTAATAATAAAAAATAAATTAAACTAAACTGAGTTAGTCCCTGAAAATAAACGGGAGACGTTCAAAACATCGTATACTAGAAATATACGATAAATTTTTGTGGTGGCAACAGTCACACTTTACTTTGCTAACATAGCATATATATTATTTTTATTTTTAATTTATTTCAGTAAATAAAACAACTAAAATTATTCTTATCTCATATTGAAAGTTTACGTGTTAGAAGCACATAAAAGATGGTTCCGACCACGTTTACATATAAGGTAACAATGTATAGAAATCCATAGGAAGAAATTTAAAAAATCTCTAAATTTCGTTATATCCCAAAAATATATAATTTCTCAAAGAGAAGTACCATATGCTTTAAACCATATACATTAAACCTTAAGCTCATAAACGAACATATCCCATTTACAGAAAGGTTTAGTACATTTAATTTTCTGATATAAGTACAAAAATTCGTAATTCCCTCAGAGCTTTCTTCTTTATCGATAATACTATATTTAAATTCTAAAATATTCATAATCATTTGGGCATATATCAATTCTAAAGATTACATTTCCTCCGCTAGCTGACTTTGGGAGTTTACGGATTCCCATTTAAATTTACTATCTACAAGTTTTTGCATGGGTTACTATCTCTGGTTCTCCATTCACTCAGTCTAGCTATACCTGGTATTACCAAAGCTACCAGCTATCTTTCGACGCCCTGTGCTTTTTCTAAATTTCCAATATCTTTCTTATAAAAGAATTTTTTTACATCTAAATAAGCTTCACCTGTGGATTCATTATTAGAACAACATCTCTTCAACTTTAGCTTTATTATGGGACGGACATCACTAGAAATTTTGAAGAAAACTTTAACTTTATAATTAAATAGTTTGAAAATAGTCTTAGTATGGATTTCAGCTTTGACCACAATGACTCTTATAATATTTTTCACAGGATTGAATTAATTTTTTGTATAAATTATCCTATTATTTTTATATTCATTGAGAATATCACTACTGATCTACTGAGCATAGAGTATACATAGAAAAGCCGTAAATTTTAAGTCCATATATCGTTAAAATGTGCTACTGAGCCTTACAAACTTTTAGTTTTAATAAGACGCGCATAAGATACTTTATTCTAAAACTACCTTATGATAACTCAGTTGTTGAAACATAGAAGTTGATGACATTTATCTGGAAACAGAAATTTGTAAGTGAAATCAAAGCACCTGGAAAGTGAAATCAAAGTATTTGAAATAAAATTTGAAGAATTTTTTTTATTTTCTTCTTTATAATTACTTGTTATACACAAATTCGATAGTTTAAATTCTACCATAGGAACTAATTAATCTCTTCATTATCGATCGTATAAAAAGTATTTTTATACAATTATATACTATGACCTTTACATAATAAATTTGTCACACCGTATGATAATAAATTTTTTAATATTAGATATATCAAATCTAAAGTTATTTTAGTGATAAAAAGATTAATCCAAATAATTTCCTTAGGGCGACAGCGGTGCTCCACTTGTACGCAAAGATTATCTAGCTGGAATAGCAATTCATAGTTTCCCAGAGTGTAATGAAAATAGAAGACCGGGGATTTATATAGATACTTCATTTTATAATTATTTCATCAATACTATTTTGAGCAATGATTTAACTGACAATATACGTGTTTTTCAGCTAAAGGAAAAATTATCAGCTGAATATGAATTTGTAGAAATTTGATTGATTGAGTAAGACTAATTCTTGAAAAATAATAATATAGAATTAATTGTAAAAATCTTTTATTGTCTTATGAAATTTACCTAATCCTTCGTTTATCAATTAATCATCTTTATTCAAAAAACCAATGCTTTGAGATAATATACAAGCAATATACATTGTATATAATCGAAAACTTTTAATTAGGTTCAAAAACGCTTTTTTCGAGTGGCTACGTATTGGTCACGTATCAGAGAATTTTTTCATGTCTAAACCAAGAGAAAAGATCTTGATAATATAGAATCAAATATATATAATATAGGTATAAAACACACTTATTGCCACGGGTTTAAGTACGATAAATACGACTTTGTAAGAAGTAAGTGTGTTTCCGACGCATACGTCAGATACAAGTTTATCGCACAACATGAAATAATATCTTATCATCTGAGAGATCGTTCTACAATGGAACGTTCGTTTTTTCGGTATAAAAGAAAAAAAACATTGATTTATGATACCTGTTCAATACCATGATGGACTTATTGTATCCTTTCATTTTCTCTGCTATTCTCAACCAAAACAGATATTTCGAAGTGATTATAATAGAAGTGAAGCATCTGCACCAGTCTCAAGATTTATCTGCTGCGGGTGTACTTGGCTTGGTCACGCTATATAAAATTATCTGTAATATATATATATATATATATATATATATATATATATATATATATATATATAATAAAATTGACTAAAATATATTCATTAATAATAAAAAAGGGCATATAAAGATAGTCTTACTCATCCGTACTTCTTCAAGGAAACGTTCACAAACCACGTATCCTATTCAGCTGAAATTTAACAAATTTCATGTTCAGATTTCAAAAAGAAATATCAGTTGGAATGCAGTATCGTAGTGTAGTACCGGTCCTGAAGTATATTTACATATAGAATCAGAAAGCGGGCGAATATTTCCGAGCATGTTCTACGAGGACTGCAGTAAGCGATACATGGGCGGCAATTAAAATCCGTAGGTCTGCCCATGACCTCTGCCTCTCATGTGTTCGAGAGCGCGTACACGTTGCAAATATGGGCCCATTTATTGCTTAATATTTTTATAGATCTAAGCACTAGGATGCACGACAGCTACGGGCGAAAGCGTGTGATTATGCTCCGGTGGCATCTTTGTTTACGGAAATATGCAATTTCGGACTTATCGTCCGAAATTGCATATTTGCACAATTGAGGAATCATTTTGGGCGACAGAGCATTAGTTCGTTTTAGTCTTTCGTTTCCATAGGTTTAAACTCCCGTGTATCTCTGAGAGATCTGTCGGAAAGCTTATCGGGTAATTGATCATGTATTCGAAGAAAGAATATTTAAAATAAAAAGGTTCTAAGGAACTTAAATACAAAAATTTTTAGTTTCTAAGTTCTTATCCTTGAAAGTTCTTCTAAATTTACACGTCACATATAATTATAAATTTTTTAAAATGATAAATAGAAATAATAATACGAATATTAGTTTCAATCGAAATGTCTATATTTTAAAATACATTTTCAAGTCCTCTATCTAAAGTACATTATTAAAAGCTTAAGCTCTTTTAAATTTTTTCTTTTTCAAATTGATAACTTTCAGATGCCTTATGAATCTAAAAAATGGTGAGATTTTAATTTATTATTAAGCTATCTGAATTATCATAAAATATCTATCAAGTTTATATATACATATATATCGTATGGTTTTGTATAATTCCCATGCATATCTAATATGTATATAATGCTATCCCTAGAAATATAATATGCATATCTTGCAGAATATCTTATGTTAGTATGCGAAAAATTCTTCCCTTCTACGGATAGATGAAAACAGCGAAGAACATGTGTATTGAATATGTTTATATGAAATCAGATAGGTAAGAATTGATATTAGGAAAAGAATGTTAGGTAAGAAATGTCTAAAGGATCACGCTTTAAAGATATATTATATGCTAACTAAATATTGAATGTAAATGTCGGGTAAACCTACCGATATGATGTGAATTATATATGGATTTTAATATGAATTATGTATGTAAGATGTTAAAAATTAGCATGAATTAGGCATGTGTAATATGCCTTACATAATTGCCCGTTCATTTTTTGAAATACGTTTTCGGACATTTTTTTTTACACTTCTTTTAATTTCAGAATTGCAGCTAGAGTCAGCTAAGTTTTACATTCTTAACTTATTATTACTTAATTATTATCTTCTATAAGCAAATTTTCTTTGGACTACTATATATCTGTGTTAAGCCTTTTTCGGAACCGCGTATTTATATCTAAGACATTGATGAAATATATCGGAAGGAAGCATGTTCATATTATGTAATAATGGTTCCATACTTAATATATTTTTAAAAATTACAAGAAAATTGAGGTAGCATTTAACATAGCTTAATGTATAATATGTCCATCTGTATATAAGAAGTCTATAGTGTATCAGTACATTTTTTTGTCAGTAAACGTACTGTAATCAACGTATTGTGAAGTAGTATCTAAATAACATTCAATTGGTCTTAAAAGTTTATTGAACCCTAAGAAAATATACATCTGCTATCAAAATTTTTAATTTGCAAATATCTATCAGAAACATCTTAAACAAGGACAATATAATAACGAACTTTTCATTACAAATTCAATAACTGTTTATAGATCAATAACTGTATATGTATATATAAGATAAGAAATTTTTATTTCTGAACTATCTGTGACTAGGCATAGAAAATACATATTCTATACAATGATAAGTAATGATTATTTAAAAGCTGAAACTTGTAATAGGCAATTTACTAAAGTCAACCAACAAGTTTAAAGCAGAAGAATTAAAAAATGGAATTAATTTACTTTTTATTCTTTTTTATCATAGATAATAATTTCGCATCTATCAGGGGTAAATATTATGACTTTAAAATATAATTGAACCTTTAAATAATGTGTGTCCGAAAATATTTAACATATAAAGTTAGACAAATGAAGCAGTGACTAACTTAATTATATAAGTGTATAAATATGGTTTCAATATGTTCTAACATGGAGTGGCACTTAATGAGGAATGTTACTTATTGCACTAGCTAGGTAACATTATAATATCATAAATGTCAAAAGTCTAACAATGGCGGCAGATTTATCCAAACCTCACTTATATATACAGATCTGGAAACTGCTTCTCTTTTTGATAACGAGAGAAGTAGTCATTTTCCAGCAATTACTTTTAATACAAATGCTCTTCGGGTGGAGCGCCGGCTGATAGTTGACCAAAGAACATCCCCATGAGCCGATGCCAGTTATCCACTGCTAGCGCATCATTGTATCCAATCTATTTGCACACTTAATCAGCAAAGTCTGCACCATAGAAAATTCATTATATTTTCTCAACTTTTATCTAATTTAGTTTGATTCTTATTTCAATTTTTCTGAGCTTATTTAGTTTACTGATAAGCTATATTTTGTTCGAATAGATTTTGAAATTCATTAATTCCATAATTTTTAAATCTTTTGAAACACTTTATAAAAGGATTCGAACTGATTTCAATTAAGGTATTTCAATAATTTGTAGTTAATGAAATGTTCAGTTGCTGTAGTATAACTGTTATAGTATTACATAGATGTTTTAAGATTTTCTAAAATATTACTAAATTTTTTTTAGAATTTTACTGTCTGCTTCAAATTCAGTTTAGTTGCGTCGTTTGTGTCTAATCGTTTTATCCCATTAATTATTCTAATTCATAAATCTTCTAAGTTTTTTTTTAAATAAACTACTAAATAAATATTGATTTCATTCAACATAATAAAATACAATCTAGAAACATGTTGTTTAAAAAAGTTACGAGTATTTCTAATTTTCTTTCTTACCTACACACACACATACACACACACACACACATATACAGTCTGTCAAGTATGCGTATGATCGTGTTAATTTATAAAAAAAAATTATTTGATGAAACTTTCATATTTATATATGAACAATAATGTGTCTAGTAACCACCGGCGTCGATAATTGCCTGGTATCTCCGAAGCATGCTTGCTACTAATTTGCCAGCGTATTCTAGTGACAACGATCTCCAAATCCGATGAATTGGCTAAGACAACTACTTCAAATTGTTGTGTGCATGTTCCACGAAGCTTCTGTTTAATATATGCCCACACATTTGCAATAATTCAAAAATAAGGGTTTGCATCAAGCGACTGCGACGGCCAATCCAATATAACAATATCAGATGGAGTCGTCCGCTCAATACAGAGCTCGCTGCGGGGTTTAGAATCATTGTCCTCCTGCAGAATTCAATCTTAACGTTTTCTGATAAACCATCGTTCGGCAGATGGCAGTAAAGCCTTTTTTATAGATTTTTATCATTTTCTCGTCATTTAGGTTGTCCATAAAGAGATGCAAAGTGCCGAATCCCTGCTTTGAGAAAAAGCCCCAAAGCCTTTATTCCGTGTTTTACGGTCCACTGATCAAGCCTATTGGTTGAAGTTGACCAAGCTCGCGTGAGGATACAACGTGTCCATATATAAGATTCATCAGTAAAAATTATATTTTCAAAATCTCTCAATATTCCCATACGACCAAGCGAGTCAGTTTGTCATAGGTTCTTCAGTCAACAGAGGCTTCTTCATTGTGTTACGCCATTTCAGTACATGAGTCCGAAGATGAGTCCGAAGATGGGTTCGGATAGTTTCGTAGGATATATCTCAACTTTTTGCCGTTAATTTTGCTGGTCCTTGCCGCAGTGTTAGAGCAGGATTCCGAGAAAACAGATTCATTACACGTTCTTCATATTTTTTGTCAACTTATCCTATCGAACCACGTTCTGATAAATCATCGACATTTTTAGCCACTTTATATCACTATACCCACTTCTGTACAAATGCCTTCAACTTTCTCATATAATTAGTAGCCGTTGATTTCGACATGTTTAGACCTTTCGGGTAGATGCAGAGGAACACATCCTCATAGCCTGACGCGTACTTAACATGTATGGCGTTTAACGTGGTTCTCTTTCAAGAGATCAACGACAACTGAATCTTTGTTGACAATACGTCAAGGATAGATCTTCCCTCTATCGGCTCATGAAGAAATTAGAGAGAAATCTTTCATTACCTATCCATGAAGTCGACCACGCTCTTACTTAACTGACTATATATATATATATAGTTTCTTTAAATGAGGTTTTCGTAAATCTACATTTGGCAAACTAATACATTCTAAATCAAGTAAATAGTAAAAATAATAGTTTTGTTAGCTACGATGTTTAGGTATATCTATACTGATGTTCCCAAATCCACCAATACATATTACAATAGCTGTATCAATCAGAAGCTTTTAAATATACAAGAGTGGCCCCAGAAGTACCTGGCCAAACACATCAAACTCAAAAATTTTGGGAAAAAATAAATTTATTTTTCAACATAATCTCCTTTCAGCTCTATATACTTTTCCAGCAATGTTCAATAAGTTCAATACGCTTTTTATAATAAGAATTATCAAGCTCCTTATAGTAGCCATTAACTGCCAACATCACCTCTTCATTGTTGAAAAATCTTTGACCAACAAGCCTTTTTTTCAAGTCTGGGAGCAGAAAATAATCCGAGGGAGCAAAATCTGGCGAATAGGGTGCATGAGGTAGCAATTCAAACTTTAATTCATTAAT
Organism: Sycobia sp. Sy_11; assembly: GCA_018907035.1. Lineage (NCBI taxonomy): Eukaryota > Metazoa > Arthropoda > Insecta > Hymenoptera > Epichrysomallidae > Sycobia > Sycobia sp. Sy_11. The sequence continues at coordinate 701,721 of JACCIC010000016.1, read as the reverse complement.
TTTGGCAATTGCAATAACAGATGTGTGAGTTGGTGCATTGTCTTGATGAAACAACACTTTCTTCATAGCCAAATACGGCTGTTTTCGCTTGACTTTTTCGCTCAAAGGTTGCCATAAGTTCGCATAATACACCATTGATAGTTTTTCCTTTTTCAAGATAGTTAATAAAAATTATCCCACACGCACCCCAAAAAATCGACGCCATAACCTTGCCTGCAGATGGAACTGTCTTTGCCTTCTTTGGAGCCGATTATTCTTTTTGAGTCCATTGCTTTGATTGTTCTTTTGTTTCGGGTATGAAATGATGGACCCATGTTTCATCCATGGTTATGAAACGACACAAAAAATCGGCTTTATTTTTGCGAAACATTTCCAAATACCCATCTTACGCACAGCTTTGTAATCTCCAAATTGTCAGTTAATATGCGATGTACCGCACTTTTTGATATTCCTACCATGTCTGCTACCTCGCGCACTCAGTCGACGATCATCCATTATCGCTTTGTGGATTTTCTTCAACATTTCTGGAGTCGTCACCTTATTTGGTAGACCACTGCGATGCTCGTCTTGGCAGCTCGTACGGCCTCGTTTAAACTCTGCTATCCAATATTTTACTGTTGCAAACGAAGCAGCAGTCTCACCTAGGGTAAAGTCTAGTTCAGTTTGTATATTGGTTGAGCTGAGGCCTTTCTTTTTCCATGTTTACAAATTTACTGAAAACATTCATTATAATGTCTGTCAAACAAATAATAAACATCATGGCGTCTTTAAACTTGAGACATATGCTTTATAGATTGTGTACTTTCTAATACAGTGGTATTTTTTGAGTAACTTCCGACACCTCTAGGTCAGGCCAGTTATTTCTGGAACCCCCCTTGTTTGTGAAAATCTAAGTAAAAACTTATTAGTTTTCCCGGTATTTCCCAATCTTTCACATTCAATCAGAATCGTGGGATTCGAGTTTTTGTTCAGAAGGATGAACTTGAAAAAGCAAATGGAGACTTTTCCAGGCCTTTAAGGAAATGAGAAGCAACATGAATCATTGCTTTCGACAACAGCAAAAAATCAAATAAATATGTCGTCTTCACCTCGATCTAATGTTAGAATTAAAGCATCAACCTTAGTAAGAGAGAAAGAGAGAGAGAGAGAGAGAGAGAGAGAGAGAGCGAGAGTAAGCGAGAGAATAGATCAAATGAAATTGTACAGTAATCGAAAAATTGCAAAAAAATAATCTGAAAAGAATAGAAAAATAAAATGGTTGAACTAATAATATAACTATTATAATATTATTTGTTAAGAAAATCGAATTTACTTTATTGTTTACAAATTAATTTTTAGTTCATGGATTAAAAACAGAGAAAATTATTGGTGGCCAAGATGCTGATATTTTTAGATATAAACATGTAGTAGCAGTGATGTACAAACCACGAGAGGAAAACATGCCTGATCAGAATGTATGCTCAGGTGCAATTATTCACGAGTTTTTTATAACTACTGCTGCTCATTGTTTTTATAATGAATCTGGAGAAATAATAAACAAAGAATTTTATATCATAGTATCTCTTGTAGACATATTACATCCAATACATTCCACTCGCTATATTCGAGTAGATTTGGTGATTGTGCCAAATTATTACAATTCTCATATGCCGGACACTTATGCCACAATGGGAAATATAGCCGTAGTAAAGGTATGATTGAGGAAATCTTTCATGTAAAAATCATAATTAGTTTTTTGAAGGTATTAAGTATCATTTCAAAATCGTAATATATTTAATATAAATGATAATTTTAGCTAATAGATCACTGATTTCATTTATTTATTTCTCTCTTAAATATTGTTAAAAGGATAGTCTTCGACTCGTTTTTCTTTGGTTTATACTACTTATTTCATCAAATAAACTTGATACGCAGAGTTTTCTAGCTCCCTCAGCCGAAAATACGAACTTTCTGTCTTGATTTCGGGCCAGAAAGCGAGGCTTTGCGGCTGGCTTCGGCTGTCGATCAAATGACAATCAGATAACTCTAAAAAATCTATATATACCGTGAAACATAGTCACACATAACCTAAATTAATTTATAGACAATAATGAAAGTATTATATGCGTTTAAATAGGTTGAGGGAACCTTGAATGTAAACAAAAAGAATGACAGCTACGATTACGAACATGATTTATATTAGGAATAATTTAAGAGCGTTACAGTACTGCATCAATAGTTAGTGGTTTCTGATGACATAAATTATTGCTTTTTTTTATAATAAATAGCAAAAATAGTATATCGAAAAAAACGAAACGATGTTCTTTCTTGTTTTTTCTACTGATGATATTGACTAAATATGTTCAAACATAATTTATATGACGAGAGTCACATAAATATATATCATTTATAATTTTGAGATTCGATTGTTGTACACTTTATATTTTATATGAATTTCTTAACGTATAGTTTTTATTTAATATTTTTACGTAACTATTTTTATTCTTTTCTTTTCCAATATGTATTTGTGTATTTTATGTCCGCCCCGACCAGCATAACCTCAGCTTTTCTTCAATTCTGCAAATGTTGGGTGGGCATCAATTGTCGATATCTGCTCAAAAATATCGTACGAATTTTTTACAAGGACAATTTTGAAATTTAAAATTTCAATTTACTTGAAATTCATGATCATATTTAAAACCTTTCTTCAGCATTAATAAAGTATCTAAATATCGTACCAGATCCGTGTTAAAGAAAGATTTTCCTTTCTTATAAATTTCATTTACACATATTTATACAGTCCTAAGTTATTTTTTACGAATTTTTTCCTTTATAGTTTCTTAAAAATTTTCTAGTTAATCGAAATTTTGATTCTAATACAGAATATTGGAATTCATAATATTCACTAGTTCATATTTCAGAAACAGAAACTTTTTAGATGTCAGTATGATTAATACACATAGCCTCAGAAAATCGAAAAAGATTATTTTAATATGATGAAAAGAAAATCATATTAGTCACACATTATTTACCTTAGACAAAGTATTTGTACTAATTCAAGATATGAAAATACTTTAAATATTTCACCTTTAAAATAAAGGTTTTTTATTTCAATTTCAGCTTACAGAAAAACTAAAAATAGTTCCAGGTACTAGGTATTTAAGAAAACTTAAACTAGCTCGACGAATATATAGATCCCATCGTGATTCATTTGTTGTAGCTGGTTTTGGATGGAATAATATTACACGTTTCACATCTTTAGTAAATGATACTATGTACTACACACTAGTTGGGCAATCTGACGGTAAATTACGTTTTGCTATTGCTGATTACTGGAACCGCCGTTACTGTGAGAATGAAATAATTCATGATACTATTGCGGAAGGTAATATTTGTTTCAAAATAAGACAAGCTCCTGATGAATACAAAGGAATTTGTCAGGTAACTAAACTCAGAAATAATCAATATTATTTTAAACTTCTAAAAAATACATGATATAAAGTATATATAAAGAATAGCATTTATGAACAATACAATAATATGTTAAAACCAGGCTCTCATCCTAGTTCTAATTCTAACTGATGCTACTGCCACGCCTGATATGGACATGGTCATTGTGATTCTTTCGTTCAATACGATTATTTTTAGCCATAAAGTCCAATCAGATCAAACAGAGTCTATCAGTCACATTCATTTAACTGTAATATTGGCCAGTTGATAACACGAATATTTAAATCATCCGCCACCATGGCGTCAGCACTGATTCTCCAAACCATATTCTAGTTTAAATATAGGTAACGGATAGATTAATATTGGACGAAGAAACTTTAAGCGATCTAATTTAAGACCTAACACTTATTTCACATTATATTTTAGAAAAGCATTATATGGCTTATTTCTAAAGTGATCAAGTTTATCATTCTCGCCCTGGATCAAAATCGTGACTTATATCTGATAGCCTACCAAAATTACTAAAGACCAACGTATGTGACGCCATAACATAACTAAATCCAAATATAGTACTCTTCAGCACCGCTTCCTTCAATGCTCATTTTTGTTTATTATTAGCTATTTTTATTCGAATTTTGCCTTATACTGAGAAGGAAGTGCATCTAAAACACTTATACCATTTAACTTTCATTAGATTATTATCATCTAGTAGGTGCTGCTGTAAACATTATATTAGAAGGTAAGCTAAGGTATACACACGACTGAATTGGACAGTACATAAAAATCCTACAGTAGATTTACAAGCCTTGCAAATGCAACTGAAGGCTACGCCTCTTACAGTTTTGATAATCCAATACAGTCTTCTTTAATGTATTCGTAAATAACATATCTTCTTTGCATAGAATGCATACCCTAACTCATATGCACCCATCGGATTATGATCCGTTCCTTTTTAAACAAATATGTTCGTTCTTTTCGATCAAATTCATAGAACGCGGTGTTCCACACTTGGAAATTCGTGTAGAGAACACGAGATTCACGAGGTGGATGACGCCCTCTGCAAGCCAGAGGACTACTCTATAATTATATATTTTCATTTTCTAAATTTTACACGACTTGAGCTTGTAATAAAAAATAATTGTATCTTTTTTTCTAGGGTGACAGTGGTGCGCCTCTTACTCGCGGAGTTTATCTAGTTGGAATAGCAATTCATGGTTTTGCAGAATGTAATGAAAATCAAAAGCCAGGAGTTTATATAAGTATACCATATTATTATGATTTTATAAAAGCTACTTTAAACAATACTAAAGATGATACTATGCGAGTTCGTCAACTAAAACAACTTTCGATGGACGATTTTCAGTTTGAAGAAATCTGAATGTTTATGTAAATATATCATTCATAAGATAAAAAGGACAATATGGAAATATAATATGAAGTGTTTATTATTTGTTGCAATATAACTGATCCTGCATTCGCTAATCGTGTTAATCAGTCTTCTTCTATACCATTATTGATCACTTATCATGATATCAGAGTATTATAATCGATGACTTAAATTCAGATTCTCTGGGAAGAACACATTCATACATTTCGAAGCAATTTTAATACAGAATTAGTCTTTTAGAATTGGACTACTTTATTGGGTTTATGAAAAAAAAAATTCATTTGAATAAAACGTAATTAACACTCCGCATACACCTGCACAATTTTTCCTGAAATATTTTATCACTTTTTTACAATAAAAAATGTATTAATTACTAATTACAGAAAAATTCACAATTTAAATAATGACAATTCAAATAATATTGAAACAACAAATATTATATATGTGTATATCCAAAATAGACTCGTATATAATAAAAAAATGCCTATATTCAGTAGCCTTCCATTTTTTAACGCTTTTTAAAGACCTCGGAATTCTTACTAATTCCGAAGGCACCATTGAGGGAAACTGATTAGTGCATCTGATATCTTTTTTATTAACTAAAGCTAGTTGAAATTGTAAGGGCTTGATTGTGCAGAAGAGGAATAATTTTCACATCACTTTTAAGTATACGAAGTGGTTTATAATCCAACGATACGTTTGACACTAAACCGAACGATGATATTTTATTTAGAACTCTTTCATATTTTTGGTACTGTTTCAACTGTCCGTTCTTAAAGCAATATCAGGCTCGGTTGGTAAATGAAATTGGCCTATATAGCTACCTTACATTTCACATTTTGTCCAATTATTATATCCATTAGGATAAATTGCACAAAATCATTGTCTTATCTGGAGCATCACTAACGATTCTTTTACTAGTAACTATAAAAGATTTTTCTTCATGGTCTACATTAGTAATGATTACGTTATTTAACTTATTTACGTATTATAATTAATTTATTGACGTCGTTAAGCTTGCCTTCGCCATAGTAAATACAAAAGCATTAATTATATATCAATTACTTGTCGAAATCTGTTGGAAAATTGTTCACCAGACAAAATTTCGTAATATACAAAGACATGATCAAAATGAAAAAATCTATTCAATTGTTAAATCATAGAATCGATTATTAAAAATTTGAAGCAGAAAAATAATTCTTGGTTAATTAGAAGAGTTGTAAATGAACGTCTAGAAACTATATATGTCTTTATTTTGTTGCTTTAAACCTGGTGATTTTTCGATTTTCGTCATGAAATCCAGAAATATTATATTATACCAACCAATAATAAAAAAATTTTTTTCAATTTTAAATAATAATTGTATATATTACTTTCAGTTTTTACTCGGGTACTAATATTTTCCGAAAAATTTGCAATAAAAAATAGACATTCCATTCTGAGTTTCAAGTTACATCGGAAAACAGTATAGATATACGTCAGGAATATAAGCGTGGAATATCTCAATATTTCTAGAAATATCGCTTACATTTAAAAATATACAATACAAACAAAAAATATGTATTTTGATGAGATCCATAACTTTCGTTTAAAATATTTTTTGAAATTTATTCCATTATCTGTGATAAATACAAAAAAACATAATTTTTATGGTTTTCGTCATGATAATCCAATTTACACCAAAACCAAGAATGATCTTCGGAATTAGCGTCCCAAAAATATAAGTATATAATTGTCGCATAATTGGCATGAGGAATTAATCAGAAGCTGATCCCTTTGTTTATACATATACTTACCAGAGCTTCATCAATTGGCTGTTCATCAATAATGTGACAAGCTTTGTTCATCTTTATCATATTTGGATGAATTAATCGATAATTTTCAAGAACTAATATCTATATACACAATCATCATCAGATAATGTCAAAATACTACTAATACTATCATCTACTAAAAATATCATCATCATCGTTGCAATATTCTTCTTCGTAAGGTACACAGTAAGGCGTAACGTTACATCGTATAATAGTATATGCATTATAGCTTGTATTCGATCATGAAGTTGTGATTCTGATGTTGTGATACTGTGTGGTGCTTATATGAGTAATTAAAAAAAATTTTAATTAAGAATTAATGTTAATAAACATGTTTTTATTTTCACTAAGATAACTGAACATGTGAAAAAATTATGTGGGTGCACATATTTGTGAAAGTTTATATCAAACTCAAATATCTCACGCTAGCTTCAAAATAGGTTCATAACCTCTTATAAAAACTATATAATATTTCACTTATACTATGAGTATGATATGGCATAATGACGACCACCATGCGAGATGACTTCAATGACGCACTGATATGTACAGACGATCATACGGCTTCCGTTTGAATTGAGCCGAGCGAGGCTCCTAAGTCTCATCTCTCACCACGTAACGTTTAGCCATGAGAATATATGATTATTAATAAAAATTCTAAGTTTTGTGGGAGAACATAATGATATCCACTTCTAAGCGAGTTCCATCAACCTTCATTTATGTTCAACTACTTTTGGCACCGAAGATAGACTTCTTTTGGACGTATGCATAGCACATGCCGCTAACACTTATACACACTTGTAAGTCGGGCTGCGATCTGACAGGCGCACGCGCAAACTCCATTATACTGTCATTTCGTACATGTTCTTCAAACTTCATAATATCTTAATAAGTTATATCGAATAGTAAAAGGAGAATAAAACATATTCACAAGGTCCAGACTATTCGACAGGAATGCTATAATTTTGAAGTATTCATTAAATTATTCAGAATAAAAACATTTGGTTTGTGCGCAATTTTTACGTAATAATATACTTACAAGAGGAGGGCTATAACCTAACCGGAACTAAGTCTTACCACTAGAAGAAAAATATATATATATAATTTGACGAAGCAATAAACACCTTACCTTTTTATTATTCAAATCGACATTTATGCCATTCATTTTTAGCTATATACTGTTTCCTTTACAAAATGTTTATTTACTTTTCACTAAATCTTTACTCGCACTGAAATAATATATATATTTTTTTTATTTTTAATATCTAAGTCATATTAGATCGCGAAAATCATAAAAAGTTTTTAATCCACAAAATATTTTTATAATTTTCTAAAGATCATTAATAAAGAAGTGTTAAGAAAGATTATAAGTTTTACTTTAACCTTATTATTGAAACAAGTCATTCATTCAATTACAAATTATGAAACTATACTTTAATTTTTTATTTCTTTTCTTGTTAAAAAATAAAAAACCAGTCACTTCGATAACTTATTTATCACAATTATGTCTTTTAATTTGAATTTTTTAATTTCAGTGGAATAAAGCTACTTCAAGTTTAAAAAAAAGCTGAAGTGCTCTCTTCGTAAGAGTTCTTTAATGTTTGTTATTCATCTATTAATAGCTACTGTGATAAATGCTATAAATGCTTAAACAAAAAAACTGCTTAGCGTATATGACACAAGGTAATACTATTTATATACTACTCAGACGTTCATAATCAAAATTGTATTTTAACGAATTAAATTTTAAAATTATAGTTTAAGATTCAAATGGAATTTTCTTTACCTCTACGATTATTAATAAATGAATAAACTACTTATAATTCATGTGATACACACATTACCTCACGTAGTGTCTGTAGAGCTTTTGAATAACATATAAACCCTTATTATCAACATTACCTATGAATAAATAGTTAGTCATTATGGAAGCAGAAAAAAAGTTGCGAGGTCAATCAAAATGAGCGATCAAACTGTGATGAAATGTTTGTATTCTATGCAAACATCTATACTCGTTTATAATAAAAAATACATATGATGGGAAACGATTAAGCTTCCTATTTAGGATCGTAATTTATATTTCATTTTTTTATATTGTATTTTTAGTATAAAAATGACTTAAAAGTTAGCTATAAGGACTTAAGTGAAATAAATATTAAACTATGTAAACAAATATTAAACATACATAAATCTTTTATTTTTAGATTGATAACTTTTCTATTAGTTAATACTATTTAAGATTTTTATTGCGTGATGGGTTATATAAAAATAAATGACAAAAAAGATATTCTATCTTTGATAATATCGGAAAATATTATGAATATCATATTTTTCAATATATTTTATTTATAAAAATATTACAGATAATAATATATACGCGCATTATGAGTCACTAAAAAAAATTCAGTATTCTTAATGTAACATTAATTAATAACAACTCTTAAAGAATTTCTAATAAAATATTTTATAATAATTGTACAAGTTAACAAAACATTCCACTCTTAACTTATGCATCTTTAATTTTGTTTAATTATCTTATATAATATTTGTATAGAATTTAAGTAACTTATTTAATAAATATACGAGTATATTGATAGTCAATGAATACATAATATACAATATATTGCGTCGATAATATATATATATATATATATATATATATATATATATATATATATATATATATAGTTATAAACATAATCACTAACAATTAATATGTTTTTCTTTTTATTATTCGCCATTATATATACCGACTTTACAAAAAAGTCTGCTTCCAAACGAGTATAATTAAAATTTATAAATAGTTATAGCGTTTATGTTCATTTAAAATATTGAATACAATTGCATTTACGCAATGTTCAAAGTCCAGTTGTTTCAAAGTTCTTCAAACAATCCCGGTTGAAACCACGTTAAAAAGAAGTAACGTGCGTTAATCTGTCGATATATTAATATATTTATTATGAAACTAACCAAGTACGTAAATTAAAATGATTAAAGTACGTAAATTAAGTTTTCAAAATTTGTATTAGTATTTAATTATGTTTTACTATATGAATTTTTTCACTATATGAATTTTTTCACTATATGAATGTTGTACTATTACGTGTTTTAACACTATCAGTGTCAACTTTGTATTTAACACAATTGAAATAATGCGACCAGTACATTTTACAACAAAACATATATTTTTATACAAAAAATCTTAATACTGCACGTAATATTTACATTAAATTCCTAATGACAGGTTTTTCGATTGGTGGTAAGCGTTTAAAATTAACATAAGAAAATTTACTAGCATATTTGTGAACAATTTTTCTATACACTTACTATGGCTTACATCGTTTCTACTGAAAAATAGAAAAGTAAAAAAAAAAAATTTTTAAGGTTTAAATTTAAATTTTTGAAAATCTTAAATAGATTCCTCCAAGTGGTGACGCGACAATTGACCGTGGATCAATTACTAATGGAATACTTGTTCTTTCACATACATCGACCTTGTATTTATTAATTACTACAATAATACCCATTTTTGATTGATAGTTTGCAAATCGTAGTCCTAAAACAAACATGGTTTTTTATAAATTAATGTGTTCTGCTTCATACGATTCTATTTACTGTGCAATTTACCTATGCAATTATGCGGACCATCACCAAAAGGTATATAGTTCATTTGATGTCTCAGATTTATATTTTCTTCGTTAAATCTTTCTGGGTCAAATACTTCAGGATCGGGATATATTTCTGGATCATGATGTATTGCCCAAACAGGAATCATGACCTTGATATCTGCCGGTATCGACACCGATGTACCCGCAAAAGTATAAGGAGCAGATGACTTCCTCTGCAAAATACTTCCTGGAGGATATTTTCTTAATGTTTCTGCAAATAAAAATGTAAATTGTTGTTTACAAAGGTAGTCAATTGTTTTGTAAATCATTACACATATTTTCATAGATTATTTTTAATATAATGTTTACCTTTAAAGACTTGATCCAAATATTTCAATCGCTTAACTCCTTCGTACGTTAATTCACCTTTTGTGCTCTCAAGTTCTTCCTTTATTTCCATTCGTAGTTTTGCTTGCATTTCAGGATTCAGAGCTAACTCATATAATGCGTTGCTCATTGTTGTTGATGATGTCTCAAATCCAGCAGCAAAAAATATTATAGCTTGTCCAGTTAAAAACACATCGTCGAATTCTATAAAAATAAATTCGAAATAGGCAAAACTTTTTTTCAAATGGATGCAATTACGAATTATAGATTAATTTTAGACTTCATAATTTCAAACACTTCGAAATTTTTATGAAAATAAGTAAAAAATAATGTAAGATGAATATTCCAAATTGATTTTAGTTAAAGTTCAATAAAATTAATAATAATTTTTTAAGCTGATCGGACATTCTTGATATCGGTGGAGTTTAGAGAAATTTACTCCTCCGTATTGATTACATTAGCTGATTATCTAATGATTACTTGAAAAAGCATTATAATTATAATTTGAAAAATATATGATGAATGTATGATTCACTATTTTCTATCTATCCTAACGTAAATTACATACCAATATTGCTGATTTTTTCCGGTTCTTTTTGAAGATCCATTAATAAATCGACAAAGTCATTTCTTCTAAAATTGTTTTTCTTTCTATATTCCAACGTTTGCTTCATAGATTTCAGGAAAAATCTTTGGCCTTGAGAGCGTTTAAGCGGACCCAAAAATCTAAAAAGTTTCGGAAAGAACTGTTGAGTTTGTCGCCTGATAATGTTTCCATAACTGCTTGCGAATAAAGATCTACCACATTTTCGAAACTCGTTATCATTATCTTCAAATGTATTAACATTTAATCCGAAAGCACATACACTAATAGTCTCAGTTGTAAATTTAGCTGTCAGCTCTCGAACTTCTGTTATATCCTTTTTTTCTGCTATTTTTTCTACATATTTGTCAAAATGGCGAGCACAATCAGCTATTAAATAAAACATATCCTTAAGTTTGCCTGAAGTGAAAACTGGTGATAGCTTGTTTCTCAATGGCCGCCATCTAGCATACTCAAGATTAACGAGATGTTGATTTAAAGGATCAACTTCTCGGTCCACGTACAGTCCACGATCTTGAAAAATGTGGAAATCCCTAATTAGCACATCCTTAATTAGATCGGGATCTTTTATTATTAAGACAGGATTACTTCTTGAAAACATCCCGATCAGTGGTTCGTTGCTGAATTTGTCATAGTATTCCTTTAAGTATAGAGCAAGATGAGTATTGCCAAAAAGTATATCTTTCATGTTGCCAAATATTGGAAGAGGTTTTGGACCTTTAACATTGCGTTTCTTCCAGAAATCAAAATTCCATGTAAGGTAATAATACAAGCAAAGGAGAAGGGGTAAAACTCCTAATAAAATTTCTAGAATGCCAAAAGCCATGTTTCTCAAAAATCTAGAGAAAATAGGAGAAATATTATTTGTTAACACAAGTAAATAAAGTTTTTTATAAATTATTTTATGTTAAACTTTTTTTAAATAAGTCGTCTTATTAAAAGTATGTAAGCAAATAACATACTTTTATTTACAATCCGAGTTTCAAATAAAAAAATTAAAATTAAATATTTCTTATTGGTACTACAAAAAAGTACAATTTTAAAACAACAGCTATAATTAGTATTCTGTCGCTTTCAGTTAGCATTACAAATAGATGATAAACATACTTAGATTCGAAACATTATAATTTAAAAAATATATAAGAAAATAAATCATGGTCAATATCAATAGTATCAATATGTCTTTATGATCAAAAATTATTATTTCAACTAAATGTGTTAGATCTCGTAATTTCTAAAGCAGAAAGAAGTGCTTCTTTAGGAAAAAATCATGCTCCTAATAAATTAGGTAATTTGCATCTCCACTCTCTTTTGGCACGATATCGCTCGCTTGATCGGAATAGTCCTAAAAATTGACTAAAAATAGTCCTAAAAATTGAGTGTTTTTGCCACCAATAGAGATTTCACTTTTTTTAGACACAAAATGTCTTTCAAAATGGTGTTGACTGACCAATTTCAAATTCCAACAATATCAGCAAGCGCTCTAGTAGTCAAAAGACGATTTTGCAGAGCCAATTCTTTGATTTTATCGATGTGTAGCCCATCAATAGATGTCTTGGAAGTAGATCAGTAGATTTCATTGAACAATTTGTGACAATCAAAAATATTTGCCTTGACATTGACTTTTCGTCAAAGGCGTTCTGCAACATTCTGAGCGTTTCAGCGGCCGATATTTCATTTCGCGCACAAAATTTAATGCTACTTCTTTGTTGAATAATTTCAGACATTTCAGTATTTATAAGAATAATTATTTACATTTGCAGTTTACATATTTAACGATCTCATTTATTCTTATTTGTAAAAGCCATTAATATAGTTGTTCCTACACAAAAAAATTCCTTATAGCATTAAAAATTTTTTACTAGCGTTATCAGCTTTTATTTGAATACGTAAAGTTTGAGAATTCAGATTCAATGGAGGTGATTATACACTAGGACCGTCTGAGTGCCATTATAAGATTCCTAAGGAAGAACTAAACAAGTAACTTTGTTGGAATAAGATAAATAAGACCATATAAGAGCAATATAAATATGATCCGAGATTACGCATTAGATAAAGTAACATTAGGTATTAACAGCAAATTGAACTGAATATTTTTAAGATTCATTAAGAATGAAAAAAATAAAATTTATAATTAAAAGTAAAAAATGATTGAATATAGATATGAAATTTTTTCTTCGAAAAAATTAATTATTGTTGTTTTGATATCTTTTGACAATAAACTTAGTTTTACTATTATTATATCATATAGTTAATTTTTTTGTTATCAAGCTGACTATTTAAGAAGCAAGGCTGTATGTGTTTTTGCTAATAGAAAAATACAATACTTTCAATAGCCATAGCAATTCCTTGTTGCCAAATAAAACTTTTAAAGTTGTTTCTAAGTTTACTCTATAGCTTGATAATGTTCTAACACCATACAAGCTATACGCGAATAACCATCATTTTCTGAAACTATTCAAGTGTTGTTATTTATAGATTTGTTCTTATAACTTCTACTATTAATGGCCAAATTCTATTTTAATTGTATTCTATAATAATGCCGTTTTTCTAAATGATTTAATTTAGAACTTCCTATCCTAAGTTAAATATTACATGTTAACTAAGACAAATAAAATACATAATAAACCATATATGATTTGTTATGCTTCATTTTATATAAGAACTACGAATAAAAAGAACAAGAAAGCACAAAAACAATAAAAAAGAATACAAATGTAGTAATAATTAATACTTATGGTAACTTTATATTGTTCGTTGCGTTTTTTCTCCTAACTATTGTGAGGTAATCCAAAAAGAGAGAGAGAGAAAGAGATTTGCATGTTTATTGAAATCAATATTTGTAAATCCAACTGCAGTAGATTTATAAATTTTTAATAAAATGCAGTAAGCAATTAAGATATTCTATGAAATTAAGTACACTTATAGTATATAACAATGGAGCATATATGCACATATGTGAATAAGCTGAAATACAGGCACAGGCACACATACACATATAAAGGTACAGGACAGCGAGCTCGTATAAAGTGATCATATCCGTTTCAAAGATCTATATTTCTCGAGTACTCTCTCTCGATTTTCTTCTCTCTATAGCTACTCTTGCTCTATCGTTCTATATACCTGTGATATCTCGAGATCTTGGGGTTATCTCTCTCTCTCTCTCTCTCTGTTCTCTCTTTTCTTCTCTTCTCTCTCTCTCCCTTCCTTTCTCTCTCTTTTCTCTCTCTCTCCCTGTCTCTCTCTCTGCGCGCGCGCGCGCACGTATGTGGTGTGTGTGTGTGGTGTGTGTGTGTGTGTGTGTGTGTGTGTGTGTGAGATAGCAAGTACAAATAACCATCAACGTAGAGAAGCAAAAGCAAAATAGTCGGACGATGTCCGCTAGACACACAAAGTTTCATAAATTATCAGATACAAAAGTATTTTATACATATAAGTATAAAAGTTACGCAGCAGATCCAATTCAAGAGAAAAAGCATTTTTTAGTTCTAATAGTGACTTTCTGAATTAATCACTGTCACAACTGAAACTGTAGAATCTAAAGTCTATATTATAAAAAAAATTGCTAAAGTAATATATAAAAATAATTCTATACAATTATTATGTAAGCATTGGCAGAAATTATTTTCGCGACTATTTTTTTTTCTATTAATAGAACAGTTTTCAGTACAATGAGTAGACGGGCTCATATCAGGAAAGAATACAATAAAATTCAACTTATATGGACAGAAAATATGCTGAGAAAATAATAGTTCTTTATGAAAAAGGTATAATAATTTTTTACAGTAGACCTAATTTTACATATTAATATTATTCACAATATTAAATAATATAATTAGTGAATATTATTTTAAACGCTTGTCCTAATCGTTGATCAATTTTTCTATATTTTATTCTATAAATAAATAAATAAATTCTATAAAAATTATTTCAAAATTAACATATTAAAAATAGGTTTAAAAATATGTTTACGTTTTTACATAACGTTTTTACAAAATAACGGAACAGAATAAAACCATCAGAATCCAGAAACGTTGAAATTTTTTAATTGCACATCCACCGAATTTTATATTATGCAAAAAAGACCGTTTAAAATATGGTTTCAGAAAACATATTTTCCTAATATTAAAATCCACGAAGTTTTTTCGGACAATTTTTCCATTTTTGTGATTAATTTATTGAACTAATTGTATATTGATTAAAGTGTTTAATCTTTGTATACACAATCCACCTTCAAATGAAAATACATTGCATTATGAGGAGATTAATTATAAAATAGAGCACTCACTGTATGCAAATATGAAGATGCAAAACGGATTAAGAACTTTAACCTTTGCCCTTTGCAAAATGCCCGCTGCAGCGCATGATCCTATGACAACACTAGCGCTCATCTGATACTGCGCGCTTCTGACGAGTAAACTCTTATTTCACCTTGTGAACAAAGTCCGCTTCTCGCAGCATTACGCAATCGTGCTTCATTATAGCGAGCGCGCGCTGCGAATTTCTGCGTCATAATGCCACTTTGTTGACGAATGAAATCCACTGCTAAATTACTATGTACTTATGACTGCGTTAGGAAAAATTATATTAATTGATGCACTATGAGGAAGTGTATTGTTGAAATGAATGCCAAGGATGAGTTCAAGATTTAACATTCTGCTTTTATTCAATAACTTATCTCACAATGTTCGAAGAAATTAATCTAATTACATAGTTCAAAATGAAACAGCTACATTTGAAAAATTTACAATTTACATCTTCTACAAATATGACATAATAATAATAATTGCATTACGGAAAAGATTCATTTAAACTTATACTCGTGAATTTCAATATCTATCCAATAAAATTTTTTCATATTTTAAACGTTAGTAGATTATTCTCAATGGACAATTGATTTGAAATACAAACAGTTAAAAAAATCTTAAATTTTCAAAGAAATATATCATATTGATAGTAAAATAAAGTTCTAGATGGATTATTTAAAATCGTTTCTTTTTAAATCATTCTTTTGCATTATGGTTATTTTCAATGACGTTTAATTAAATGGAGATTATTAGAACGAGATTATTGACTTCTGTTTATGATTAACTTTGATTAGCTTCTTCATAATAAAAGGGATTCATATAAATATTATCAATTATATAAAACGGTTTATATATGTACAATCTATAAGCTAGTCTAATCAATCAAAAAAACAAAGACATGTGAAATTGAGAGCCGCTTCTTTTACCAAAAATCGATAATAATCATAAATTATGACAGAATTAATAAATTTGTCATTATTTTAAAATTTTGATTTCTGAAAGTATATTTTTCATTTCCATTCAATCTATTCAAGAATTCTCACATGAAAATTTTTTGGTACTGTTACACAACACTACTAGAAACTTGCCTATAATTACAAATCGTCTTACCGAACGACAATCAATTCTAAGAAGTTGTATTGCTGGATAATTATCTACACAACTACACTGACGGATATAGTATAGTTTATGATATCGCTCTTCTTCCTTGCACTTTTTATTTCTGTTTATGTATTTATTTACACATTCAACAAAGTAGATACCATGTCACACAGTCACTCACTCTCACTCTCACTCTCTCTCTCTCTCTCTCTCTCTCTCTTCTCTCTCTCTCTCTTCAATCTCTCTCTCACTCTATATATATATATCTCGGACAGAAATGTCAGACCTCATGTGTTATATTTGTAGGTTGTGTATCGGTCAACAACTTTTCAGCATTATGTTTGAGTATTTCTTTCGGTGTCGCTTATTTTATCGAGTAAAATCATTTCAAGTTTCCAATCAAATAAACGTCATTTGCGAAAAGAGCTCCTTCTATTATTTAATCTGAGGAAAAGTGCGGCTGAGGCCTATCGTTTGTTTTGGGAAACTTATAGGGCGCAATCTACTGGTGAAGTGACGTGCCGCAAATGCTTATATTGAAGTTGAAGACAAGGATCGCTCCGGAAAACCGAAACGGCAAGGAATTAGACGCTTTGCCAGATGAGGAACCGTGTCAGATTCAAAAAGAACCTGCTGCATCGTTGAGCGTTAGGCAACAAGGTATTTCCCTACCCTAAAAGCATTGGGAATCACTCAAAAGGTTCTAAACTGGGTGCCGTATGAATTAAAGCCGATAGACTTCGAACGACGATTTTTCAAGTCCGTAATGTTGCTGCAGCTGTATAACAAAAAATCATTTGTACACCGTATTGACTGATGATGAAAAATGGATTTATTGCGGATAACCCTACACGTAGAAAGACGTATACAAAGCCCGGCGAGCCCGCCGAAACAAAATATTTATGTAAATAAGGTTACACTCCGCATATGGTATGATCAATAGGGTATCGTATATTACGAAAGGCTTCCGAGTGGTCTAAACATTAAAGGACCATTATATTGAACCCGATAAATTCGTTTGAAGCGAGCATTACAGAAAAAACGGTCAGAAACGAGACCAGGCATGAGTCCGCGAGTTTTCATCATGATAATACATAGCCATATTTTGCAGTTTCGACCAGAAACTATTTGGCGAATATTCGACGGAAAATTTTGCCTCACCCACCTTGCAGTCCAAACTTGGCATCATCTGACTACCACTTGGTTCAATCAATACAGAAAGCACTTACGAAATAACGCTTCAGTTCAGTAGAGAGATTAAAATTGGCTTGATAATTTCTTCGGCTCGAAACACGAGACACTGTTTTGGTCCTTAATTCATTAATTTGTAGAAACATAGGAAAAAAAGTTCTTTGAATAAAGTATATATAGCATATTTTCATAATGAAACCTCGCATTTTGGAAACAAATTATATATATATATATATATATATATATATATATATATATATATATATATATACTTCTTTTGATTAGTCTTTATTCATTTGTTTACTTCTTATTTCATATAAATAGTACTTTATAAAAAAGACATTTATGGTTTACAGAACCGAATGTTTTGAAAAAAACCAAATATACAAGGTCAGACCATTAAGTAATGCGACCAATTTTATTATATTTCTCGACCTGTGGTAACACTGTGAACCTGTAACTCCACCACCGTAATAATAGATCCCTACTCTATCGATTGAGACCTTGACGACCTTTGTACAATCACTACTTCGCCATCTGTTGAGTGTTTTGTAACAACAAGCGAGTAATGCATGTCACAAAAATGGAACAGAGAAATTTAGACCAACGGCTCGCGATAAAATTCGAGGAAACCGCCACAGAAACTATAAAAAAGTGTATGGTAGTGATACCCTGAGTCGTAGCCAGGTACTTCGATGGCATGCCGATTTTAAAAAAGGCCGTGAGTGCGTCAAAGATGCAGAGCGAAAGGCCAATTCATGTGCAATCAATCAAGCGACTACCCATTCGAATCACTACTGACGAGTTGATTATTACCCGGGAAACAGTTGGAAAGATTTTAACCGAAGATTTTGCCACGAAAAAGCCTTGCGCGAAGAAGGTACTGAAGAACCGTTCAGATGAGCAATAAGCCCATCGAATGAACAACGCTCAAGATATACTCGAGCAGGTTGAAAGTGATCCCACTCTTCTCGTTCGAGTTATTACTTGTGATGAAATTTAGTTCTTTCAATATGACCCCGAAACTAAAAGACAAAGCCAACAGTGGCTGTCGCCTGGAGCGCCAAGGCCAAAGATGGCGAGAATGAGAAAGTCCAAAGTGAAAACCATATTCATTTGCTTCTTCTACAGCAAAGGGATGGCTCACACAGAGTTTGTACCAACTGGGCAAACTGTAAATCAAGTATTCTACCGCAATATACCAAAAATTACGGAAAAAGGTGACCAGAGTGCGTCTAGAGATCACCAAGACTTGAGTTCTGCATCACAACAATGCTGCCTGTCAAAGTGCGTTCAATGGTCATAGGTCGATATTTTAACTCCTTTAAAGACATCCAAGTATCTGTGACAAGGGTACTCGGAGATGTCCCATAAAAAGCGTTCCAGAATTGTTACTAAAACTGGAAAACTCTTGAATAAGTGTATAGATGCGAGAGGAGATTAATGTGAAGGGGATCTCAGGGGTGTACTTTAACTTTTAAATAATTTTGTCCCATTACATAATTGTCTGACCTCGTACAACTACTCTTGCTCTGCTGTTATCTAAATTATTATTTAGCAACTGACAAATATATTCAATTGCATTGTTAGTTTCTAATTTCTTCCTGCAACCAAATTTTTATTTAAATAAAATATTTGAATAAAAAAAACGTGGTCAGTCTATCATATATAACTTATTCCAAAATTTTAGTTAGATTAGCAATAACCGAGACGATAATTAGTTACATTATATACATCATCAGATTTGTAACGATAATTTCTAATTGACGTAATGTAATCGATAAGTTCTCTCTGTTTTTTCTTTTATAATATCTATGCAAAATATTTTTCTTATTCACAAAGTGAAAGTATATGGCAGTACTTCAAAGATATTTAGAAATGGATTGACAAATTTGATATAAAGTTTAGTAGGAATATGAAGTATTACACCAGTAGCGTTGTTTTGATTTTTAATCAGCTAGCTTCAATAGGATTAAGAAACAACAAAAGCATACCTTTATCAACTAGACCTTGTATTGAATATGCTTTGATACTTGCAATACTTAGTGTTCATTTATCACCAATTTGTAAGTAAAATACATTAACTTTTTATACAATTTCAGTAGGATTATCTATAACATTTTTATCCTTTAATATCTTTCGTTCTAATTTGTTTCTGTACTACATACTATAATAAATTCAAAAAAAATATTTTTAAAAAGGAATAATATGTAATGATTAATTTTATTTATTATTAGTTTAATTATTGAATTTGAATTCTACGGTAATAACATGTTGTAATCCAGTGAATCACAAATTTTTATTAATACTATACTATATAATAGCAGAATAAGAAATTATAGGTTTAGAAACGATGTAAGTTAGGAAAGATGTATTTAATAGATTTAACTAGAACGTAATCTAAATTACTTAAAATAGTTGATGTATAGATTTAACAAAATATAACTGCCAGAAATTGTTAAAATAAAGTTCTCAGAAAATCTACTTTAATACTTCAATAATTTGCGAAGTCACGATACCTCTTGAAATTCATACTTGGATAAAGTAAAATTACAGTGTAATTATTGAATTAATTATTAAATATAGTTCTGATTCTATTTTTTAGTATAACCTTGTATTATTATATATAATAAAATTTACACACACACTTAAATATTTGTATATATATAATAAAATATTTTAATAAATTCTTTGATTGCCTAAGGACAAATTTAATGTGGCAGATGGATTGGCTGATACTGGTATCGAAGAGAAGAAACGTAATTCAAAGAATATATATGAAATATAGACTGAGACTTTTGTATATAAAGTTATTCTGCTTCCTTTACTACAAAAAACGGCAGAAGCAATACCATAAAGCGTCATCTCTTCTTCATCAACCATAGCATTACCTTTATCAATCTAGAAAAAATATATAATTTATGCATGAAATTATAAATAAAAGAATATGTATGGAAAGAAAATTATTTAATAAATTTATGTAAATAAATAAAATCAAGTAAGAAAATTATGGAATAAAACTTCAATAACGTCAATTAATTACGATAAAGTTACGATCAACGAATGTTTAATGCGACATCTATAGAATTATACAAATCTTGCATCCTCGGATCATGAACCATTAGCGAGAAGGAGAGATGGAGATGAGAAAGGTTTTTAGAGAAAACGTCATGAGAAACAAGTTATTGACAGATTTTCTAGTCTTTTTCTAAATATTTATAACGGTGAGTGAACTTTATTTTTATAGTATTATGAGATACGTATATTGGTCAATATACCGGTTATCCTTAAGATATGTATACACTACTGTGTACAAATATGAGTAAGACTTTTCAATTCAAAATTCCCGAATTTATCAAGTCGGATGAATGTTTTTGTTTGTAAGCTGCTAGTACTGTCAGAGTTATCTGTCCCAAATTTCACGCAATTATCTTCATTTGTCATAGTTACACTTGTGTTTTGTGAACAAAGAAAAGTTTTCTCTTCGGTTTTTGTAATGTCTGAAATTCTTCAACAAAGAAGTAGCATTAAATTTTGTGCGAGAAATGAAATATCGGACGCCGAAACGTTCAGAATATTGCAGAAGGTCAAGTGAATGTCAAGAGCAACTATTTTTGACTGGCATAAATTGTTCAAAGAAGATCGA
The DNA here is from genome assembly GCA_018907035.1 of Sycobia sp. Sy_11. Taxonomy (NCBI): domain Eukaryota; kingdom Metazoa; phylum Arthropoda; class Insecta; order Hymenoptera; family Epichrysomallidae; genus Sycobia; species Sycobia sp. Sy_11. The sequence continues at coordinate 680,247 of JACCIC010000016.1, read as the reverse complement.
GAGCGCGTTGAAGATGAATCACATCGAAGACGACTAAGAACATCTACTGATGGGCTATAAATCGATAAAATCAAAGAATTGGCTCTGCAAAATCGTCTTTTGACTACTAGAGCGCTTGCTGATATTGTTGGAATTTCAAATTGGTCAGTCAACATTTTGTGTCTAGAAAGAGTAAAATCTCTATTGGTGGCAAAAACATTCAATTTTTAGGACTATTTTTAGGACTATTTTTAGTCAATTTTTAGGACTATTCCGATCAAGCAAGCGGTATCGTGCCAAAGGAGAATGGAGACCGAAAAAATCACGCTAAAGTCACTCAAAATCATGGTAATGCTCACTGTTTTCTTCGATTATCGTGGTGTGGTGCATTATGAATTCCTTCCAACCGGGCAAACGGTCAACAAAGAATATTATTTGACTGTTAAGAGTCGTTTGCGTGAAGCTATTGGTCTCAAAAGACCAGATATATGGAAAGACAACTCTTCGTTTTTACATCAGGATAATGCACCAGCTCACACTGCATTGATTTTAAGTAAACATTTCGCCAAACATTCAGCCAATATCGTTTTGCAATCCTTGTATACGCCTGATTTAGTACCGTGTAACTATTTAGTAAACGCAAAAGACCACTTCAGGAACACGGTTTTCATTCGACTGAAGAAATAAAAGCCGAGTTGAAGAAGGTTCTGATGTCCATTCGGGAATACGAGTATAAAAAATGTTTTGACAATTGGAAAAAGCGTTGGCATAGTTGCAGTGAATCCGGAGGGGATTATTTTGAGGAGGATGAATTAGATTTAGAAAAATAAATAGATTTCAAAATTTATAAATAAAGTCTTACTCATATTTATACAAAGTAGTATAGTATAGTATAGTATAGTAAATTATAATTGTGTAGTCTTACATGGAATTAGCATCTTCATGAAGCCCTTTAATGTAGATCAATATAAATTTATAATTGCTTATAATTTTAAATTTACAATAAAAAAATAATTAATTATTATCATTCTTTCCTAAAAACTAGATAAAGCATGATATTAATAATAATAGCCTTTTATAGACTAAAAATGAATAAATTTGATAAAAAATCTCAAAGTAGTATTGTTTACTCAAATTGTTTAGAATAGGTATAAGAAAAACGTAGGAGCTTTGAAAACATTTCGACAAGTATATTACTGATCTCTTGAAATACTTTAATAAAAAATGTACAATAAAAATTACATTTATACTTTCAAATAACTATGAAAACAATACGGCGACTTTTCAATTTATTGCAGGTGCCGTATGGTTTTGAAAACTATTTGAATATGTAAATTTATTTTTTAATGTACATTTTTTTTAGTAAGGTACTTGTACAGAAATATACAATACTGAGTTTATATTACACCTGTACTATATAAAGAAATAAGCCAAAAGTGTGATGAAAATTGTCGGAAAAATAATATTATAAGTTTTTAAATTATTTGTGTTATTTTTACCAATTTATGCAAAGTTAAAGATCTTGATCCACTGGCAGGTATTGCGTAACGATTAAAAATAATTGCGTTTTATTACTTCTAATTCAATAGTTTATCATTATTTTTTAAGACATTTTATAAAACTTTATGATATAAAAAAAATTTATAAAAAAAAACTTTTTTTGTTTTTCATTTATTGTTTATAACTCAACGCATGTGAAACCCATTATTTGTCACAACGCAATACTTTTACATAATGTTTGAGTAGAAGGTGCGCTGCCAATTTCGTTATAAGAAGGTAATTCATGAATACAAATATCAATTTATTCAAGCGCATCTGAACAAATAAAAAATAGAAATTGGTTTTCTATATCTTACGAATTAAAAAACTATACACCAAACGTGTCTCAAAACGTACGATAACAAAATGCATTGTTGTTATTTATTTTGATCTAAAGGGCATATGATAATGAAAAATGAATATCACATTGTCGATAGATTGAAACCATCGAGATGTCAGTAAACGGTAATCAAAATCATATCATACAGCAGCATTGACTTGGCCAGTAAAGTCGACTGCTTATAACAGCCAATTAATGAAAAAAATCTATACCTAAGATGAAAATGAACTAACTATTATCGCAGGTTCGTCAGAAAATATTCCAAACTTCAACTTACATCGTCACATCCCAAATCCAGCTCTGAAAATGTACAAAGTTGAGAAGTGCCCGAAAAATAAATTGGGAATAAAGCTTTTTTACAATTCTCGATACTTTCAATCCTTGTGTTTATCTTTGTTAAAAATGTTGACGATGAATTCATTTCATGAAAGCCGTTTGTTCTAGAAATAATGACTTGCTCATTACTATAAGACCATTTGGACACTAATGTTGGCATTAGAATTGGCTCTATTCTCGACGATTCCTGGACTGACCTCATTAGCTGCATTAATCATGAAAGTAAATTTTATTTAAAAAAACTTTAAAATTGTAATTTCATATAATGAAAACAAGCATTTTCTAAAATTAATCGAACAGACACAGATATCACCGTAAGAAATTCTTTCAAACTTATGAATAATATTAAAATAATTATAGAAAAGTATAAATAAATTAAATGATAACTTACATGAATTACAGCAATATTATTTGCACGAATATATTTGGTATTATTCTTATAATGTGGATGAATAGATATCCTTTTAACCAAGTAAGTTTGACAGTGTGACATATTCAAAGATCCCATCTTAATCTTCACAGTTTGTCGATTTCTAATCACATTTTGAAGACAATGGGCTGATGTTATCAAATGACTATTTGTCACCAACGTGGCCCCACATATATGCAATCCATTAACAGTTATAAATGCTTGATATGAAATTGGGCTCGTAAACGCTGGGTCCAGATCAATGGCTCCTGGTTGGATACTTCCAACAATGATCACTAAAACAAAGTATATTAGAAATAGTTTAATTATTAACATTTCAAAGTTTAATTATTAACTTTCAAACTATATTAAAGCTGGTATAATATTCTTTTAAAAATTTTCTAATGATGTATATTATGGAAATATTTTACCTAATGTTAAAAAGAAAATGATAATAAAATTGAAGAAAGTATTCATTCTCTCATAAAAATACTTATTCAGTAAAATATGATAACATTCGAAACGCGAAAAAGTATTTTCTATATATATCCCAATTTCAATCTTATCCCTATTGAAAATTAAAAAGACCGCATACGCTTTGCATAAATTTTTTTTTTCCAGTATTTAATTATATTTATACAATTCATATAATGAATTTATATTTTCTTTAGAATACTGTAAAAACATAAAAGGTGTTTATGTGAATAATGATGCTAATAATATATTTTATTAAAAAATATTAATGAAAATTTCGACTTAATCTCTAATTACGATTCAGTGGGAATTCAATTTTCTGAATTAGTGAAAAATTGTTAACTGGAAAATAGATTTCTTTAATGTTTTTTTTTTTTTAATTTTAATTGATTAATTTAAGTGAAAAGTTGAGTGACATTAGGTAGTGACATAGAATACTGCGCACTCAACTGCACATGTGTCATGACCGGCACGCGCAAGTAACGTCTACGAATAAAGGAACTAGTGATAAAAATGTTACCAGTGATTATTTAACATCATGTACATAATATTCGACATATCCAAGTTAGATTTCCATACTATTATCTAAGAACCATTTTATTTTAATTATTGCTCTTTCAGGACTTATTCAGATTTTATTAGCTTCTCTTGATGTAAGACGGTAATAAATAAAGTATAGTATTGTCATCTTATATTGCGTTTACCATAGTGGATGATTTCTTAGCTTGCGAATCGTAGGGTCGCGGCTTCGATCCTTGTCGGAGGTCGATTTTTTTGAGGGAAACAAAATATTAAAATTTTTAACAAAGGTATTTAACCATTAAAATTTACAATAATTAGTGTATAAAAAATATATTAATAAGTATTACTTATGAATTGTAAACCATATACGTAATAATACATATAGAAAATTATTTATACCTCGCGCTACCTAATTATGTAAATGTAATTTTTTAAATAAAAAGTAAAAAAGCTAAAAATTATTCACTGAATCAAGGAAACAAGATTTCATACTCAATATAGTCAAGTGCAAATTTTACTGGTTTGAAGCACCGAAATTTTCACCGAAATTATGTGAAGTAGCAGTTGTTTCTACTGACATATTTAGTATAAATCCCACTGAAGCTCAGTGGAGTTCCACTGAATAATGTTTAGAGAATACTTGCTAATATTGGTATCTTACATAAAAATATCGACTATTTTTATTTCAAGTATATTGATACGTTTTAAACAATCTAAACACCCAAAGGCAGCCATTGAAAATTTTTTTTGAGCTTGTCAGACAAGTATTGGCTAGAGCAATTATAAAATTTCAGTGGAAGAACATCTGTCAGCTAAGATTCAACAATAATGTTGTTTCTTAAGTAAGGTACAATTGAGATATGAATATAAATATATATATAAATACTTATAATACATTTACATCTTTTTAAATACATATTTTACGTCAATCACACTTCAGTATCTATATAAATATCAAAAGATTTTCAGAAATATCACAAAATATTATATATAATGCGTGTTATGACCCTATAATAATTTTATATATTTTGAGAACATTTTTATAGTATTCAAGAACTGTAATGTAATTTAGTGGTTTATATCCCCGTAATATTTGTGTAAAATAATATTTATAACCGGAGAAAAACGAAAATATGTCGAAAAATCCAGGTGTGCGCATCAAAATTCTCTAATTATATTGTACTATGCTCTTTACGTGCTTATAATGCCATCTGTTAAATCCCGGTAATTAAGCAAGCATCAGATCCTTTTCCCCTCCCCCGCCCTCCTAATATCCTTCCGTCTATACGCGCTCATTGGAGAATCTTATAGCCAATGAGATGGTTTCTAATACTAAGAGAAAATTGTCACCGCCTTAAAATTTGTTTTGCTTTGTAATGTAAAAATCTGAACTAGTATAAAACCTGCGTTCGATCAAGGTAGATAGAATAAATATATTATTAATACAAATTCTGCCGTCTAGCCCTTTATTTTTGAGTCTCTCCCTTCAGGTAAAAGACAGTGCAACCATCACTTGTGTTTCTGAGTGATGCTGTTTCACTGACATTAGGAGTAGATACCATTCCATCATATTTCATTCTACTCGTAAACATTGGTCCTTCGAGCCGGATCGGCAGAATACAAACAGAAATTAAATTGAAGCAGTATGTGTTCAGTGTTTTATGATATCTACTAGTGAAGTGAAATATTATAAAACAAAAAATAAATTGATTAGTGAAATTCAATCGATTCAAACCAAACGCAGGAATATTCAGAATTTATTTTCTTTAATTCAAATTGAAATCAGTTATTGAAGTGCAAGCAGAATTTCTTGAAATTTCTTGAAGTTATACAACCAGAAGTTATAATAACTATAAAGGAATAAAATACAAAGAATACAATTTTTGGAAAGAAAAATCAAATCAACAGTTAATATCAAATCACCACATTAAAGGTCTCACTAAATTATGAGAAACTTTACAATTCAAATTAATGATACGCAAGGGGTGTAGAAGTGAAGCAAATCAAAATTCGTAGATAACAAGGCAATATACTGCGAAATCGGAGCGATCAAAAGGCAAGAGGCCACAAAGACACCATTACCAATTTAAAGTAAGCACATAAATCCCTTCCTAATTTAATAAATTTCCAAATCTTAAATTTAATGTGAGTGTATGTCATAATTATTCATAAGTAAAATTAAAAAAATCATAATGAGTAAAGTTCAAATTGCTAAGCCCAAAAAAGAAAGAGGCTTAATTAAAACAAAATTTAAGCCTTTTAAAAATTTTATTCGTAATGAACAAAGTGAAGTAGATTACTCAGAAATACAGACGCGATGAGAGATGATTAAAGAAACGTTGAAAGTGTTTGAAAATGTACGAATGCAAATCAATGAATTAAGGGGGTCTGAGACATCGGAATTATCAGACTTCGAAAATACGTATTATAGAGAAATTACATATGCGCAAAGTTTATTAAAATATGTAAACGAAACTAATGTTAGTAGATCACCAATGAATGACGCAAGAAATCGAAATGACAGGCTCACGCATAATAATCGAATACGGCTGCCTAGAATAGAATTTCCTTCCTTTGATGGAACTTATGAGAAGTGGCTTGATTTTCACGATTCGTTTAACACAGTTATATATCTTAATTCAAATCTTTCGAATTACATTATTTAAGATCTTGTCTCAAGGATAAAGCGGAAGCTACCATCACCGCGTTAGAATCTTCGAATGAAAACTATGAAATTGCATGGGAATTATTAAAACAGCGTTTTGATAATCGTATTCTTATTACACAAAATCACGCCATTTCCCTTATTAATAAACTACGTACTTTTATTGATGATATTCGAATGCATCTAAGAGTAATTGAATCATTAGGCGAAGAGGTCGTTCCATGGGATACACTGTTAATTCTCTTATTATTGCCAAAATTAGATAAAGAAACTCGCGAAGAATGGGATATAACAATAAATGATATAACAATGCCAAAGATGGAAGATTTTATGAAATTTCTGGAAAAAAGATATCAAATCCGTTTAACAAGCGTAAAGTTCGATACCCGTCAGATTAAGAGTTCGGTTCAAACTAAATTTTCAAATAAAAATAATCATTTCATATCTAAAAAACAGTCTTTAACGATTCTTCAAACCCGATTAAATTGTCCAGTTTGTGATGAAAATCATAAAATTTATTCATGTTTAAATTTCGAGCAATGCCAGTTTCGAAGAGACCAAACATAGTAAAAACAAAAAAATTATGTTTCAATTGCTTGAATAGCGCCCATCTCAATACCGCGTGTAAATGGCAAGGATGTAAAAAATGTAAAATAAAAAAAATTCGCTATTACATTATGAATCTAGAGATCACAATTTAAACAATGATATTCAAATCAATGAAAATGACAAAAGAAATAACAGCCTTGCAAGTAATGAATCGCGTAATTCTAAGTCATTTAATACTACGACTTCTTGACTAGTATTGTTGCGTACAGCCAGAATTATGTTAAAGGATAATAGAAATAGAAAAATTCACGCAAGAGTTCTATTAGATTATGGCTCTCAAATTAATTGTATAACGAAAAAGTTTGCTATAAATTAGAATTACCTTTGAAGCCAATATATTTACCAGTTAGTAGATTAAGTGAAATAGAAACTCGAATTAAAGAATCGCTGTATACGACAATGTACTCGATGCAATCCGATTACAATAGGCAGATAGAGTTATTTATAGTACCTCAAATCTGCTCTCGTATACCTGAACAGATTATCAATATAGATAGTTTAAATATACCTCAGCATCTGTAACTCCCAGATCCTGACTTTTATAATCCAGGCAACATACACGCCCTTCTCGGTACAAAAATATACGATGAAATTATATACGACGGAAAAATATTCTTAGAGGGTCATAATGCAAAATTATTTAATACAAAATTAGGTTGGACAATTTCTAGTAGAGTCAACAATAATGAATCGAGTTTTAAATCAAATCATTCAAAATTAAATTCCAAATTTCAATCAAATAAATGCCTTCTAACATTGGATAAGATTCATAAAGATGTGTGCAGATTTTGGGAAATCGAAGAGTACAAGGAGCAAACATTTTTATCCGAAGAAGAGTTTCGGGTAGAAAATTTTTATAAGGAGACTACAAGGCGTGATCCCACTACAGGTAGATTCATTGTCCGATTACCGTTTAATAACAAAATAAATCGATTAGGCGATTCATATAAAATGGCTGTACGCAGATTTTTTGCGTTAGAGAGAAAACTTGCCCGTGATTCTGATACTGTTAAAATTACAGTATACTAAATTCATCCAAGAATATATTGAGTTAGGCCACATGACAGAAATAGCAAGTAATATAAAGTATAATGGGTATTTTATGCCTCACCACGCAGTATTCAAGGAAACTAGTGAAACAACAAAACTACGAGTAGTATTTGATGCGTCGGCTGCAACAGATTCGGGAATCTCCTTAAATCAATGTTTAAAAACTGATCGAAAAATTCAACAAGATATATTTTCCTTAATAACACGTTTCCGTACACATCAATTTGTTTTAACAGCCGACGTAGAAAAAATGTACCGTCAAATCCTAATTGACGAAAGGGATCGAAAATATCAAAAACTTATATTTAGAGCAAATGAAAGGGGCGAGCTTAAGGTTTATCAGACGAATACCGTTACATACGGAACAACATCAGCTCCGTTTTTGATCATCTAACAAACCACAAATGGTCATCTAACGAACCACAAATAGTTGAATCTTTACCTGATCAATTAATTAATGTAGATCTATTATTAAAAGACGAATTGCAAGGCGCTTTAGGAATACATTGGACAACAATAAGCGATCTAATAAAATATAAAATTTCAGAAAATTTTGAATCAAAAATTACTAAAAGAACAATTTTATCTAGTATAGCCTGACTATATGATCCGATAGGTTTGCTGGATCCAGTAATCGTAATATCAAAAATGTTAATGCAAAAATTGTGGCAATCTAATATAAATTGGGATGATCCGGTGCCGTTGAAAATTCGTCAGACTTGGAATAAAATAAAATCAGAACTTAAACTGCTAAACAAATTTAAAATAAATCGTAAAGTCATAATTCAAAATGCTAATAAATAAAGATGCTAAATATATTGATCTATATGCGATCAATTAATAAAAAGAATGAAGTAATGGTTAACTTAATATGCTCCAAAAATCGTATTGCGCCATTAAAATCTATTTCGTTGCCCAAATTAGAATTATGCGGAGCATTACTATTAGCTCGATTATTCAAAAATTACACGTACATGTTTTCATAAAAATATTGATAATATATACTTGTGGTCGGATTCAACGATCACGTTACAATGGATAAAGACGGAACCACATTTATTAAAAACTTTCGTCGCCAATTATCCGAATAGGAGGACGTTTAAAAAATTCAAACTTATCGTTGGCTGAAAAATATCCGATAATATTACCTAAAAATCGCCCCGTCACGAGTTTCATAATTCAAGATTTTCATGAAAAATATTTACGCAGTGGTATTCAAAAAGCCTTGTATGTAGTGAGATCACAATATTGGCCTATATCAGGTAAAAATGAAACAAAGGGGGTCATTCGAAAATGTATGAAATGCATCCGAGTCAAGCCAAAGGAATGTGATTACATTATGGGAAATCTTCCTAAACATAGAGTTACGCAAGCGCGACCATTCATAAATACCGGACTAGATTACTGCGAGCCCTTTTATATAAAGGAGAAAAAACATCGCAATATTAAAAAACTCAAGGTATATGTACGCCTTAAAAGTTGTTTTGCTTTGTAATGTAAAAATCTGAACTAGTGTAAAACCTGCGTTCGATCAAGGTAGATAGAATAAATATATTATTAATACAAATTCTGCCGTCTAGCATTTTATTTTTGAGTCTCTCCCTTCAGGTAAGAGACAGTGCAACCATCACTTGTGTTTCTGAGTGATGCTATTTCACTGACATTAGGAGTAGATACCATTCCATCATATTTCATTCTACTCGTAAAAAATGCATTTTATATGGTTTTTTCGAAGAGGAAAAGAGTATTTATCTAAAAAGTATGAAAAAAGAATATCTGACTAGTTATCCGTTTTCTAAGAACTGCCCTGAGTGAATGAATTTTATCAACTACCGATTACACTATCACAATTGCTTTAGAGTCTTATACCAGAAATAATAAAAACTCTATTATTCGAATCGATTTATTTATTGGTATTTATATGATTTTCACAGGAGAAGCACAAGGTAATAAACCCGTGTAACGAAGATTTGATGTGCGAGCCCTTATCTTCGAAGGTGTGAGAGCGCGCGTGCCAATACTTACATATATATATATATATATATATATATATATATATATATATATGTGGTTCAGAAAGAGTTTGTATTACCTCGATAAACTCTAAATCAAGTATTCTACCGCAGTGCGCTAAAAATCGCGAAAAAAGTGCTCAGAGTGCGTCCAGAGATCGCCAAGACTTAGGTTCTGCATTACGACAATGCTGTCTGTAAGAAGAATTGTCAATAAAAATGTAAACTAAACCCAATTGTATAAAGAAATATTTAAATATGTAAATATATATATATTTATAATATCATATATGATATCATATCATAATATGATATGATATCATATCATCATATGATACCATCATATCATATCATATCATACTTCATACTTCATACTAATTTATAAAGACAAAGCGTGTTTTTGTTTGTACACGATAAAAAAAAAAACTACTGAACCGATTATTCTGAAATTTGAAATATGAATTCTATATTATCTAGGGAAGGACATAGGGTATGTTTTTTATTGAAAATCATCTTAGTTTCATCAATAAATTAAGTTAATGGTTTTAAGAATCAGTTTCACCAGCGGCCACTAGGTGGCGTCTTGAATCACGATCATCAACTCAAAGTAGTACGGTTAAAGTATTAATACCATGCGAGCTCAAACGAATCTTCATATCCAACTTTAGGATTCGTATCGTAAAGAAGGTGTGACGTAAATCGGTATTACCCTTTTTGTTCTTCAGGTTAATCTGACACTATTCTCACACCTAATAGATATCTTATTTTTTGTAATTTTTCTTCTCTCTCTCTCTCTCTCTCTCTCTCTCTCTCTCTGTTTTTGTCTTTCTTTCCTCCTTCTCTTATAAAATGGTTCCGTTTGCCAAATCATACTGAATATAGTTTGTGACGACAAATTATATTTTTATTTTTATACATTATATTATTTGAGAATTGTGACAAGAGACAGTTTTTTTTAGTTTGAACAAAAGAAATGATGGCAAATGAGGGTTCTTTGCTAGCAACCTCGCAATATCCATCTTCTGCTTAAAGAATATGCTATGCGCATACCAACATTTTTCTTGAATTTCAGTTGGCATCACGATGAAAATATTCACAGTTTTTAATTTAAAAAACGGAAATATAATATATATATATATATATATATATATATATATATATATATATATTGTGACGAGTGTCACAAGGCGCCCGCGCCGACTTGTCCAGGAAAAAAGACGACGCGCGCGCCATCCCGTGGACAAGAAAACCTCAAGGCGCTCGCGCGCGCCGTCGCGCCTTGTGCTCGGCATTCTCCCTCCCTCTTACCTCCCCGCGCCACGAGCCACGCATAATCGCCGGCTGGGGGAAAGGCGAGTACCTTAGCCTACACCACGGCATGGACAAATGCCAAGGCTGCGCACAACCAAGTGAAAATAAAGATAAAGAATTGTGCTATTCGTGTGTATAAATATATTTATTACATAAAGTAATGATTGGGAAGCAGAAATTTTTTTTTAGTCTATGAAGGGTAACACAAAGAAGTGAAATTAACGCCTAGTTGAAATGGCAAATAGAATAACTGACGCTTGTTAAATGTATATAATGTAGTATAAAAAAGCAAGGAAATTATTCTTTGCAATTTATAGAAAATACTTCTTCATGTCTTTTTTTTTAGTATTTATCAAAGCCTCATGGATTTGCCTTCAATAAAAAAAATGAGGATTAGCACCACCTACAAAGAAAGCATTTATGACTGAATTTACTTAAATCTTTTGGTATTGGTAGAAGCCTACTTTATTAAGGCTGATTAAAAACTACAGATTCAACGAAAATATGTAAGGCTTAAAACTCGACATAGGCGGCCTATTTTTTTTAAATTTTTGTGTGTGAAAAACTTTGTAAGAAATTTGTTTTTTTTTCTTACGAGTTTGTCGACTTATATGACTGCTAATATCTATACTATTTTCTACTGGCTGTTTTCTTATGTCTAATACAATGAGTCTATGTAATGAGTTATTATATAATGTATTTCGAAGTCGTGTTCTGTAGTTTAAAAACTCCAATAAGGTTGCTGCGCCTTTGAAACTAATTAAATACTCATTTGAAATATTAATGCATATATGTAAACAAAAAAAAATTTTGATAAAGTAAAAGGATATAAAGACTAATTTTTATATGTTTTTTTGTACAAAGTATAAAAGTGTTTACGTTTATTAATGCAGTGGAAATTTTCATTTTTGTTGTAATCTAAACTTACACTTAAATCATTATGTAAACATTGTACAGGCGGCGAATTACGCATTTCTTTTTTTTCTTTCGCAATTTGTTTACTTGGCACAAGAGAGTATTTAACTATCATACTTTCACAAGCACTTAAAACTATAAATGTTATTTAATTATTTGTTCGTTTAGAAAAAGTCATCATCTTATCTAACAAATGTTGTCACTTTTAAGCGCGTGTTCGGCACGTCACGACCGCGGTCGGCCGTCGCCGGCAGCCGCCGAACTTCCCCCCCCCTTCCCTCCTCCTTCCCTGCGAGCAAGGAGACGCGAAGACTCCGCGCGCCGCCGGCCGAGTTCGAGAAGAAGAAGAAACGGAGAAGGGTAGTGCGTCGCTGGCCGCCTAACCGGGAGGTACGGAAACGAAAGGCGAGATAGGAAAGTGAGAGAAGTAGGCGGGAGAAATGAGAAAGAAAGTGAGAGAAGTAGGAAAGTGAAAAAAAAGAAAGAAGGTGAGAGAAGCAGGCAAGAAGAGGTGAGAAGGGAAGTAAGAGAAGAGTAAGGAAGAGGCAGAGAAAGGGCAGGAGAGAGAGAGAGGGTGGAGTAAGAAGAAGCCGGACGGACGAGACCGGAGAAACCCAGAAGAACACCGGGGCAACCACCACCGCCGAGAAGGTGCGCTGAGAAGAGAGAGAGAGAGAGGGACAGCAGGAGGGACGTCAGCGCCCTGGTGAGCGGCGAGCATCCGCCGCGTGCGTTCTCCTCGTGTCCCCCTTGTGTCCCCTGTCCCCCTCCTCCGAAATTGGTTGTATTAGTGGAAAAAGGTGTGAGCGAATAAACGGGGTGAAGTTAATTGTAGTGGATGCAGTATTCTTTTGTGTTTGTCCTTTCAAAAAAAAATTTACTTACCCTCCCTTTCCAGACCGGCGGGACCCCCTCTGCAGCAAGGAGGTGAGTAGTGAGGAACAACAAATTCTCTTTTTTTTGTGTGCGCGCGACATCATCGGGACCAGGATAAGTTCCCCTCGGAGCGGGGATCGTCGCGGCATCACAATATATATATATATATATATATATATATATATATATATATATGTGTGTGTGTGTGTGTGTGTGTGTGTGTGTGTGTGTGTGTTGCATGTATATGATATTGTACATATTATATATACACATTTTAAATACGGTTTCTACTGATAAATATTATATTAGCGTGTACGGGCGGTTGATTACGATATCCCGTTGTCTTAAGACGATTTGTATAGGCTGTTGTGTGTTCGGATGACAGAATGCAATGTCCAGGTGGCTCTGGGCGATTTCTACGAGGAATATTGTATTTATTTACTAGAAAACGAGATCCAGGTATGAAATCAGCTTCTATGGGAAGATTCGTATTGGGGTGGTAAAATACGATATCAGCGTCTCTCCAACCGACATCTACAGGGAGCCTTGTGTTTAGTCATTAGAAAGGGATGCTAGCTTTCTCGAGACGACTTCTACTGGGACTATTGTGTTTAGATGATAGGAAGCGATGTTTAGGTATGTCGGGACAACTTCTACGGGGAGTTTCATGTTTGGATCATAGAATGCGATTTCCAGGTGTTATGGAACGACTTCTACAGGGTGTTTCATATCCGGACGGTAGAACATGATGTCCAGATATGACGAGATAATTTCCACGGGGAGTATCGTGTTTAGTTGATAGAAAACGATGTTCAGGTTGTAACGAGGTGCTAATTTCCGCTCGTCACTTCTACTTACTACTTACTACCTTTTCCTGCTCACTTCCAGGGCGGGAACTCGGGCTGCTACGTATTTGGTCGATGTGCTTTATATATATATATATATATATATATATATATATATATATATATATATTTGTGACGGGCGTCACAAGGCGCCGCGCCGACTTGTCCAGATAACAACGACGCGCGCGCCATTTCGCGGACATACAAACATTAAGGCGCTCGCGCGCGCCGTCGCGCCTTGTGCTCGGCACGGTTCCCCTCCCCCCCCCTATTTTTTCGTCCCGCACACGAGCCGAGTATGAGGTCAACGGACTTAAGAAGAAGATGATAGAAAATAGAAATGATAGAGATAAATAGAATTAAATAGAAATAATTAAGAATGCTTAAAATAAACTAGAATAAATAGATATAATTAAGGATACTTAGAATAAACTAGAATTAAATAGAGATAATTAAGAATGCTTAAAATAAACTAGAATTAAATAGATATGATTAGGGATACTTAGAATAAAATAGAATTAAATAGAGGTAATTAGGAATAGGAATAAATAAGTAGTATAAGTTAACGATATTGTGTTCGTATAACTGCGTTTTTTTTTTATATAAAATAAAAATTCGTATCTTTTTCTTTGCATTTGTTGAAAAATTAAGCAAGTTGGCTATTTAACGGAATACCAGAATTGGTTAACTTATTTTTGCTCCATTGCAGAACTATTCAGAATTCGCACTAGTCTTACAATCACTTTAAATGTTGAATTAACAACAAATTAAAGAAAAATACGTATTTGTAAAGATATCGAATGAATTATGAAAAGTAATTTCGTGGTTACGTTTAATTAAAGTATTATCGTTTCAGTGCCAAAAATTTTAGATTTTCAAACGTTTATTGTTAGAGCAGCTTTGTGTGGCATTTAAAGGAAAAAAAAATAATCTTGAGTACAAAATGTCTAAAAGGACATTCAGAAAATAAAGATAGTTAAAATAGTCCGTCATTCATAACTAGAAATTAACCTTTAGCTATTAGCAGTAATTGTATTAGTGTTATAGAACGTGCTTTTAAATAAAGTAGACACCGATTTCGATTCTCATTGGACGATATTCTTTTTTTTTCACACATATAGCACTTGGACACGATTATTTTCATAATTCATATAAATAAAAGGATGTGTGAGACTGTCATAAATATTTCATTTTGCTTTTAATAATTAAACGATAAATTACTTCTCGACACTCATTCGATTTTTTTTTCTTTTCTTCTTTTTTTTCAATGATAGCTTCTACAAAGAATGTTAAAAACAAAGCGACTAGTTAAAAACCAATGTTAGTGGCATGTGTTTTTTTTTGTTAAAATTTAAAAGGAAAATGCTATCGATAATGCTCGCTCTGGGTTCTGTTAAAAAAAAGAGTGAAATCTGAAGTAGATAATCTTAGCCTCGTTGCGAGAGGGTTTGTAAATATGTATTTAGAGTGTTATGATAGAGATCTTGTTCTAATTATCGACGTGCCGGCTAATTCGTCCTGAAAGTCCATGATGACAATTATTCAGGGCGTATGCTTAAATAGTCAAGGGAACATAGTGATTAATTATACTAGCAATAGCGAAACAAGCTTCTAATAAATGTTGTTACTTGTAAGCGCGTGTTCGGCACGTCACGACCGCGGTCGGCCGTCGCCGGCAGCCGCCGAGCTTCCACCCCCCCCTCCCCTCTTCATTCCCTGCGAGCAAGGAGACACGAAGACTCCGCGCGCCGTCGGCCGAGTTCGAAAAAGTAGAAGAAACAGAGAACGAGAGTAGTGCGCTGTTGGGCGCCGAAGTGAGATGTAAGAAGTGAGAGGTAGAGGAGAGAAGAGTAAGGAAGAGGCAGAGAAGTAAGACGAGAGATAGGAAAGTGAAAGGTGAGAAGAAAGTGAAAGTAAAGGAAGAGGGTGAGAAGTAAAGGAAGAAAGTGAGGAGTAAGGAAGAAGTGAGAGGCAGAGGAGAGAAGAGTAAGGAAGGGGGAGAGAAAGGCTGAGAAGAGAGAAGGAGAGAGAGGGTGGAGTAAGAAGAAGAAGCCGGGCGGACGCGACCGAAGGAGCCCAGAAGACCACCGGGGCAACCACCACCGCCGAGAAGGTGAGCTGAAGAGAGAGAGAGAGTGACAGCCGGAGGGACGTCAGCATCCTGGCGAGTGTCGAACACCCGTCGCGTGTCTCTCTTAGAGTGTCTCCCTTGTATCCCCGGTCCCCTCCTTCCATCCCCGAGCACCCTCCTCCCAAGTCGGCAAGTGCGTCGGGACGCGGGTCGCGGTCGTGGTGGGCCGAGCATGCGGACCGGGCGAAATCCGCCATGTTAGTGTAAAAAAAAATTTTTTGTGAATTAATAAACGGGGTGAGTTAAACATTAGTGGACGCTGCATAATTTTTTTTTCTTCCCCGTGTGTTTGTCTTTCAGGAAACCAGAAAAAAAAAGAATACTCCTTTTCTCGCTTTCCCAGACCGGCGGAACCCCCTCCGAGAATTGAAGGTAAGAGAGTGAAGTAAGAAATACAAACATTTTTTTTTGTGTGTGCGCGCCCTCGCCGGGATTGAAATACGATTCAACTTTCGGAGAGCGGATCGCGGCATTACAATATATATATATATATATGATTGAAATTTTATTTTTTTTTATTTTACTCTCTTATATATCTTCATATGTTATATATATATATATATATATATATATATATATATATATATATATATATAATTTTAATGTAAAAGCGGCTTTATGTAATAAACAAAACTAACACTTTATATACTATATGTAAAATTTTAATATCAAGGCGGTCATATACAATAAAGAAAATAACGCTTTATATATTATAACAACATTACATCCGCCACATTTATTTATGATAACAAAATTACGTCCACCATCTTCCGCGCCATATCGCACTCACGCTCGCCGAAAGTGTACTACTTCCCTGTTTTGGTGGCCGCCGCTTCCTGATTTTCCCCCGCGTCCCGTTTTCCCCGCTCGCAATATTCACATTAGTAATTATTTATTTAATTTGAGGGCGCAGGCCCACTCACCCGCTACCGCCAATTACGAGGGCGTCCCGTCGTGCGCTCACTGCTGCTGCCTCCTTGATCTTCCGCGATGGCTCCTCTTGAGATAGAGAGAGAGAGAGAGAGAGAGAGAGAAACAGAGAATTCGAAATGCAGTCACACCGTCCGTATACCACGACGCACTGCCCACAATCACTTCACAGTCCTAGTTTTTCGTCCATTCTTTCTTCCCGACTACTTATTATAATCGCGCACGACGCAGTCTCCCCTTCCGGACAGCTTCCCTTTCGTAACTCCGTTCGCACCAGACATTAGAATTTAGATTTTTACTATGGTGGCTGCGGCACGTGGTGCTTCAGTAAAGTTCGAAAATCTTCTAAAGTCCTCTTCATCTTCATCCTCGATTCTGCAATCACAGCTCTTCTTTTCGCTATGCTCGAATAATCGGCCTTCTTCTCCGATTTGCGCCAATCCTAGGCCCTTCCGTATCATTTGTAACGTTCTTATCCCCGTCGGGATAGCCTACGCGGTACCTTCCCAGGGTAGTTTGAGAGGGGAGGAAGTTTTTCGGGATCGGACGGCGGTTTCAGGAAAATAATTTTACTAGAACACAGTATAATTTTTTATATCAGTAAAATATTAATTTATTTGTCAAAATGAGTCAGCTCCTCTATTTACAGGATTCTGTAACAAATAAATATAAACACAAAAATAATTAATAACGGTAATCTACAACTAGATCTATATATTTATTTAAACTAATTTTGCGCTATTTTCCGCAATGTCTCTAATATCCGGCGCTAATTACCGCACGAATACCCGGTGTTATTTTCCATGCGGGGAACTAATGAAACGAGACAGGTTGATTTTAAATCGGATAAAAATAAGTAAAAAACTTAACTCCGCTGGTCTTTTGAGGAGCGCCTCGCAACCAGGATCACGTTTACTTAAGGATAGGTAAAATTATTAACCGTCTGTCTTTTGAGGAGCGCCTCGCAACAGAGATCAAGCTAATAACTTCGGAAAAATAAGTAAATGTAAGGATAAGTAAACTGCTGGTCTTTTGCGGAGCGCCTCGCAACCAGGATCACGTTTATTTTAGGAGAGGTAAAATTATTAACCGTCTGTCTTTTGAGGAGCGCCTCGCAACAGAGATCAAGTTAATAATTTCGGAGAGGATTTCAAAGTCAGGATTAATTCCAGATCTGGAAAAGTTCTAGCTCCGGGAGGAGTTCGTGTGAAACAACTTCGGGGCAGTTGGTTCACCGGGCGAACTGTCGATTTTGCCTTTTGCAGGCCCTTTTATACAAAATAATCGGATAATTCCGTCGCCGCTCGTTTAATTTCGGACGAGGCACCGAATTATAATAATTATATTAATAATAATAATAATTACAATAATAATAACAATCAATAATAATTATAATATTTATTGCTTTACATTTTGTTATTATTTGCAGCCGGTGTGCTGCGCACAGTAATAGTATACATGTATACAAGTTTAAACATATATATACATATATTTCTATATTATGCGTACATTAAGTCATTTTAATTTATTAATTTAATTAAATACAGCGGGTGCATTTGTTTTCGGACACCCGTTGTATATACTGGAATTCGCGTGTTCGCTACATTCATTGCGGCTCAGGCTGTTTAGTAAGAGCGTACAGTAGTGTGCGTGCGGCACGTATTAGAGGGGATAGCGGCCGCCGGTCTAATACATTGAACGCGCTCTCTCTCGCCGCGCGCAGTCTATCCCCTCTACGGCATACTCTGTACTTAACTTAGTAGTAGAGAGAGAGACTAGATATCGCGTTCTCTCTCTACTTGTTCGAGTTTCGGCAGTTGCGACGTCTACCTTCTCCAGTAGTCGTCGCGACCTTTGCCCGGTTTTCGGTATTTATTCTGTGTATACGCGAGTTTTAATTTTATAATTGTAGAAATAATATATTTAATATATTATTTCTAGTGATGTTCAATATTATTTCTTGTGGCGTTTATACATCTAAGTCCGTGTATGTATGTAAAGTACATCCACCAAATTAGATGTAACACCATCTTAAGTATTTTAATTTTAATGCGTGTGCGCGGTATATTTCGTGTAGTAAATTCTCTGTTTCGAACGAAATTTGCGCGGCTCTTACTAATTCCTTTGTGTTTTGTCAGCGTCTCCACGCACCCTTCCTGTTTATTGAGCTGACGTTGTTGAGCTCGGTCTGTGTATCGTCGTTGCTGCATTTTTCCTCCGTGTGCGGCTTCCTTGAGCTGGTTACGACAGCAGTCCATGCGGCATCCGGTATGCCGCGTATAACCTAGTGCAGCCACGTGTTTTCGATCTTCCACTTCCAGTTTGCATCGCCCGCCTGGCTTACGGACCTCCGCCACGTATGAATTATTTGTAGCTTATTTTATTTTGTTTCTCTCTCACTCCTTCCTTCCTTCCATGTATCTGTCTTTCTCTCTCTCTTTACACTTCTCCTACTACATCTATCTATATCTCTCTGTTTCTTTCTTTCTATCTGGCTCTATTCTTTAGGGTATATGTCTCCATTTATGACTCTCTCTCTCTCTCTCTCTCTCTCTCTATATATATATATATATATATATATATATATATATATAACTTTTCTTTATTTCTCTGCGTGCATAATTTTACCTTTATTTTTCTGCTTCTATCTTCGTATTTCTATTTGCATGTAATTCTCTCTATATCTCTCTTTATATATATATTTCTTTCTTCTTCTGTATACTGAATTTTCCTTCTTATCTATACCTCTTCTCAATCTTCCTTTACTGTTATACATGCCACAGCTCCTCCGGGGGCCCTATTAGGATCGTCGACGCTGGCGGTTGCGGTTCTGCTTCGAACCCTGCGGCCTGTATGCCCCCGCGCAGCGCGGACAGTCCTCCAGGTCTACTCCGCGTCAGCAATAGTTGTGACAGACGCGGTGTCGGATTGGTTCTGGGCAGTGGGAGCGGCGGTGGACCGGTCTCCGGCAATTGAAACATTGCACGACTTCCGGGTCCACCGCCGGATCGAAGGGTACTGGGGCCAGGCTTCCGAACATCACCCCCCTCCAGATGACCAATTTCCGGAGGGGTATGCGGGCTCCACTCTCGGGGTGAACCCAGCTCCGCTCCGATGCTTCTTCGCTTCGCCGGTCGCGTTTCGAGAACTCGGTGTCCTCGAAAAATCATCCTAATGTTTCCGGTCTCGGTCGAGGGTGCCGGTTGTTGGCCTTTGTATTTTTTCGGGAGCTCCTCTACCTGCTGGACCATCCGTAAATACCACTCGTCTTCCACTTCCGTAATCCCGCCACTTCCTCCTCTTCTTCTATTCCCCTGGATAATGCGTCGGATACGTAATTCAGGGCCCCCTTTCGGTATTCCAACTCGAAATCCTACTCTTGTAGTTCTAGGGCCCACCTAGCATGGCGCCCGTCAGTTCTTTCGACTTCTTCATCCACTTCAGGGCACTGTGGGCATCGGTGATCGCCTTGAAATGGTAGCCTTCAAAGTAAGGTCGCAACTTTTTTATTGCCCATATCAGAGCTAGCCCTTCCATCTCGGAGACCGTGTAGTTCTTTTCGGCGTCCCGTAACAACCTACTTACGTAAACAATAGGGTGTTCTCCGTCTTCCAACTCTTAGGTCAGGACCGCTCCGATAGCGTAGTCGCTAGCGTCCGTCTGTACGGTGAACGGTTTGGTGAAATCGGGGCGCGCCAAAACTGGTGCTTCCGAAAGTGCTTCCTGCTGTTCTTCCCTCCACTTCCATGCACGCTTCTTACTGAGTAGCCGGGCGAGTGGTACCTTGATCTCCGATTCGTTAGGTATAAACCTCGAGTACAAAGCTACCATCCCCAGGAACGAGTGTAACTGTTTCAGGTTCCGGAGGACCGAAAATTTCACCACCAGAGCGACTTTCTCTGGGTCGGGCCGTAGCCCCTTCTTATCCAGGAGAAATCCCAAGTACGTCACCTGAGCGCAGAAAAATTCACATTTCTCCCGGTTGATCGACAGCCCTGCTGCCAACAATCTCCGCAACACCACTTCCAGCCACTTCAGATGTTCTTCGTACTATTCCGTCACCACGATGATATCGTCCAGGTTTGCGAATACTCGTGGTTCAAACTCTGGACTGAACAGGCGGTTGACCAACCGCTGGAACGTCATTGGAGCATTGGTTAGTCCGAAGGGCATCCGGGTGAACTGATATAGGCCCGACCCCGGGACCGCGAAGGCTGTGTATTGTTTACTTCTCTCCGCCATGGGTACTTGAAAGTAGGTACTCTTCTCTAGTCCCCCTTTAGATCCCTCAGGCTTTCTTCTTTCTTCGACGAAGGAACGTCAAACCTCGTTACGCGTTGACTAAGAACGACCGAGAAAGAAAAAAAAAGGAAAAGGAAGCCGCTCGGGGCGCACGAACCGGCCTCAAGCGATACCAAATGAAACAATGGGACCGACAATGAAACAATTGTGCGGGGTGTATCACCGTATAACCCCACCGAAATCGGTTATTTTTTGGGCTTCTCATCCAATTAACCGAACAGGGAATTAATCATAAAATATTAAGTCCAACGTTTTTTTTTCTGAATATATGCTAGGCAACAAAAAAGAAAAGAGAGAGAAAAAAAGAAATGTTTTTTTTTCTTGTTTTTGACCCTTAGACTGGCTTAGCTCCACCGGCTAACGGACGACTCGCGTAATTTTACCCCGTGGCTGGCCACCTCTACGATATACCCCACAACGAATGGCACGCGTGACCCTACCAAACACTTCCCTCTACCTTCCAAGCTAGCTACTATCCCCGCTCAATCACGCCTGTGCCTTCCCATTGAATACACAAGCGCCTACCGTATTAGCAATGACTCACAAATAAACTACCTAGTTAAATATTATCAATATATATCATCGATAACAACTAATAGAAATCCATAACACAAATTTCGCAAGTAAATATTATAAGTAAAAAATTTTATATATCAAGAATCGGATATTATACAGAAATATGATACATAAATATAATCATAAAAATAGCAAGTTATATGGTATATATATTATAGTAATAAATAAGTAAAATAACTTCCTGCAATATCTCCATCGGCGCTGAGTTGTCTGTCTTCACCTCAAATTAATAATTTTCCACAATTCCAAAATTACAATTCGTCTAAAATCTTCAAATAATTAAAAAAATTTCTTTCTTTTTTTTTTTAATTTCTTCTGTTAATCTCTTCCTGTTAATCTTTGTTTTTTTTCTTCTGATCACCTTCTTATGCCTTCTTATTTCTTATTCATGTGTACTTATTCATCTCATTTTATTTCTATCATTATTTACTGATTCATCTCGTTAAATACTAATAAAATATGCAGATACAATCTCATTTTTGTTAATTCAAAAAGTAACTAGATTTTTCTGTCAGTAATATAATAATAGTGAACAACACAAACACTCTGCTAAAGATTCTGTAAAATAAAATTTTTGTAAAAGACTAAAAATAAAAACCTTCGGGTACTAGACAATAGATGGATATTATAAACAAATATGAATATAAAAAACAATTATTAATAAATCATGGAAATGAATTTAAAAAAATTATTCTATGAATCTCTTCTCGAGATCGTCACAGACAGCTTTATTTTCTGTAATGTACTGTACAATAAGACTAGAAGTTTATATAAACATAATATTACTTAACTAATTACATAATTTACGTTGCGCTACACATTGAAAACATTTCTAAATTTAAGTGAGTCAATTTCATAAAAGTATATTTATTGCAATCCAACAAACATTCATTCAAATTCTATTGAAAGACAAACATACAGCTCTAATAGGAACAAATATTCTGCAATTTCGAAATAAGCGTGTATTTGAAATAGTTGAATAGTTGAATTAATTTTAAAAATTACTTACACAACTAAAACATACTTTAAATTTATTTTATACAAAAGTATAGAATAAGGCAAGTATGGTGTATTAGAAATTCTAATCATTTAAAAATATTTGTAACTTAACAAATATTTTTTATTCTTTAAATAAAGATTTTTAGTGCTGAAGAGTACATGTAACTGCTTTATTAAACAGTTAAACACTCTCTATTTATTAGGATTAAGTCTTAATAATAACCCTAATTAACATTCTGATCGGAATGCCTAAAGCTTGAACGGCAGATTGTGTGCGTTGAACATTCACTACCATTGCGTTTCGTATAATACAAATATATATATATATATATATATATATATATATATATATATATATATATATATATATTGTGACAAGAGTCACAAGGTGCCTGCGCCGACTTGTCCAGAAAAAAGACGACGCGCGCGCCATCCCGTTGACAAGAAAATCTTAAGGCGCTCGCACGCGCCGTCGCGCCTTGTGCTCGGCATTCTCCCTTCCCCTTACCTTCCCGCGCCACGAGCCGCCCATAACCGTCGGCTGGTGGAACGGCGAATAGCCATAACCTACAGCACGATGCAAACGAGTGTTGATAGGTGCTTACGGAGAACGAAAAAAAATGGATATTAAAATGAAAAAAAAAAAAAAAAAAATTAATTATAATAGTGTATAGATACAACAGAGATGCTAGAAATTAAATTAGAAAGTAATAAAAGATGCCATAGAAGGTAATAGAATTTAATGATAAAAATGAGTACAATAATGAATGAACAAAAAAAATGAAGACCAAAAATGAATAAGTATAAATTAAAGGCGATACTGAATAGGATGATGATATATTTAAGTAAGGTAATGAATGAGAGAAAATTAAGGATCAAAGGAATAAATGAACAGGACAAAGTGAAAGTGAAGATGAAATAAGAATAAATAATAGAAAATAATTAGAAATAATAGACATAAATTATTTAATAAGAATAAATTTGAGATGATAAGAAGAAATAATAGAAATAAATTATGATAATAGTATATACGACTATAATAGATAAAATAATAAGATAGTTAATCATAAAAAATGGAAGATAATAGTATATAGAATAACATAGATTATAGGAAATAATAGACGATATAGAAATAATAAGAAATAACATAGCTAATAAGAATAATTAATAGGAGATAATTAAAGATATTAGAATAACATAGATGATAAGGGAGAATGGTAAATAACAGAAGATAATTAAAGGCAATAGAAATAAGATAGATAATAAGAAATAATGGTATATATAGAATAATAGAGATAGTAGAAATAACAGGTGATGGAAGAAAGGGAAGGAGTAACTAGTGGCATGAATAAGTTAAATGGAGTGATGCGAATGAGATTTATGTAAATGTAGGTTAAGTGATGCGAATGAGAATGGATGTGAGTGCGGCTACTAGGATAGCAGATCTAATAAAATCCGCTTAAGCATTTAAATAATATTAAATTTTTTTATTATGGCTATGATGTACTTTTTATGCATATTAAATTAATTAATATCGAGTGATTGATTACAAGCCTAATTTTTATAATTCTTTGATGGATTAACAAATCAAAGTATTCAGTTATCCTAAAATAGCATACAAACTAATTAAACTCAATAAATAAATTTTCTTTTTTCACAATCATATCGAAGTTAGTCCATCATTCGAATTACATTTTTATCACCAGTAACGAAACCATCACAGGTCAACATCATAATTAACAGTCATTATTGACAGGAATTCATTAAAACTTATTGTTAATTGAAAAAAAATGAATTTTATTTCTAAAACCATGATTGCGCTTACAATGTTATTTAAAATTCACACTAAAGCACCTTCGGTTCATTCATAGGAAATCTCTGCGCTACGGACTTTTGAACTCGAATTTTTTTGTTTTGTATGAATCTTAAATGAACCTAATTACAGTGAGCAGTACTCCTATTTATATGCGTAAAATGTGAATAAAAGCGATATTCACATAAATTGAGATGGTTGAGCTATATAAATTTGACATAATTGGTATCATACTTGTGCTGTGAAGAGGAAAAATATCAAGACAAATTCAAACATTATTATTCTTTATGAAGTTGAATAAAACTTTTTTTTCTGAATAATACGAGAACCTTGTATTTAATAGTTTTATTATCTCAAAAAAAAAAGTTTTTTTTATTTATTGACATTAAATTTTAAATTGAGATTTTATTTCATCCGAACTTGATTTATCTAATCTCCTTTTTTTCAGACCAGCGGAAGCCCCTCTGAGGATTGAGGTAAGAGTGTGAAGTATAAAAATTTATTTTTTTGTTTGTGCGCGAATCACCGGAACTTTAATTTAAATTTAAAATTTGTGATATCGGATCGTCGCATCGCAATATATATATTACAATAAAAATGATGGAAAAATACGTAAGTATAGTGAGTATTTATTGCAATATAATATATAGTGTACGTTTACATCGTTGAAGATTACGAAAATGACGGTCTAATAAGTTAAAATACTACAGTTAAATGTTATATTTTATTTAAATTCTCAGTTCTCATATATCAAAAAAATATTTACTGTATTTAACTAAACATTCAGTATTTTAAATGTATAAAATACTTATTTTGAATAAATGGTTAATTAATAGTATACGAATCAACCCTTTCTTTAAATCCATAAAATTTTTTTTCAGTATTGACTTATTTCTATGACATACGTTTTACTTGAAACTAAAAAAATGTATATTTGATTTAATTTTATAATATTTCTCTATTGAACTAAAATAATTAAGTTGCAACAAAATATATGTACGCTTTAAAAAAATTAACTTAACATTGAGACAATATTCATGGCCATTGTCAGCAATTGATTTATATTTACCAATGCAATAGATCTCGAAACAGCTGCTAATTATAGACTGTAAACTTTTCCAAAAATTATTTGATTGCTTTTTATATTTTTGGAGTATCATATCAGAATCCTATATAATCATATGTGACACATAACTACCTTGTATGGAGAAGACAGAGAGAGAGAGAGAGAGAGAGAGAGAGAGAGAGAGAGAGAGAGAGAGAGAATGGGAATGTGAGAGCGAGAGAGGGAGGGGAGAAAAGAAAAATCCAAGGGGATTAATATGGATTACTCGATGTTGGTGGGTGTTGCCATATCATGTACCTGCATGTACCCGCGAGTGTCCTCTATACTGTTTCGTTTCTTTCTCTCACCTGCTCTCACTGTTTATTACCTGTCCATCTGCACCCACGTTGTACGAGGCCTAGCAGGCAGTTTACCGATATACATGCAACAAATGTTGCCATCATTTTGTTATTTTTTTTTTGTTAAATTTGCAGTAAAAAATATCCTATCATTTAATGCTGACCGTATATAATACGTATACAAAATTTGAAGGCGATCGAAATATTAACTTACATTCAGGAAAAACATGATTTTCTTAAACCAAGAGAATAGATTTTCTTAAGAACGAAAATTCAGTCAAGTAAATATTTATTTAATTATAATGTTCTAATTACTTAAATTTAGCTCATCATAATCTAAAAATAAGCATTTTCATTTTCTAGGAAACGTTTCTTTCAAACAAGCTGATCAAAATTAAAATGGAAAACCTGAATTTCTTAAATTTAATAATCATATACCTGAATACAATACTTTCGATTCTCTAAAAAAGGCTTTACAGAATCAAACTAATATTTTCTAGAAATTAATATTTAATTGTTTTTATACAGTATATATAGAACAGAGTTACACATATGTAACAGAGTTACACATAAATAAATACGTTCTTAATCTAAGAAAACAAAATTTTGAATCAGAAGGTTATTATATTAAAACAAACAAGTAATGCATTGAATTCAGAAAATCTAATAGCTAGAATTGCAAATAATCTAAATACTTAAATTATAGATTGATCAAATCTGTAGTCAAAGATTTTTCAGATACTGTCAAAAGAACAATATTATCGAATTAATTAAATAAAAATTTTCTTAGTTTAAGAAATAGATTTTTCGAAATAATTCATTAAAATTATATACTGCTAAAATTCTAATATAAAGTACATTACTTGATTCAAGAAATTTATGCGATTTTCTGTACTAAGTAAATATTTTCTTTAACCAAGTAATCGCATAAACTTTAACCAAGTAAGTAGTTACTAAAATAAAGCTTATATTTTCTTAAAAGCAGAACACAAATATTGGAAATTATATGAATATTTTCTTATCTAAAGAAAATATTATCTGGAACCAATGATTTCAAATTTAAAATCAGGAAAATAAATTCTTGGATTACTTAAATATCTCCTAGATTTTTGTCAAGATTTTCTAGAAAATGGGTGAAAATATTTTCTTGAACCAATAATTGAAAATTTTGGAATCAAAAAATTTAGATATTTGATTCAAGCCAACAAAATTAAGTGAATATATACTTGGATTAAGAATTTCAATACTTCACTCAAGAAATTTCATTTAAAATGAAGGACTCGATCTTTAAAACAATAATTACTTGAAATACGTTTTTATTTTCAAAAAAATGAAAATCCAAGTATGTTAAATGTTCAATAGTTGATTCAAAGCATTATTTTCTTGACTTTAAAAATCAAAAGTTTAAACTAAGCGAATAATTTCTTAAAGTCTTTTACAATTTATACGTTAATTTATCAGGCATCGGCGATCTCCCCTTATTATCTCTGATATAACTATAAAATATTACGCGAGTTTCAGCCAATCAGCACGTAGAGGGGTAAAGACTCTAACGCGCATACTCGAGTTGGCGGTACAGCCTGGCATCTCTGATCCGTACTTCTTAGTCCATCTTCGTTTAGCATATGAAGCAGATAGTAATTTTACGCTCGTGTATAAACATTAAAATTTCACAATGTTTTATTATATTATTTTTATTATGATTATTGTTTTATTAATCAAATATATCGATTCGTACCATGAGAATAAAAAGCAATCTTGGTTGATCAAAAAAGTTCGCGGCCCGGAGCCGAAATTTTTGTTCGGAAATTGTTTTGAAAATATTCAAGGGAAAAAGCATTTTTTAGAAATCATCAAAGAGTGCTATGACATGTTTCCGGAAGAAAAAATGATACGTATTTTCAAGTTGACGAAGCCGTTTCTTATATTAAAAGACAGACAATTAATTTATGATGTTCTAGTAAAGGATTTTGACATATTTTGTAATAGATCTGCCAATATTTGTGAGCCCTTGTCAGGGCATTTATTTAATTCGGAATATCATGTGTCGAATATATTAAAAAAAAAATTATCGCCTGCATTTACGCAGGCAAATATACAGAAACAAATGCTGGAAATGCATGAGATCACAAAAAACTTTATTCATTATCTTGAGGATATATCAAAAACTGGACAAGAAATTAACATTTGTTCTATAATCAAAATATTTGGTGAAGAAATCGCAGCCCATTATGGATTTAAGTTAAAAATAAATAATTTTACAATAGAAAAGCAGCTGAAAAAAATAAATTTTTTTACATGGATAAGTCAATGCCAAGACTTTTTGAAAAGATTTCTTCGAGAATATTATCCGAACCTATATAGCCGATATTTTTATCGTTTTCTGTATAATAAAAAAATGTTCAAATATTATACGGATATGATTAATTATTGTACAAAAAACGAAAATCCATCGACAAAACAGAATGATTACATTCGTATATTATTAAAATTAAAATTACATGCAGAAGAGACCAATATAGGTGAGTTAATATTACTACTTTTTTATTAACTTTATTTAAGCAATTTGAATCTTTAATATAAAAGGTTATTTTGCTGTACAATTTATTTATATGGTAAATAATTTACAAAGATATTTTACAATCTTTAAGAAAAGGACATATAATTTTATATATTTTTCTCGTTGGCGAATTCAGTAATTGATAAGTTGAGAGTGGGATCGAAAAATTTATTTGAGATTGATGGTTTGTAAATATTTTTATTTCTTTGCTGTATAGCGTACAACTGCATAATATATGGTTTAGATTTTGTGTAGTATACGGGCACTCGCAGCTAGGATTTTCAATTGCAATAATTATTTACATATCCTTGCGTAAGACTATTCTAATAGTTTAAAAAATATTCTTTCCTTTAGATTTTGCTATCTTTCTAAAATTTGTATACGGTAGCTTTATAGGATTTATCTCTCGATTATTTGTTGCCATTTTTGCCAATTTGTCAACCTCCTCATTCTTGCTTAATCCAGTATGAACAGGTATCCAAATAAAATTTATAAATTTCCGATTTCAGATTTTAATTAAAATTCCGTGATTTTCTTTATTATTTTTAGTACCTAGTTATTAGTTTTTAAACTAAACTCCTTTTTTGTAGTGAAATTAGTGCGCTAAGAGAGTCTGGAAAAATAAGGAAGTTGCAATTTGGCCTACTTACAACTATATCAAAGGCATTATTGAAGGCAATATATTCAACAGTGAAGATGGAAGCATATAGATTTTATGCTTCTTATAATTTTATTGAAAGGGTGTTACACAAACATGTCATTCCAACTAAAATTGAATATTTGTACTTGATCCCATCAGTGAAGATAACAGTCGCATTTCTCTTTAAATTATTCTGTTTAACATTATATTTGTATTTTTAACTTTCTTTAGCATACGACCGAAATTTATAGTAATATTGATTTCATTTAGTAGTGTTTTAAATTTCTGTGTATAAATATCGTATTGATCGTTTGAAATAATATGATCTTGTATAGAACTGATTGATTCTAGCATTCAATCTATGATTCTATTTTTACTTTGTAGTAGTTTTTAAAAGTGAGATATTATTTTCTAAATTGCTGTAAACTTAAGTATATTCTTTGGAATTCTTTCTAATTTAAAATATTTCTGCTTATGTGTTGGAAAATAAACAAATGTCGCGTCAATCGTCGACCCAATCAAACATTTTTAAAGTGTTAGTAAAGTTTCAGGATCTGCACCCGCATCATGTTCTTAGAAGGAATTTTATAATATTTATAGCTTGATGCATTGTTCTTGAACTTTTTGTATTTGCTGTTTAAACGAAAGTTTATAGTCGAATGTGAAATCTAAGAAGTTTACGATACTACTCGATTTAATTACCGTATTTTTAATCATTATTTGTGATTGATAAGGTTTTATGTTCTCTTTATTAAAGTGCTTGTAAACTGTTTTTCTAGTCGATAGTTTAACTCCTAGATAATGTAATTGGTCATAGATAATCTTAATGGGTTTCTACAATAACGTTTTACTAGTAGAGACTGGTGGTCTTTTGTAATATAAGTCAATATCGTCGGCAAATTGCGATGTAACGACGAATTTTGGTAAATTGTAAACGAGCTAGCGAATAGTTCGTTTTTATTAACAAAACCATAAATTATTCATTCTTCTATAATATGTTAATATTGATAATGTTATTTTCCAATAATCTCTACCATTTGTTTACCTTCACGAAAAAGATGCAATCCTGGATATGTATGTTTTATGGACACTCCGTACGCGTAATCCTTTTTCGAAAAATGAAAAAATGTCTTTATCGAAAAATACGATCTGACCGTTGTCAATATCGTAACATTTTCAAATTTTTCAAATAATTTTTAGTCCTTATAGACTTCAGTATATAATAAATAAATTTTTTTAAACACCGTTTTATAAGAGCATCAAGAAGTGCTATAGTTGTATATTTTGATAATTTATTAAATACATGTTTAGTTCTCCTTTACAATGTCCGAGCAATAACCTTAAAAAAATAAATGTTTGAGAATATACTCACGCGCAAATAACAATAAAGGAACAATAAAATTGAAGTTTCATTATTTTTTTCATTTGACAAAAAACACTAGTCTTCATAAATTTTAATATCTGTTCAACGACACGTGACGCTTTACTGAAATTTACTTCATTGATTTATTTTGTTCTATTGTAATGACTAAATTGTAATTTTAACAAGACTTTTGTTTTTTTAGCAATAACGAATAAGACTATAGTTGCAAATTCATACTTATTCTTTACGACAGTATCGGATACTACGGGATTAATTATTAGCTATTCGTTGCTACACGTTGGCAGCAATAAGAAGATCCAAACCAAATTAAGGGATGAAATTAATCAAGTAATAAAAAATAATTTCAGCTTAGAAGATTTAAAAAAGCTTCGGTATTTAGATAACATTGTTAAAGGTAAGTTAAATTGATTTTTATAATGATTCCAATAAAGTCCGTGACAATTTGAAAATAATGTTTATTCGCAGAAACCTTGCGAATGTATCCGCAGAGGAACATCGTAAGGGTATCCAATAAAGAATACACATTTGCTGGCACAGATGTGAAAATTCCAAAAGATACCGAAATAATTATACCGGTGTATGCAATTCATCGCGACAAAAACATATATCCAGATCCAGATACCTTTAACCCAGATCGATTCGATTTTGCGGATAATATACCACCCCGAATGGCATACCTGCCGTTCGGAGCGGGGCGACGAATGTGTTTAGGTATATATTTGATTTATTAATTTTTTTTTTCAATCCATAAATTGTTATTAAATATTAATATCCTTTTGCACTTGGTAGGTACACGGTTTGCCAATTTTTTTACTAAATTGACATTGGCATATATTGTGAAAAATTTTCAAATAGAGGTAAATAAAAAAACGGCACAGACAAATGTCTGCGATCCTAGAAAGGGAATGCTATCTCCTAAAAATGGAATCAGATTAAAATTAATGAAAATCGATTAGTACATAGTAGAAACTTTTTTTGAGGATATTTATAGTCATAAGAATTTTATATGTCAGTTTTAGTGGCGTGGTTATAAAAATACGTGCTTTACACATGGTGTAGTGAAACTAGTATTATTTATTACTTATCAAATCAAACACAGTATTTTACTTGTGAGAATATACTAATGAAAAAATCTATAAATTTACTCAATTTGTACAGTTAAACAATTGAGCGAATGGTTGGAGTAGACATACAGTTCATTGTTATTTAAAACTCGATCGTTCGTCTGCGTGTAATGGCAAATATAATTTAAAATTAGGAAATAAGACACCACTCTTTGCATAAGTAAGTAAGAATAAACCTTTCAATCGTAACCTCAATTGTTCATTCGAACATCAGCACTTACGCTAAATAAGTAAAAAATTAGACACAATAAAAAGGAAGCTGAAAAGTTATTTTTAAGATTATTGATAAGTTAAAGGTTTAAAGTAAATTATATGCAGATAGAATAAAAATAAACAACGGTTTTTATTATTTTATAATAATTATGAGTTATGCCTTCTTATGATATATATATATATATATATATATATATATATATATATATGTGTGTGTGTGTGTGTGTACATGTGTAATAAAGTTACTGTGTAATAGAACTGTAAGACCGATGAAAATATTTGTCAGTCATGATGTGTGTCAGTATGTTCTTATGATCTCTATAACTAATCAATGAAACTTTTCACTGATTTTTTTCATAAAGTTGATTTTTGCGGTGAAGAAATTATGCTCAACATAACATCGGAAACTCGTGGATATCACTGCTGAATCAGTAAGTGACACAAAAGAAAATTATGTAGGTTTTTTAATAAGATCGATAATCTCTACAAGCAATATATATGAATCGTCTGTGATGAGTTTAATATACATACATATATATATGTATATATATATATATATATATATATATATATATATATATATATAATATAATGTATGTTGTGTTTAAAATATGAACAATTTGGAAAAATGGTAAAAGTGAAAGAAGAAGCAGCAAAAATAACTGTCTTAATATTTTTTATTAGTCTGTCTTAGTCTCTTTTACGAATAAATCAGTGAGTTTTTAAAGCCAGTAGTAATTCAAACAGAAATCACCCACTCTATCTTAGTGCTTAAATTTGCCAAAACCATTTGGTTTAGAAAATATTGATATACTTCACATACACTTTTACTTTTTTATTGCTGAGTGTTTTTTTTTCACACGAGCTTCAAGTAAGTTTGCCTGAACGGCAAATTTAATTGATATTGATTGTATAATTACATCGAAACATTTTGCAAAATGAGATAATAAACTTTATTTTTGAACAACATAGCTATGAGAGCGAAAAAAATATACAGACATTAATAAGCCTATGATTTATGACAATACAAGCCTTATAATTTTAGTCCGGAAAAATAATATAAAGGTAGTTCGAGTGATTTTTACAAGCTTCATTTCATTTGGTATAAGTTACACACTTAATGTATACTTCAAATATATCGTATAACATTCATTTACTGCCAGTATTGAGATTGCATATATATATATATATATATATATATATATATATATATATATATATATATATCTCAAGTTATTACATTTTTAATCAACATATTTTAAAAAAAGAAAATATAAATCTATGTCTTATTAAACTAAAAATACAACATATACTAATTGAATGTCCCAAATGTGAAAAAAACGGAGAAAACTCAACCTAAAGAATAATCTAATAGAAATAATCAATAACAAAGAGCAGTACAAAAAGGTTATTAAATTTATTGAGACCATAAATCTACGCAACCATATATAATTATAGCTATAATATAATGTAGAATATGTAATATAAATACAATATGTAACTATATAATTGTATAAAAGTATCATCAGAGTCGCTAATACCCAACAAAGGGGTTGTGACCAGAAATAAATAAAAACAAAAAAAATGAGCAAAAAGAACTACGCCATGACTATGACTAGCTACACTTATACCAGCTTATACGATGATTATCGCGATATTATGCTCAGAAGGAGCATTGCGTTATTAGACAAGCCCAAAAAATATGGACGCTTTTGTGAGAGGCATTAGAGCCTGGAGGATCCCTACTTCGGTCCAGTATCGAAGAACAAGATGCGACTTCCGGAAGCAGGAAGTCGCGTATATATATATATATATATATATATATATATATATATATATATTATTTAATACTAGTACGAATACAACGGGGCTAATAAGCTGTGCACTCAAAGAAATTGCCAGTAATCCAGTAATTCAGAAGGAATTACGGGATGGAATTAATAAAATTAGAAATTAATTTTCTTACGAAAAAATTAAAAATCTCCCTTATTCGCATAACGTATTTACTCACGTATTTAAAGGTGAGTAACGTTGAATTTTTATATCGAATATAAGAACTTTGTATAAAATGTATTACCTTTTTCAGAAATTTAATTCAATTGAACCTCGTGGAATTAGCCACTGTAAATTCAATTACTGATTTCAAACCAGCGTATGCACATCAGTGTTTACTAGTTTATATGTATTGCACATTTAAAAACTGATTGAATTTATAACGGATTCCAATACACCGAATCCTATTTAGAAAGGTCCAAAGATAAAAAGACTATTTAAATAAAATTCTAAAATTCTATAAAGGCATCATACGATGACATTGGTTTTCATATTGTGTTCCGAGTCAATACTACTCAATGGTGATCCCAGAGTTCGATTTCTTTGCTAATTGAATTTTTAGTAAAGTTTTCTCGAAATTTTTGGTGGCAAATATTGTGCTAATTAAATTTTTCAACAAGGGTTTCTCGAAATTTTCGCTGGCAGATATTGTGCTCGTTATATCTGTGCTATTTGATTCATCAATATCTAGCGTATCTATGAATGAATTAGTAAATAAAAATAACTAAAACAATGATGTGATTGTACGTAATTCAGAGCTAATATTCAGAAAATTTCCGAAAATATCCAATTTGCGATACAGGTAAGCAATCGAATGAAGAATATATATTTTTGGGTAACCATTTCGATTATTTCTAAATATACCAAAATTATTATCCCGATATCTATGATATACACAGAGACAAAAGCATTTATTCAGATCCAGATAATCTCAATCCAGAACGACTTAATGATCCGAATAATTCGAGACCTAAAGAATTATATCGCATTTGGAGAGGGACAAACAAAATGCCTTGTTAAATACTGAATTTATCAACTTCTGTCCTTTCTTTTATATATGGTTAAATGCTCCTTTTTCAGGAAGCCCGTTTACTGAATTTTTCTTTTCAAATTGTTATATCCATAGATGATATTTCACTTAAAATATATTTCATTATATTTTCGATTGCTTGTAATACATATCGTATATAGAACTGTAGGAAATTCCTTATAGTATAAGATTACTTCTCCCTATTTCCTTTAGGAACCATAGTACGCAAAGCACGCCCTTATTCCTTAATTTTATTTAAGTAAACTATATATTATAATTTTTCTATATCATCATAATATACATATAAATAACATAATAAACTGCATAAATATTTAAAATAGAAATTAATTTTCTATATTATATATAAATAATTATATAAATATTATATATAATTATATATAATAATTATTTTAAATTGTTATAACATTTTCTATCTTATTTATTTTATTTTTTGACGCCACTATATTATTTATTATAGTATTCTTGTTATAATGAATAATTATTACAAATGTTTTAAATTCAATATATAAAAAGCTACAATTATTTTTTCGACACATATTGAAGTAAGTACACATCAGCTGTACATGTTTATTTTATTTAATATCAACTGATGCCTTGAAACATTTGCATTAACAAAACTTTAATTAAATTTCATAATTTTCCTAAATAATATGGGCTTTGAAATTATAATTCAGGTATGAACGATCAAGCTTGTAGTTATACCAAGTAAACGATTGCACGTCCGAATATAAGAAAGAATTTTAATGCTCTACTACGACTCGAAGACAATTTTTACCATTGAATTTTTAACTTAATATTTGCAAGAACCATTTTTTTTTTATTTGAAATACGCTCGGAGCTGTCATAATTTTTGCTTCAACGTTAACGGCAGAGAGGTTGCCACGTGTCTTCCAATACAAATATACAAGCGTTTCTACAAATACTCATACTAATGCAAATATAAAATTACTTTTCTTTCATATATGTGACAGTGGCAAATACAACGATATACAGGGAATCTGACCGGATGCGATTGTATTACAATCTACAGACATGCTAACGAAAATCATGATTATAAACTCAGGCGCTTGGCATTCATTGTCAGTATTATCTTACACATTTATTATGATTCATTGAACTGCTTACTGGAATGAATAATAATTTAAAAAAGCAATTCTTCAAGGAAATCAATAACAGTGATATAAACCAAAATTTAATTAAATCTCCACTGTAAAGTATGACGTTGAATTACTACACCCACACACTTCTTTTTATTTTTCAAGAAGAATTTTTGGATTATAGTTTCCTGTAATAGCCAGGCACACTCTACTCGTCTTCGATTTTCTTTATCTTTCTTTTTAGATTTACTTTGTTAGTTCTAAACTTATTCACAGGAGCTGTCCAAACGAATTTGAAATCTAACTGCTGTTCAATGAAAGGGAGTTAGGTTCCCGTTCGGCCAGTCACCTTGTGAGGGAAGAAAATAAAGGGATGCTATTGAGGATGAGTAAAATGGGGCATGTTATGTCCTTCTTTTTTTATAGAGTACACACTATTCATTCCAATGATTTTTTGAACATTTTCACTACGAGCCCAATGCCTTTAATTTTCAAAAAAAAAAATGTTTAAATTCGGACTTATACTCATGGTATCATCTGCTGAGACTTGTCTCTAATATTTTGAAAACATATATGTTTTAGCGTGTTGCTTATTTCAAATTAGAAAAATAGTTATAGAAATTACAATGGCTAGACCAGAAAGTCCCATATGTATCGGAGAATCTGCTGGTTGTTTTTAAACTTTTATTTTAAATACAAAATTGTTTTGCAATTATTATAATTATTTATTTTATTTAAATTTTTAAAAATGTTCGATAATTTCTAATAATAAACAATTCAACAATAATAAATGCTGGTCTTACTCTAAATATATTTTACTAATTTGATAGGAAATAACGTATCTTCCCTACTGCAAAATAAGTTCACTTGGAAAGTTCTAATCTTTAGCGTTTTTAAATATTCTGATAGATTTTGATAGTAAAAAAAGATAGATTTCAACATACTTGTTCGGAAAAGTTGCCTGGCTATTTATCAAGAATATTAAATTACAAGTTTTCAAAGGCTGTTTTTAACCATTCGAAAGAATATAACTTCAGGATTAATAAATATTTTTTTTTTCATTGGTCTTACAGTCCAATCAAATCAATCGAAAACAATACGTAACAATATCTACATTAAAATTAATACATCAATACACAAAAATAATAAAAATAAAAATAAAAATTAAATTCAAAATTATAATGACAGTCAGACTGTCCTTATTTACAGTCACCCCCGTAGACTAATCTGAAAATAAAATATAAGCTGAAAAAATTTTTGTTAGTAAAGTGCAGTCTGACTGTCGCCAACACTCTTACCTAATTGAAGATCCAGTCCAACGTTTCGAGCTCGCTACGGCTCCTCATCAGGGACTAAACTAAACCTTAAATTCTAATCATATTAGATTTTCGATTGATTTGATTCGACTGTAAGACCAATGAAAAAAAAAATTTATTAATTTGTATATAAGTAGTCGACAAAAGTGCAATTAAATTATATAACTTCAGGACTTTATCTAGACCTTTACTTTTCAGTGCTTATGGATTTTACAAACCGGCGCCTTTTCCTTAAATTTGTTTTAAATATGGACAAAAGATCACTGGAAATTCATCAAAATTATCGACATATATTCCTTACATACTTAAAATCATTGCATATTTCACAAAAAAAACGACTCGTTAGTTTTAATAACTCAAATTTTATTGTTTAAATTAAATGTAATTAATGTTACATATTAAGTCATATCTACAGAAAAAGTACAAATTTCTAAGTCATACGTCGCTCATGCGATACGGACATCATAAACTTGCAATGAATGAATTGTCGCCTTTTTGCTGATCTTCTTTCCAATCATCGATGATATATGTATATATTCAGAGTGTAATAGATTCATGCTGCGTGCATAAATGCGCAACGCCATGGATTCCATAAACGGTGTAGAGAAAGGAAAGCCGAGATGAACGAAAAAATCGGGTTAAAGAAATTTTTGGCGATAGATACACGTGTAATCTCTTTTTTTACGAGGGATATTATGTAGGGAATAAAGATAAGGCTTTAAAATACAAAAATAAATCGCAAATCGCCGAAAGCAGCCACGACAGAAGGCACGACAAATTGCTACGCAAAAGCGGATGCTCCTTCCTCTTTAATAAAGCCTCTCTCAAAGAGAGCCCAATCTCTCTTATCGTTCGTAAAAAAATTAAATCAACGCTTTGATCGTCAGGTGCGACTTAAATTGTCGGAGGTAAAGTAACAGTTCCTCAAAACACCGTACATTGATTCTCGCTCTATTATATATATTTATATAACATTATCTTTTCATTGTTTTCTGTTTTTGCTTTAAGAAATTTTCTGATACTGACACATTTATTTTGCTGTCTATTTAAAATAATTACAGGGCATTGAATTATATTATTGAATAAATATCACTAAAATATTAAAAAATCATAAAATTAATTGAATTTTACACTGAAAAAATAATAATTATATGTAATACTACAAATCAGTATCAGGTGAACTTCTTAAATTTTTTACGTATGATTTTGATCATAATATTTTTTAAAGATTATAACGTAGTATATATAAACATGTTTATCTACTTAATAAATTACTTATGATCTCGCATTTTGGTTCTCTACTTCTCGTTCTTATCGATTTTGTACTTTCATCTTCAGTACGGTCTTGCTCACTATATTGTGCAAAAGACTTAAAAGACTTTTTTGCGAGTAATCGATAAGTATCGGTTTACATAATTATTATTCTTTTTTTTATTCTTTTAGTTCATTTTTTATAATTCATTTTTCAGTACTGTGTTATAGACGAATGATCATGAATGTGTATATCAATATACTATTTATCTATTATTAATCTATGCATACATTTTAATTCCTACATTTTATGAATAATTTGGCGCAAATCCTTTAAGTCAAAAAAATTAGTGCAGTATCAACTATACCAAAGTTTTATATATTTAGAAAAGTTAGGTAGAAAAAGCCTGTAAAGTACGAACAGTAATAAATATTTTAAAGAGTAATCATCAACCAATTCAATTTGCAATGTGTTACTTTTCTAATTAGTATGTATATAAAGAATCGTTAAGCAATCATAAGAAACAATTTTTATCTTTAATTTATGATCTATTTTTTTTATAATGCATAACACTTTTCATAGTTTGTAATAACATTATTTAGTCGTTAGACGACAGAAATTTACTTGTCACCTTTAAAGTTTCGTATAAATAGAAAAGAATACGATTTGAAAAGTAAAAATCTGACTAAGCGATCTATTACATAGTTAATATAATCGCGAAAAAATATACGATAAAGCCCAGTCGGCAATTTTCGCTTTTACAAAACAATATGCCATTATTATACACAGAAGTATAAATGTTCTTGAATCACGTAAATACTAAGCATTAATATATTTACAAACAGAATAATGTAATCAATCGATTATTTCATAATTATAAATAATATAGTATGATTGAGATACAAAGAGATTTCCAATAAGATACATTGATTCACATAAATCATGATAAGCTCTCTTTAGAACAAGAGTATTTATTAAATCTCCCCACTGAAAGTCTTCGAATAATTGTCCTGCCTCGATCAAAGATTATAAATGTCCAAGCAGTCTTGTGGTTCTCATCTCTTTGACGGTCGATAATATTTTCATCAAAAAAAGTTGCTTTTTAATGCAATAAAGCTAATATAGTTGCTCTTCGCGAAAAAAATTTAATAATAATTTCTTATATCAACGTTTTACAAATATATATTGAATTATTTTTTATATCTTAAATAGTAGTGAAAAGAGAAAGTAATAATTAACTTGTAAAAGCGTTAGTAAATACTTTTATTTAAATTATTTCGGAAGTATATCAATATGCTTTTTTTTATTTTGTAAACAATTGTAAATTTAATACAATTTGATGACTTAAAATACATACTTTAAGATCTTTATGATACTTCATCGCCATACTTTGTTATTTCGTTATTATATTTTTCTGAAACATATTTAAAATTAGAAAAATAGCGCTTGACTGAAATAGTTTAAATTATTGTTACATTATTGTTGTGTGCACGTGCCTGTATATATTAAATCGATAGAATTAAAATGTTTAAATTAATTTTACAGTACATCAACGCGCGGGAGTACAGAATATTTCACATTTAAATTTTCGCCACATATAAATTATGAAAATATCTATATTTTGAAACAAAGATCCAGAACAATTCTTAAGCCTAGTGACATTAATCAATTATTAACTTTTATGGTGTATAAAATTTACATAAGAAAGAAAATTAATTTTGGCTTTTCTTCTGCAGAAAGCATAGGCTATTTGCCTACAATTCTATAAAAACGTCGTTCATTTTAAATTATTCAAATTTCATAATACTACAATTATTTTTCGTTGAATTAAGAAACCATAGAACACTAATGAGTGTCTGTAAGAATGTTTATTTTTAATATACCCTCGTTATTAATTACCATCAGTTCAGATCGCTAGAAGAACAAGTTTAACAATATCGTACAAGAAAAAGAATAATTTTTATAAAAGTGGTCGTATCATTAGAAAAAATTTTAACAGACAGGAAAAAATGCTAATTCCCTTAAACAAAATCGTTCACTCTTGTTCCGTTTTATCCCATTTACAGTTTGCTCTTTGACTTCATTTATAGAGTTTCTTAATAATATCACACTTTACAGGTCTTTACTGCTTACCGCCTCGCACGATTTACTTATTTTTTAATTTTTTTGTTAATTCTCGCTAATATAATAAATTCGCAATGAATGAAAACGGGGGTTCTCAACAAATAATAATAATATTAATAATAATAATAATAATAATAATAATAATAATAATAATAATAATAATAATAATATGATTATATTATTATTATTATTATATAGATGTACAAACGAAAACAATATAAGCTATATAATTAATATCGAGTGCGCGCGTATCGTCTTAGACCGGCGGTAATGCCCAGAGGGTCGCAGTTTTGTCGGCAGAGGTGCTGAGGAACGAAAACTCTGATGGATGCCAGCGGCCGGACGTGACCTTGTCCTGGTGATGGGCGACGACCACGCTTGGCAGCGGCATCGTCAGGTCGCCTGCTCGAACGAAGCATGCATAAGGAACTCGTATTATTATAGTCGTCGTACATTGTGTCGTATAATAGCATATGTGTAAAAAACAAAAAAAGAAAATCCTTTTTTATTTAGGAAGCGCGATTGCGACAGAGTAGAAAGTACTCCATTTTCAACAATATTATTTATATAAATACTGAATTATTTGTAAATTTTAATTAATTTTACCCTTTATAATAATAATAATAATAATAATAATAATAATAATAATAATAATAATAATAATAATAACGGAGAAGAAAATAGTCCAGCTGTATAATAAATATATAGAATATCT
This sequence comes from Sycobia sp. Sy_11, assembly GCA_018907035.1. Lineage (NCBI taxonomy): Eukaryota > Metazoa > Arthropoda > Insecta > Hymenoptera > Epichrysomallidae > Sycobia > Sycobia sp. Sy_11. The sequence continues at coordinate 638,901 of JACCIC010000016.1, read as the reverse complement.
ATAAACTTATGATGTGATAAACTATGATTTTTGACAATTTAATGTTTATATAAATCTTCAATCCTTCAATCGACAAAATCTATTCCGATAGCCCGTTAAAAGTTTTTAATAGAAGCAACGTTTCGGTATCTGGAATTTGTTATCCATTTACAGGTTCTTTATTTTAACAAAATAAAAAAAAAACATCACGTATTTACACATATATCGAAGCGATAAACAAAGAACTCCAGCATCGAGTACTGTCGGGTACTGTCGAGTTGAACTCTGTCGAGTCACCTCGACAAGGCGTTGGTCTGTCTCTACTATATATTGATCTGTATTTGTAACTTTTAAAATATTTTAACAAACACGTCTATAAATTGCGTCATTTGACATATTCTTATTTTGTTGAAATAAAGAACCTGAACAGTATAGTAAATTTCGAATTGTAGAAGCAATTTCTTCTAGAAGAAACATTTACATTAGTTTTTTACTTCTAAAATCGCTTCTCCTCAAAAAACTATATTATGTTTCTGAAACATTCTCTCGTATTCTTGAATTTTTCATTTGGTCGTCTATTATTATAACTATTTTTCCGAATTATATATACATACATATATATATATATATATATATATATATATATATATATATATATATATAAAATACTGACCTTGCAGATCGGTGAGCACGAGCTTGTTGTCGTAGCCACCGGTCAACAGGTAGTAGGCCGAGGGTGAGAACCTGATGCTCCTGATGTCGGCGGCGTGGGGCTTGAAGCACTGCACGGTACGACCGCCCCGGATGTCAAAGAGAACGCAGCTGCTGTCCTCGTGACCGGAGACGAGGAGCCGTCCAGACGGGTCAACGCACAGCGCGGATACGGGACTGCCAACCTGCGTGATAAAAAAAATCACTTTTGATTATCGGCAAGACCTCTTTCTATAGGATCATTCTATGGGCAGGCTATATTTTAGCACTTTTTTGAGATTTTTTTTGTATGAATAATAAAAGTGCACAAATGTAATACAATGATAAATGTTTTCTGGGCTTTTGAAAAAGACTAGTTTAAACATTAATGATTCGTTCGTGACTAAAAAGTTATGTTACGAAAGATATCTGCGCATTTCCTAAAGGTTCGTCGGATTCTCAAAGCATGGCAAGCATTTTTCTCAAATGCGTAATTAGCAAAAAACACTTTCTGAATACAATTCTCAAATCATCACAACCGTTATAATTATAAACAACAAACGTTTAGCGTGCAAACCATAACTCCGCAATCCCAATCTCCCACACTATTAACTCATAGATTCGAAATTCTACTACACCCAATTCAAAATTTCCAATTTTCTAAATGCAAAAAACTTCTGACGTTTCAGAGTTAAAATGCTCAACATATTTGGATTAAGATTAATGAAAAAATGGATAGAGGAAGTGAACAGTTCATTATTAGATCGTGGTCCTATGTAAAGTACTTTTCAATAATTAAATTGTTTTTCTTACGTAGCTAGAGAAATGTTTCTCAGGAATATTCCTATTTTTGGAGTTGGATTCGAAGGCACAATAAAATTTCTTAGTTGTTAATTAAGACTCAGCGAAATCTGTTAATTTAGACTTTAGTGAATAATTTCGTCCTATTTTAATACCTTTCTAAGTCCACTGAATTACCATCAATAATAACTAAAATAAAACTTATATTTGCATACGTAGATATTTATCACAAGCTTATTTCTTGTTATATTATTTCTTCTTCAAATCCAACGCCAGTATAACTACACAATATGTATAACGTAATTCAAGGAAAGTTCTAATTGTAAGTAAGATATCTTAATAATGGAAAAGCTGTAGACGTTTAAAATTTTCAGGGACATTATGGAAGTAATCCAAATTCATTAGCTCAATATTAATCAAATCATCACTCAAATTTAATCTGCACATTGAAGACTTTGTATGGAGAATGTCCCAAATATAATTATTCACCCTAGCAAAACGTAACAGGTAGAGAAAGTCGTATACAAAGGTAATATGTATTTTGGAAAGCTATAAATAGTTCTTATGCTACGTGCCAATGTTGCTCAGCCAAATGCTGATTCAGGTCTTGATCGAGAAATTTGGAAATTGTGAAGACGAACGAGAATGTGACATTAATTTCCATTCCTCTCGATTAAAAGCCGAATTAGATTTTGCTGATTAACTGATGAGCTTTGGTTGAATTGAGATGAATTTTATGAAATTTGACACCTAGCCCAAAAGTGAGTTGCAAATTATCCGAAATACAAATAACATTTGTATGCGATTTTACTTTCTTCTAACGGATTCGCTAATGAGCACAATCATACCAAGGACATCCTATATAATATAAAAAAAATTTCCACGTAATTTATAACTCAAAATCTTTTACACAAACGTTCATCCTAGATCAGAAAACTGGAGCATACACATATGTAGGTCTGCGAGCTCGACGTTCCCCGTCTCATCAATCGCGATGGTTGCTTGTAATAATGATTGGGATCTTACCCTACTGCCGGGCACAGTGGCCGGCGTGATCATGTTGACGCAGCCGCGTGTCCTTAGGTCCCAGAAGCGTACGGTCTTGTCTTGGGAGCCACTGACGAACATCGCGCCGCCCCAGTTGTAGAGGGTGAGCACGTGGCCGCTGTGGCCGCTAAGCGCCTGGAACGGCGTGCCAGTCGCGCAGTCTGTTACGTAGATCTTGCAGTCACCCGCGCCACCGCTAATCAGCAGGCTGGACTTGTTTGAGGCGTCCTCGAGGAAGCAGAGATCGCGGACCGTGCCGTCGTGCATCGTCAGCTCGACCTCTTGGCCTGGAAGATGAAAGACCGTGATTGGATACATCTTATATTTATATACATATAGATTGAAATGTACTGATACTCCGACGAAGTCAATAGCACGATTAATTAGTAATGAAAATTCACGATTTGTGCCGAACAATAGGATAATCGATTTCCTGCGACAAAAAGTATCTCCTACGTTTCACAGGTGTAGAGTGAAAATCAATCGCAGATTTAGGTAAATGTAAATAAGACTATACTTTCAATTTTGACAACGACAACTTAAATATATTGAATTTTCTGTACGTATAGTTTTCGATCTAAAATTAATAATTGCAGAAATCTTTGTTGCGATAACATAAAATATAGAATATTTCAAAATGAAATTTGAAATCTGCTAGTACACGTTAGAACTGCTGGAAATATATTAGTCTTCGTTGGAGGGAAGCGTTGATATAGGGTCGCATAAATTGATATGTCGATATCATTTCGAGAGAACGTCAATTATATATAAAGATATCTATCTATTAAATCACAGTTCAGCATTAGTGAAAGGAATTTTCTTAATGTAGTCAATAGCTGAATTGTATCTCACTAGTATGCACACCAGTAGATTTCGGATCGATCAAATTGAGATGTTTAGAAAGTTCTAAAATTACGCTTAATGATCATTAGAGAAGGAAACCTGAATAACCGGATCCAAAATGTTTTACTGGTCATATTACAACAGCGTAACTTCTTTGAAATACCGAATACAATCAATAAGTGTATAATACTGCTTATCTAAGAGATTGCATAAAACTCATTCATACGGAATCCGGCAGTATATATAACAAAAAAAATTCCGATAATTTTCTCCAATGTGACTCGTTGGAACAATGTCACGAATCAATAGTCATCACTCTCACCTTCCAAATTCGATGTGTCTGCATTGAAGCGCATAAGTTTCACGGTTTTGTCGTTACTCCCCGTGGCCATCAGCTGGCCATCTGGTGTCCAGGCTAAACAATAGATCGAGCCCTTGTGGTGCTTCGTTCGCTTGAAGAGCACCGTCGGTTGGTACGTCTGGTGATCCTCCCTACAGAAAATACAGATAGATTTTCTTATTAATTCTATCCAGAGAGAGATGATTAGAGAATTATAATAGGACAAAAGAGAAGAGAGTATAAGAGAAAGAGAGAAAGGGTAATCATCTAATGTATATAAAGTAAAATTGTTTATTTCACCTTGCAGTGAAAGCCTTGGAGCTTGCGTTGGAAATAAAAAGAGAATAAAATAGTTAAAATGAGCTGCTATAGTAATGTGTATAATGTATATTTTTATATATCAACTTATATATATATATATATATATATATATATATATATATATATATATATATATATATATATATATAAGTTGATTCAAAACACTAAAAAGTGCAGTATGTTCATATATTGGCGAACGTCTTATTTTATTTCAGGCGAGAGCTTTTAAACGGCTGTCCTTCATTTTTATAGTTCATGATCATCAACGAAAGGGGACAGAAAACGTGTTTTCCCCCCTCAAAATACCTTAACTATCCGTTACTAGTTCGCTGACAATTACAGCTCTTTAATAACTTTTTGATACCCGTACACCGTGACATTTAATACTTCATTGAGTATAAATTTGTAAAGTAGTTTTTTGTTTCTTATATGATATACATATAAAATGCGATATGCGCCTTAAGCTATTGTCCCATAATGTCGACACGGTTAATTCTACTAACAAAGACTTTTTCTAAACTAAAACAGATGTTTTAGAATAACGGTTCCCTTAATATATATCATTTTCGTTTGTTATACGCTTAATCATATGCTTTCGTTCATTTCTTATATGCTTAACGGATGTAGACTGGTCGTTTGCATCAAGCTTATACCAACTGAGTAAAAAGTTCTCGTTTTTAAAGAATAGTGTATGTTTAAATATGAAACTATTGCCAATTTTACTTGTAATCGTGTCGTTTATTCACGTCTATTTTATACGAGTCCTAATTTTACAGCGTATTAGTCTAATGGTGTACAAATGAGAATGTTTGATAATTGCTATTTGAAATTTTTGGCTAAGAAATGTCTAACAACGTCTTAGTTGCATAAGATTTGACGACGATGCTTTTTGAAAAATGTGAAATAAAAATGCGAAAACTGTGAAACAGACATAAATCAAAGGCATGGTTGGCTAAAATTTGCAACAATTTAATGTTTACATATAAAATATTAAATTACACATTCAAGCTTGTACAGAGTGCCATTTGCTCGGTCGATAAAGCTTGTCTTCAACAGCCCCTTCACAAAATATACTCCGTAGTTCTGTATCTTCGAAATCTACATGTGTATAACACAATAACAAATGTAGAAAGTTCCCATAAAAAAATATCTTTAAATCTCATTCCTCATCCTATCATCTATAATTGACCAATTTCTCGAAAAAAACATTCAGATATCGCATTAAACTTATTATATGTATGCTTTCGCCTCCAATGCAGAGTATATATTTATATATTACTTCGCGCGAGAAAAAAAAGTGGTACAAGAACACCCGCGCTATCCAAGAGGTGCGTGCGCAACTTAATTTTTAATCGTGTAAATGGAGGGAAAACGGACAATTGCCCGCGGTTTTTATCTATCAAGAACCGAGAGAAACAAATAGATAGATAGATAGAGAGAGAGAGAGAGAGAGAGAGAGAGAGAGAGAGAGAGAGAGAGAGAGAGAGAGAGATGTAAGGGAATTGTATATACTGTATAGCTGCGCAACGCGTATACACACACATAAATTTCGTTTTCGTTTAAGACGATTTTATATCATACTTTCAGCTGCAGTGGCGAATCCCCCACATCAGTTGTACGCGCGCGCGGTCGTTAAATTTTCTCAAGCATTGCGATTTAAATCGTTTCTCATAAAAAAAAAACGTGCGAGATGAGCTTGTTTCGCTTTTTACTGCGCATACTCGCAATCAATTATACGCATTATTGTCATTATCGTACAATCTCTCGTGTGGTTTTTCGAATATCTGATGAGATATTTACTCGAGTATGTCTATCATAGTACAGTTGGTAATTGTAGTAATTTGGACCAGATCGAATTTTAGATTGAATAATTTAAGAAGAAAGTAATTATAGTAGTTAATGATTGGAATATACCGATTGATTTATCGCTGAAACTGAATAAGTTACATTGTTTTAAAATCATTAAGTAATAAGTTAAAAATTATTACGGAAGCTAATTAATAAATTAATGAATTATTAACAAGTTAAAAAACTAGATATTATTATAAATGAAATTTTTAAAATAAACCTATCGAGAATTTATGTTAAAGTTAAAAAATTACTAATGTAATTACGAAAACTCTATTCTGTACGTTTCGCTCTAATTCACCTGCTGGGTACGCGACTGAGACATCAGGTGATGAATTCTTATAGACGTACACGTTGAAATAAAATAATTCAATATTATAAATAAAACATACTTTTTTGTTTGTATTGAAAATATTAATAAAAAAAACAGTAACAAATTGCAGTCAATAAGGAAAGAAGCAATTTTAAGGTGACTGTACAATTTTTACCATTTCTCTTCGAAAAAAACCGTCTCTGAGCGTAATAAAAAACTGTATAAGAAATTTGAGAAATAAAGAAAGTGATATCCAAATTTGAATCAGTGGAAATCACCACAATCCTTCGTGAACAAATGTTTGGAGTTGATTAAAAATTTTATCCCTTGCCGTATGCAGGAGTAAATTTTTTACTGGATTTCACTAGACTGCAGTGATATATTCGTTGATTCGCTTTAAAAGAGAACTTTCACAAAGTTTTTTTTCTCCAGGAAATCAATGCATTGATTGATATTAAAATCTTAATACATGTTTAAATAAATTTATTAGGCTATAATGAAATCATAAAATTATAGCAAGAGTTTCTAAATTAATTTTTTCTTTTTTTGAATTTCAGTATCGTTTAGTGCTTATTGCTTAATTTAAATAAAAACAGATCAAGACAGCTGGCCTTTATAAGCGACTAAATTTATAAATTAAAAGAAAAAATTAATTCAATTCAATTAAAATAAATTTTTTACGCCTATAAGTAACTTTCCCTTACACAAGCGCACAGGAAACAGGCTGAAAATTTTAATAATAACGCTCGAATTAGAAAACTTCCACCCATTAAGAAAGTGATCGTATAATATATAATTTTCCATCGGAACATAAAGACTAGGTCAAAGTATATTATTTAAATTCAATATTATCGGCTTTCGTTTTCGTAAAAGGTTAGTTGACCGGAGTTGATATTATTTCAATTTATTTATGAACAGCATATATGTTTTTTTCGCGTTAAATAAAACTATATATATATATATATATATATATATATATATATATATATAAATAAAAATTTTCCTTCGAGTATCATTATATATCCGACTAACCGTAGACTTTAAGAATACTCTTATTGACTCGTATAGTATGCTTTAAACTATTTAAAATTAACGGTCAATTCAGAAGTAATAAAAGTGCATGATTAACACATAGCAATCATGTTATCAACTGTACTTACGTTTAAACAATATTTTTGCAACGATAGGTAAGCTTGCTTTTATCTACAGAGAAAAAATGACATACTTCAGATTACGATTAATAACAATCTTTTAAAAAATTGCACAAAAGGATGGGTTAAGAGTGAAATACGAATTTATGGAAGTTCCTGGGAAACTAGAGGGGGCAGGGGCAGCGGAAAAGTCGAGAATAGCAAAGAAGATCGCGAAAGTTTCTCTCACCGCAAAGAGTGAGAGAGTGAGAGTGAAGAGAGAGAGAGAGAGAGAGAGAGAGAGAGAGAGAGAGAGAGAGAGAGAGAGAGAGCGAGAGATTTAAGACGTCTTGCGCCGATCTTAATTAGCCGTTGTTTTCCCAACGCCCCATTAGATGTATCCCCCCCCTCTCTCTCTCTCTCGACTCAGTATATTTCCTTTTTGTTTTATTCCGAACGATCTAAGAAATTCGTTACTTAATTTTTACACAACTTGCAGTTGCATCTAGATTGTTTGACAAAACGAATTATAATAAAGAACTTTCATCTTTCGTTTGGTATTTCGTTAGTATCTGGCGATAGATTGGCGATTAATAATAATAATAACAAGAATAAAAACAATATTATTATTATTATTATAATTATTATTATTATTATTGTTATTATTATTATTATTATTAACGTAATGCGTACAGATACAGAATAAAAGTATCAAAAAACAATAATTCGCAAGAGTTTTTTATATTCTATTTTCTCATTCGCCCTAAAAAATACACGTCAAAAAAAAAATATATATATATATATTTACATGGATTTAACGTTGGATCGGACGTTTCGCGAAAGCACCTAACATTTGGAGAGCGGGAGAAAGCCGTAAATATGAGATGTCGACGGAGAACGAGAATTCACGTTGATTATAATATGAATTATATTCGTATTATTAGAGCCACAGTTCGAACATATTTTTCCTTCTCTCACTACTTTAAGGCCCGAATATTTCTTATACGTCGAAAGAGATTAATCTGATATTTTAAACTTGAAGTTTTATTAAAATGATAAATTACTGATATATATATATATATATATATATATATATATATATATATATATATATATCAGTAATAAACAAAGAGATGACGGTCCATCGGCATACATTTGATTTCCTCCGAAACAGCATGGTAAAGGTGCCACCTTTGGCCGAATTCGATGAAAAGTTATTTTTTCCAGAAGAAAATGAACGTGCGCAAGAAATCAAATGCGCTATACTTTACTTGCATAATTATTATATTCATATTCGTTCAGCGCCCGTATATCTGGAGTTGCACGCTATACGGGTATATGCGAATAACAGAAATGCGGAATTATTACTATATGGAATTACGTTATCAAATATATCTCGTATAAAGAACTCAATGTAAAATTTTGCTTTTAATTAATTAGTTTTCAAAGTTAATTTATGATACGCATATGTACTATGTTTCTGAATTTAATTGTATCGATTACACGATAATTTAAGACAGATATAAATGTGTAATTTATATATGCGATTGGCAGAAAATTCTACAAGGCTTCCGTATTTTTTATTCATATGTATACGATTTAAAGAAAAGGATAATAAATTCTGTATTACTTTCTAATAGACTTTTTTTAATCTAAATACAATATATATATATATATATATATATATATATATATATATATATATATTGATTAACTGTAAAATAAATTATAAAATAAATAAATAAAATGAATAAAATAAATGCTAAAAAATAAATTAGAATATATAAATAAACCAGACGGAAATTATAGAATAAGAAAAGCAGAAAGTTCACCAGCCCTCGAAAATTTTATTACCGTATATAGATTATTCTTAATCAAAAACTGAAGTATTTTTTACACGACCATTTTTTTATGAAAATAATTACCCGACATACGGTTGGGAAGGATTTTCTGTCATTTCTTATAAGCGTAAATTTTCGACCTACGATCGCTCGCCAAATTATTTTAGCGACAGGCAATTTCGTACAATACATTATCGATGTTAGTCCCGGATGGAGTGGCCGGATTCATCGAAACTTTCTCAAAAAAGCCGTATATAACTCGAAAATCTGTCGTTCCTATCCCGCCCATCTCTTTTTATTGCTATATTATACGCATACGCAACCGCCCACTTTCTTCTCGCGCTTGTTCCGTTTGACGCGCGGATTTTATTTTAAACATAGCCATGTACACTGTGAACGTTTATATTAGTGCGACAACAAGGTGAGAGAGAAAAAACACTTTTTCGTTCGTAATATGTGTAATAAGTGATTAAAATGACCTATTTCGGACACTGCAACACCCAGCGTCTTACTCTTCTTTTTGAATCTATAGCACGATATATATATATATATATATATATATATATATATATATATATATATATATCATATAAATCAATAGCGGAGCGAGATAACGAGAAACAGAGACTCCTTTTCGCGTATGAGCTCGACAGTTATATATATATGAATAATTTAGAAAAGCGCGCTCGGACGTGGGGACTCTACTCGTAAAAGTATGTAAGTAAATGTTATATTATAGTTCTTATTGATTTGCAGAGATGATAGGTATAAAAGATTTTTCGAACCTTCCGCTTGAAATTATTCCATCCTCCTGTTTTTTGTTACAGGATTTTCAGGCGATTTCGCGGAAAATAATTTCATAGTCAGATTTTACAATCTATAACGTGTACTCTGAAGGTGCTTGTAGCCACTGTCTTTATTCTTATATAAAACGCAAGTTTCCCTCTTACAAAATGATGGACTATTTGTTATTTAAATTCTTTTTATAAAATAATATAATTTTGGAGTAATATCGTGCTATTTTTCTTTAATTCCGTAAATAAACAAAAATAAAATGAACTAATATAAATAATATTGTCCAATTTCTAGTTAAGATTGTTTAAACAATTTTTTTTTTCAAAAAAAAATTTAATGAAACTTAAAGAAACTACGTGTAACTATCTGTATATTTATCATTTTCGTATAATTAACTATATGTTAAATGGAAGGTGATAATTAAAACCTATATAAACATAACATAAATCTAATGTGCGGCAAAACAAAAATATTCAAGAAATTGTAGATACAAGAATGAAAATAACCTAAGTTTTTATACTTTATATATGCTTTATCGCTTATTACAATTACTTTTGTATAATATGCATTTACAATGGTAATTTCCATAACGTCAGAGCAATTGCTCGCCGACCCCATCCCCCACCCGCTACCCCACCTTCGTTTCCGCCTACCGCGACTAAGGTGAATTCCTTTTATGCTCTACTCCATATATATATATATATATATATATATATATATATATATATATATATAAAACTTGGAAAATAATGGCAAAATAGCCGTTGCTCGATTACGAGCGACGAGAAAATCTTGCATGCGCCAGTTCCCGAACCGTATCGACGCGCGATGTACAGTTTTTTTTCTCTCGAACGCGCGAGCGAATGTATATATTCTGGAATCGTTCGTGGAAATGCACTAACCGACGAATTTTACAATTTATTAGTCTATTATTATTATTTTTTTTTTTTGTAACAATAACAGAATTGTTTTGGATTGTTTGGATGGTTTTGAAATGGGTTGATATATGACGGATAAGGGGACGTTCACCTCACCGGAGAATCAATTTTCGTTGCTCGAAAAAAAAATTATTTACTTCAATAATATATAGTTTTCCTTTGTTTTGAAATGTTTTGTACGCCCTATATTTTCAACAATATAATATTTCAGCAAAGTAATATTTACTTAAAATTACTGAATTTTTTATTCAGTCTCGATTAAATCTTTTATCTATCTCGATTAAAGTAAATACATTTAATTTTTCGCCTTCTCTTTCTCATAAATATTAATTTATCATTAGCTTAATTCAGTAACTGAACTATAAAAGCATTGTAAATGTATGAATAATATCGCATTTACAATATTCTAAACTATTGGAAATTTATTTTATCCTTGCAATTTTATATTTTTCATTATAATCAGATTAAAATTCTCAATTAATATCCTTCTTGTCTCAGTGCTAGCTGGAATCTGTAAATAAATAAAAACATAAAGCTGGAATTCGTAATTCCTATAGACATTTTACTTTTAATTCAATGAACAATATATACTTGTCCGAAAAGTAAATTCTTTTACATGATTCAAATTATTAAAACAAAGTTATATACTACATATAAATTATTTAAACAATGGACGAACTAATATACATATATGCTGTTTGTATACATATAACGGTTTTTCTATAAAAATCATATAATTACAGGCCTATTTTAATGAGAACCAATTATTAATTTTTTTACGATCTTAAACACATTTTTCATGAAGTAATAAAAATTTATTTCTCAGAGAGATAATGTCTCGATGCCGGTGTATATTATTCAATTAGTTAAGATTAAATTTAAAAATTATTTAAAATTCCACTAATTTAGAAAAATTCGCTAAAATATTAATATTTTATTGAATCGCACGAAATAAAGATTTTCTCAAACATAGAAAGCATTTTTTGTTCAGCGAAGAATGGTTTTTACTAGATGCAACGCAATAAGTATTTGATGAAATCAAACGAACTCATCTCTTACACCTAAGATATATTTTCTTAATTTAAAATCTATCTACTTGATAAGAAAATCATATCATAAACAGTTAAGTCACAATTATACATAAGAGTCTTTGGCACAGATAGAAGAAAACTGCAACTCCTCGATTTACTAGTATATAGTAAAGTATAGTAATCACCGAATGTCTGCGACAAACGCTTCGATCAAGACTATTTTCGCATGCGTATAATGATATATATGTATGTATATACACAGAAAACCGTGTATATATATATATATATATATATATATATATATATATATATATATATGCGATTTCTCGTGCGTGCGGTCTCGTCGATATCTGAAAGAATTTTCAGCATTTAATTTCAGCATTTCTGCACGAAGGATACTGCACGGCCGAGGAAAATTGGAAAAACTGACTATATTTGAGGACGAGATTGACAGGATGAGAAAATGACTATATATATATATATATATTATGTATATTTGTAAAGGTGCAACGACATGTTGTGGAAAGTCGAGCGATTCGTGTTTTGATAGAACGGTACGGATATACATATTAGAACTTTTTCGTCATTTTTGCTAGCGTTCCCCGACTTTCTAAAAATAATAGCCATCAACGCCATATGTATATATATATATATATATATATATATATATATATATATATAAACACATACATAGGTTATTATAGAGAAAGAGTGGTACGCTCTGCTTGTCTATGTGTAATAATATATATGTACATATGTATGTATGTGCAGATACAGCGCGTGGAGTCTCATTATGGAACATCGAAGAATTGTCATTCAACGGCGAATACGAGCGATAAAGCTGATTTTTACCGCTTAAAAGGTGTGTGCACATAATGAAAATTGAGCATTTGCAGAGTAAAATTTGACTGCATTATCTAGTCCGTGCGTAGTCTGTTCCCCTAGACATACATATAGTAATGAATTAATTATATTGCTTTATCAACTCATACTTGTAAGTATATAATATTTTGTTTTCAATACAGTTAATTATATAGAATGATTTATGAAATGAACTAGACATAAATAATAAGTACTTCGATAGCTGGAAATAATTAAAGAAATGACGTGTAGTAGTTATAAGATATTCGTCAAAAAAGTCAGTATTATTTTCAGTATCTCTGATCCTATTATCTATACGTCGTTTAAAATCCTATATTATTTTTTGTATGCTGTAATCAAGAAAATAATATCGACGAGAAAAAACATTTTCGCATTCCATGAAACTGTTCATAAACCAAGCTCTATATATGCCATTCTTATGCTTTCGTCTTCGCATTAAGTATAAGAAAGGTACAATATGTATATGATTTTATTTGTTTTATTTGAGAAAAGGCTACGATCGGGGCGATATTAAAATAAACAAAGTCTTAATCAGTCGCACAAATGCCATTTTTTTCTTTATTGAATAGTTTTTATACATACACACTTGTTCCTGCTCTTATCTTTAAATTTTTCTTTTAATGAAGATAAATTTGTTTTAAGCTTTAATCATTATATATTATATATATAATCTTTGAAAAAATTAGTATTAATCTCGCATCGTTTGCCAACAAAAGACCCTGATCCCACGCGATAGCTTATCTATCCATAAAACCCAATATAATCAACTTATGCGTCGCGATCAAAAGCTGAAAGCTCGCAACGTACGTATTGCCAAAATAAAGAAGAAAACGAAGAATCGGAAGAAGAAAAAGAAGAAGTGAAAGAAAAAGAAGGTAATCGCGTATCTCACCGAACATCGTGCAGCTTCGGATAGGCGCATATCCGCAGCGTCTTGGAGTTGGAGCCGACCGCGTAGAGCTTGCCGTGCGGATGGAACTCGGCGCAGCGGACCGCCTGCACGTCCTCGAGGGTCGTCACGGGGACGAATTTTGGACGACCGCCGCCGGCGCTGCTGCCGTTGCTCGTGTCCAGGTCCGTCCTTGGCTCCTGCTGCAATGGCAAATTGGGACGATTAGGTCGTGTCTCATAGGCCGATCAACTTTATACCGATGTTTGAAGGTGGGCAATTGTATAATAAAAAAAAAATTTATAAGAATTTTTTTCTCGCATCTGCTTGCCAATGTTTGGAAACCAGATTTATATGATATAAATTATAAAAGCGAATTTATTATGAACGATGGAGAATTATAGACGTTTGTTTTTTCATTCACACGAGACATTTTTCGGTAAATGTGACGTTATTAAATATATCTATAATTGTGTATAATTTTATAAAAAATTATGCGTTTCTCATTATTCTTTCTGATGCCTTGTTCTAATAACTAAGTTCAAGAGCCTACCCAGTCACTAACAAACGGATTAAATACGATAAATATTAAATTTTTTTTACATTTTTATTTCTTATTCAACTCTGAATAACTCTCCACTCGTTGGCTCGTATTAATAAATATTTTGAAATTATCTGCCAGGAATGCATTCTAAACTTTCACTGAAACGTCCATTTGGAAGAGAAGGAAATACTTCGTTAAAGTGTTTCCGCGTGCAACAAATTCTACAGAGATCCACTAATGGACGTAAAAGAATTCGTACCTCGCGGAGAGAAATTGAATTATTTCGGATAGATATTGCGACCTATGCTCCTTGGCGTTGTAATGAAAAATTTAATTCGATATGAAAATTTGCGTATAAAAACTTGGTTCCAGACGAATTCATTGAAAAATTTAACGCAAGATCCTGAAATAAAAAATTCTATACAGATCATAAAACGAAAACAAATAGTGAGAAAAAATTTTGTAATTCACGCTCGTAATTTGAATACTTTTAGGTTAATGTCCCTTCTTTTGTCGCTAAACTACTCGCCGAGTAAACGCCCGGGATAATTTAATAAATAATTAGGGGCTCGAGCTCGATATGATAATAAAGAAAATAGGCGTCTTGCTATATTTATGCACCACTTTATTATACTGAGCAGTAAATTCAGCCATTTCATCTGTTTCGACAACGTAAAATTTTTATACAAATCAATTCGCGAACCAGGCTGTTTCATGCAAAATAGTTCGTTGAGTAATACATTAATAACATAAAGAAAATTCTTCCTTTATACGTATTTTCATGTTTTTATTTGAATATCTTAGATACACTATGTAACGAATATTACCAGCGCATCGCTTTCAAAATCGCTATCATTTCTGATTTCAGAAGAAAAGTTCAAGTTTTTTGGAAACACATCTGCATAATTGATTCGAAGAACGAAAGAGACGAATGATAATGCGAGTGAACATCGTAATCGTAAAAAAATTTATATATATATATATATATATATATATATATATATATATATAAACATTATGAGTAATCTAATTTGACTAATTTGAAGAAGAAAAAACACGGACTTCCGGAGGATGCGATTGAGGCGCGTATCGAATATACGCGGCAAATGACGAAACTGACGCACATGCATAGGTGAAACTTATATTGTAGAAAGTCGAACATACTCCGCCGGAAAAGTGCAAACCACACACACGTGCGCGCGCGCGCGTGTGTGCATGCGCACATAGAGAGAGAGAGAGAGAGAGAGAGAGAGAGAGAGAGAGAGAATGCTCGGTATCGTTATTGAATGCATTCCTATCAATAATATATGAGCGGTAAGAAAAATTGTATCAAACTCACCCCTCGATACATTTAACCTTGTTTTCATAAATTAAATACAGATAATTATAATGGGAGAGTATGTAAAAATGTTTATACGATGAAAATTTTTTCTTACTCTTAATGGTAAAATATCTATGCAATAAAAATCTTAAAGTTAATATCGCGATATAAAAAAAAAGTATTTAGTAATTCATTATTCTTATGTATATATATATATATATACACATAATAACCCCATCTCGAGTCAAAATGAAATTCTTTCACCACTTGTATATAAAGTGCTTTCATTGTTCGAAACATTCACTTCTATCTAGATTATCCTATTACAGGATCTTTAAGATTATTTCACTTGATTTTATATATGTATGAACGTGCGTAGAAGGATAAACTATATCATTATTATAATTGATACATACCCAATGAATCTGGGATCGAATCATTTCATTAAAAGGAAATGTTTAAATGTGCGGAACGTCGCTCCAACGAAAGATTTATATAATAATGGGAATTCGAAAAAAAATTCTGATCTAAAAGATATATCTTATAGGAATATTGTTCCTTCGGATTACTCAACGCTTAAAAATAACAAATACTTTTTAATTTAAAAAAATAACCTCGAAAATAACGCTTCTCTATAATAATGTATTGAAGATGTATTTTTTAAAAACTGGCGAGGATAAATAATTCTCCAAGAGCATTTAATTCGCTCCAAAAAATTTTAATAGTACTTCACACATACATACATACATACATACATATATATATATATATATATATATATATATATATATATATATATATATTATGAAACATCGCGTCATTCACAATTAACTGTATATAACATCGGTGTATTTGATTATTATATTTACGTAACTATATTGGCATAATCGCTATAATCTGCCGTATAGTATTCTTTTCTCCCGGCTACTTTTATGCTCAATAATATAATCGTCCGTAGAAAATTACTCTTCACATATTAACCTTACTTGACGTTATTCTAATTAATCCTCGTCATAGGAAAAGAGGCTACCTCGAAAGCTAAACTATCAATTTAATATACCATAAAGACGAGTCAAAAATTATTATGAAACTCGCCAAGGACTGCTTTTTAAAAAAAAGGTGCCCATACTATATATATATATCTAAAGAAAAAGCCCCGCAGTATTATAGAAAACGGCGCACGTAACAGATCAATTGCCCAGAATATTTTTAATGCATCCTCGCGCTGCTTGACGAGGAAAACAAGAAAAGGAACAAGCGGGAACAAGATCAAGAAGAGAACAAGATAGAGAGAGAGAGAGAGAGAAGTTCGTTATATCTCCCTCGGACATAGATATACCTATATTATGATATAAATGAAACGGCAGTCCGCCACGCTTTTACTTTCGAGCCGAACTTCCATGTACAAAGAAGCGCTCGGTAACTGCCTCTTTTTTTCTATCCCCCTGGGCATTCTACGTATATATACATCCGAGGTAAGGGAGCGACACCCCTTCCCCGTTTCCCCGCTCCCTCGTTATTGTGGATGCAGTACAGTCGTAGGCCTTGGTGCGCGACCGATTATTCGCTTAGGCATTAGTTATATGCGCACGTATTCGTATAAATAACGCGAGTATGCGTGGCGTGATGGCTAATAACGCGTGTTATATATATATATATATATATACCTACACGCACGTGCATACCGCGCACTCGATCCAAGTGTTTGTATTATGTAGGAAGGATGCACGGCGCGATTTAACGGTATATATGCGCATAAAGAGCAATACTACGCCGTTTCATGTGAATAAATGCGAGCTTATATATATTTCTTGCATATGTACATGGAGGGACGTTAAGATGCGCATCGTACCGTGGGGTCATATTAAGCTGACTCTCTCTCTCTCTCTCTCTCTCTCTTTCTTCCTTCCTTTCTTTCTTTTTTATTGTTATCAGACTTTATTAATGTTTTGACGAGAGAGAGAGAGAGAGAGAGAGAGAGAGAAGGAGAGGTACAGGCATATTAAAAATCTAGTAGTAAAATCTAAAAGTAATAAATCAATTAATTACAAATAGTATATTACGTCTTCATTTATATACAACTCTATTTCATTCGTTTATCATATAATATATTAAAGTATCGAGTATGTTTATGTGCAAATATAATACTATACAGACATGTTTATATCTCTTGTAAAAATTTATCTAGGGGGCAATATTAAAATAGAATTTCTTGTGATCATTAATTGATTGATTATCGAAAGGAGGAAGAAATCGATAATTTTGCGAATGCAAAATTTCTTCTCTAAAAAATCGTATTAATGTTATATATATATATATATATATATATATATATATATATATATTCAATTCCCGCAACTGTTTCCAAATCCGGCTGCATCCGAAGTGAAATTTTAATCAATGCTAATTTATCAATTTAATTAATCGTAAAGAAATCTGTTTTTTTTTTCGATAGCGTTTCACGAAATAACTTTTTATTAAGTGCTATTTAGCTAAAGAGATAGCGGTAATTATTGGGAGACAAATATGAATGAATGTATAATTTTTATAAGCAATTTGTTTAAAAGTGCTTAAAAAGACTCATTTTTTTTCTAATACGATTACTTTACCAGATTAAACGATCTTTGATTTCTATAAAATGAAAAAGAATATGGGCAAAAATTACAATGTAATCATGTAGGCCTCCTGGTCTAATATAGGATCATACACGTTACATAAAAAAGAAAAATTGAGATAGTATTACAAAAATTTATTTACTTTTTACCACTGTTTCGACTTTAAAAGCAATTTCGAAATATAACAGATGCATAATATATAATATAATTTATTGTGTGTGTGTGTGTATGTGTGTGTGTGTGTATGTGTGTGTGCGTGCGCACGCACCCGCAACTAAAATTTATAGTCGCAAAAAAATGGAAAGACATATAATCAGAATGACTGCTAATGGAACTTGTAGTCGAAAAATATATAAATTAATTTGTACACACATCATAATGGAAAATTGAAAATTATACTTATGCTGACTTTTGTAAACTAACTATCGGTCTTACAACCATATTACATTTAATATTAATAATTAAATAAAATAATTGTTGGATTAATGGAAAATATCTTATAACTACAGTCGGAAAGCAGCATTGAACATTACAAAAAGAATAATCGATTATTTGGAAAAGTTATACACTATATTATGAATTTAATATACGTTTTATAGACGTATAATACCGAGATAAATGCGATTTGGTCCTTTTCGCGCGCTTTTAATAAATTATTCCACTTTCACCCCACGGCGCCAATCACTTTTTATGCAAATCCGCTTTGCTATATAAATAACTTTCTTCATTAATAGAGAAATTAATGGCAAAATCCCGAGACCACTTTTGATCGAGATTAATTATTCAACCGTTTGTGTGTGTGTGTGTGCGCGCGCGTGCGCGTACGTGCTATTTTATTATGCGTCAAATCGTATATATTACTAATTTCATTGGTGCCTATCTAAAAATCGGAAATAACGCACACTCGCGCAGTGATAATATAGCTATTATAAAATTATTATTATTATTATTATTATTATTATCGTGAGTTTTCTGTTTCTTTCTTTTTTATTTTTCAACACATTAACACTGTACGTTGTGTTAATGTGTTGAAAGTGGTCCGAAGATCTTTTAAGTAAAATTTACAATTCTTCTATCACGCCCCGGACCAGCAAAACGATAAATTTTCCCTCGAGACGTTCTTTATTATTACGCGCCGAACAGAACGCGCGCCCGTTAACGAGACTTGGCCATTAATTTGGGTCAATTGCGTTCTATGCCGTCGCGTAACAGATGCCCCGCTCGCGACCGATCGCCATTCGGAAATTGGCCCGAAAGCTCGCTTGGCGGTAAGTAGCTGCTTATGATTATCGAACCATTTGATCGGCGCGAGAAAGAAAATTGATGTAATAATAATTAATAATAAATCGAAGACCCCATGCGGGCGAGTGAAGGCGAATAAAAAAAAAAGGAATAATTGAAACATATAACGCATACCTTCCTATGTCAGAATCTAAAATCCAAGCGAATCTCTAGAGCTTTCACGTTATTCCGAATGTAATTTTTTTTTTATAATTCAATAAATACTGTTATTTAAAAAATTTATTCCATTAAAATTTGTAGTAATATAATATTATTCAAATTATAATAAATCTAGTTACTGATATACTTAATGAAAATAAATAGATATCGCTAGTAGTATTCGGATAAAGATTTCTGCGGATAAATATAAATCTAAATATAAATGTAACATACATTTTTTCAACGTTCCAAATTTCGTAATATTACACAATTAAAATATTTCCTTTTTTGAAGCAATACAACCATTATTGTATAATAATAACGTCGATTTAATAATAGAAACGACCCACGTGTTTTCTCTCTGTTAAAAGAGACTTGCCCGAGGGGAATCTCGCGCGCCGAGTACCCGAAGAACGCAAGGAACGGGGAGGCGCAATTGGCGGACTCTTAAGACTGAATTATCACGTTACGGAGCCTTTTTCGTTGCCAATTTCACGTCATTATCGAGCGAAATTATACATCGGGCTAAGATATCATAACGTGCATGGAATCATAGAATACAGAATCACCGGAAAATTAGTACATATTGCAAGGAACAAACGTGAACGCTGATGTTTGGCAATAGATATTGGCCTATATATTTGGATCTAATTCTACTTATTATCATTGCTTATTTTTTTTTTATTCTTTTTTCTATTATTTCTCTCCTTGAAAGCTCTTACCTAATACTCAGAAAGAAAAACGACGAGTAGGATGCAAGACCGATAAATACATTTTAAATTTATATTTTCTCTTTGTTGGAAAGAAAATGCGAGGTTCATTCTCGAACATGGCTTTCCGTTTTAAAGTCTACACGTATGTGGATATGTATGTGTGGGCGTGTGTGTGTGTGTTCTCGTTAAATGTTCAACTGTAAAAATCTGTAGCGCCTACTAATATCTTTTTTTTTTTTTTACCACGCGCATGCACACCCAGGTCTGCTCTTCCGTAAGAGAATCGAAGATAACTCAACCCGCAAAGGCGCGCGCGCAGAGGAAAAATATATAATGGCAAAACTCAATTATGTTCGCGCGGAGTCGTATAGGAAAATGGCGCAAAATAACTTTACGAGCGCGTGAACATAAGTAGTTCGAAAATTGGAGTAGGTGAGTCAGGGGGGGGGGTGAGACCAAGGTTGCGCCGTATACAGTTTCACTCCACCGTTCGAAGATCTTCCCACATTCGCGGGAGGAGGGGGGGATAAGTGAGCTTAGAGCGTTTTTCATTCTCCTGGCCATCTGCCACGGCTCTTTTTTCATAAACATATAGTTGTGAAAGTTCTCCCTTTTGCAAAACACTTTCCCGATTGCAATAATGCATGTTCTCCCGGTGAAAAACGCAACGGCATTGCTTAACCCGTAGAATGCGAAATCTTGGGGTTTTTTCCGTCGAACAGTGTGGAGCATTGTTTACATTGCGTGATTTAATTAAGTTAATATTTTATGTCGGACAAATTTGTTTCGTCAAATATCGTCGATTTAAAAAAAAATACGTTATCTTCCAGAAATGCATATTTAAAAAAATCTAAATAATGCTTATTTTCACCCACAATTTTACATATGAACATCTATCAAAGGTGCAATTAATAATTAGTCAATGATTTAAAAATATGGTAAAAAATTTATTATATCTTCAAGAATATAATCAACTATATATAAAAAGATAAATCTAATTTCTTAATGTTGTTGTTGTTGTTGTTATTCTTCTTCTTCTTTTTCTTATATAATATAATATAATATAGAAAATGATACAACCAATCACTCTCTTCAATTATTAATAGATTATGTAGAAAATCATTGTAACTATTCTGTTTAACGTAATCCTTCATTGACAGAATGTCGTTACTTAAATTTTTTTTTAATTTACTCGTTTTGCACAGCTTTGACATATTTAAGTGATATCGGATTTTGTAATTTTTGCAGGCAAATTCGATTGCTTGTAAAATCGCAATCTTAATTAATATTGTTGTAAATTCGAATTTACAATTAATATTTCTTATTAAACGCTCAAATCTTAATTTTGAATGGTTTAAATTCTTTACCATGAACGATGGCTTCGAGAATAAACGCCTTTTTAGAATAAACATCATTTTTTGCAAACGCAAATAGTCACCATTTTTTGCATACGCATATACTGTCACCTTCATCGTCGGTTGCATTTGGATTGAAAGGTTGGCGTTTAACTTAATCAAAACGATCAATTAAGGTTGAAGTATGAATTATCGTTTTGGTTTTTTTCTATAAAGATTTTAATTTATGGGAATTTTATCGGTAGTCAAACTTCTTAAAAATGGCAGAATCGTAAAATTAAAAAAATGATAATCACTTAAATATCATATAATAAATACACATTCTGAGAGGATGAACCATAAAAAATTCTTTAATGGTGAACATTTTCAGAAATATTTTTTTTCGATATCATAAAGTATCTGTATTCAATGGATTTTTTCTGTAGTTCAAAAGACATAAGAAAAAGCCTATTTTTACGCGTGCAAGCATTTATTGTGGAAAGACAAGTGGCACCAGAAGTATTGGATGCGTGTAGAACTGCAATTGTGTGATTTATTGTTCAAATGAAAATTGATCTTTACAAGTAAATCAAAAGAAAGAGAGAGGAAACGAGAGAGAGAGAGAGAGAGAGAGAGAGAGAGAGAGAGAGGAGGGGGGGGGGCAAGAGAAAGAGAGGAAAGAGGAGCGCAGGAAGTGCCGTCCACGTAAGAAACTCTGAAAGTTTATCACACTGCATATATATATATATATATATATATATATATATATATATATATATATATATATATATACATACTTTGTTTACCTTGTGAGGTTGTATCTTTTTTTTAAAGACTCTTTCGATAACGTCGTTTTATACGCGAGTCCTTTAAATATAGACTTTCCTCTACAACTACAGCGCGCTCTTTGATAACTGCAAGGAATGTGTTTTGAAATTTTGATATATATATATATATATATATATATATATATATATATATATATATATATATAACGAGACAAGAGATGATGGGCACGTAATACAGTCAGTACCAGAAGATATTAAACGTCTGTATAGAGAAACAGAACCGTTACGTATTACGTATGTTCATATACATTGTCTATGAACGTAGTACGCGTTTATTCGTAACTCTCCGCTTTCTATAAGTTATGATGCGGGCAACCTTTGCGGGGCGCCGATTAAAGATTTGCTTTCGCCTCGATATTTATTATACGCGGGCCGGTCCGAATTTCCGGCCGGGCAAAAAAAAACACCTCCTCGATCGACGTATATGCACATTGAACCCTCTTTTACCGCGCCTCTTCGCGCGAAGTTAAATCTTGCGTCACAATATGCGTAGATACCTATATATATATATATATATATATATATATATATATATATATATATATATATAAATTATCGTTTAATTTATAGCATTGCGTAAAGGAGGAAATATGTCTGTGTATAACGAGGTGTACGCAGCTATGACGAGTATGCGACCGAGCGAATAACAATTAGCACATGAGCACACACACACATATACCAGGAAACAGAGGAAGTGCAAAAAGACGACACGGTGGTGCGGCGGGTGGGCGTTTTAGTTGTTAGATAATACATATAGTAGTACTAGTGGTTGGGTGAAAAATCTCTCTCTCTCTCTCTCTCTCTCTCTCTCTCTTTTTCTCTAATAAATAAAATTCTAATTCTAATTCTAATTCTTTCTCTCTGTGTGTATGTATGTGTGTGTTGTGTTTTCTCGATCCATGTATCGTCTACAGGGCTGAATTTATTACAACGGTGGAGAATTGAGTTGAGAATTAATCATATAATGGTTAGAACTTGATTGTATAAATTATTGAGACAAGACATAGGTGTTTCATAGTTATGAAAAGTTGTACGCCTTCATAAACTGGGCTGTATACCGAACGATCGCACAGGGAATAAATTGAAACTCAACGTTTAAAAGGCTCTTGTTCTTTCAACGTACACGAAAGTGAGAGCAAAAATGTTGTCGGCAGAATATGCGTTAAAACAATCAAATTTATCAGAATCCTGATAAAGTTGACATACCGAGTAAGCGGTAATCTCTATAACCAAATGAATGAAACTTCATCCGATATGGTCAGTGACAGCTTTTTTAATTGCTCATCAGATATCAGTCACCGGTATCTGTCCAGTATCACGATATCGATAATCAACGTGTAACGTAAGCTCGTATCTCAGCTTCTGGTAAGTGAAAAAAAAAATGAATGCCACATATTATTATATTATATAAAGCCGATAAAAATTTTTTCATAATCATAACTGTATACAAATGGCCAGTGATAAATTTAAAATATTACAATGTACATAAAATTTTAAGTTTGGGGTACGTGAAAGACGTTAAAAGTGAGAAATTTTAAATTATTTGATCTATTTTATTTAACAGGAAACGTATCATCTATTACATTTATGGCAAAAAATAATGAAAACTAGTGATTCAAGATCATTCAGCTTGTATAGTAATTATTCACTTATTCTCGGAACATTGAACGTTAGAACTGTTTCAGTCAGTAACTAATCACTGAGAGATAGCGCACATTCGACGATGTACTTTTAGAAAATACGTGGACGAAAAGACCAGCATGTATGTGTGAATAAAAAAAAAGATGCCCGTAAAAGGCTATTATCATCATTTTTATCATAAACATTATGTTAGATTATTTTAGCCTTCTATAAATAATAAAGCAAAAAATACTTGAAACTAAATATTGGAGAGTATCGTAAAAGGATGTAAACATATGTGTTCACTGAGTCTTATTACGATCTGCGTCTTTGCTGCCCTGCGCGGCAAATGATTTATGAGTTTATTGCCTAGATGCCTGATGTGTTTTTATAGGCTTTAAGTTTCTCACAAAGGCTTGCCGAGTTTTCAATTTCGAGTACTGCAGTTAGTCTTGCGTTGTCCTTTCGTTTGAACAGACGTCTTTTCTTTCCTCGTTTGAAATAAAGTTAATGTTAGAAGATTATTTCGTGTATCTTTATTTTAGCATTCCACCTACTATATTTAATAAAAATTCAATACATTACTTATGAAATATTATATTAATGCCAGAGAAATTATGGATTAATGGACAAAATGTTTAGAAAAATCGTGGTTGTTACGAACAGAACCCGAATTAGCTGTAAGAATTTATATTTCAACAAGAAAATACCTTCTTATAGTTTTTAGAATTTAAACTTAAACTTATCGAAATTTGTGTGCCGTTATAATTAATTTAGGTTTAAATTATAGATTATATCACAGGAAAGGGTTTTATACTGTGTAAACAAATATATGAAATAAGATATTTTCTTTATCACTAATAGCTTTATGTATGTTTATAGTTTAAGAAAGTAGAGCTATAAATTTAAGTGTAATATGATGATTTTCAATGTCAGAATTATTTAGTCTGATATTTCATTAAATTAATGCGTAATAGTTTTCAAGAAATTTTTATTATATCGCGTTGCTATATTATATGTATATATATAGGTTTAGTATTTCTTTTTTAACTAGATATAGTTATAAAGTATGTTGCGAGAAATGTTTAGTTTTAAGATTGGAAATAATGTAAATAAAAGATTGATATGATATTATATTTGCGAGAGAATATATGAGTAAGAAATGTTATACGATCTCCTCGGACAAAACGGCGCCGAACGAATTATAAAAACTGTTTATAAATGATATGTAAGTACATACGAGATATTGAATAATGCTTAACGAAATCATCGGTTGGCGATTTGAAATCTTATTTTATAAGATATAATTTGAATTTTTGAATTGGACTCAATGAATTAATTTAATTGTGTTTGAATTGAAATTAATTAATTGTTGAAGTCAGGATCGCGAGCAAACTTTCGTTAAAGGCCACAAACTGTATACAACTAAGGTATACAATTGATCCGTACCATGACGGGTAAAACCGAAGATTTTCCTAAAAACTGACTTCTATATGATTTACAAATAAGGTGATCAAATATTAGTCGGAGGAAAATCTTGAGATTTTACGAAAGAAGTTTGACTGGTTATGCTTCCATAAAAGCAATTGATCCGTACCATGACGGGTAAAATCGAAGATTTTCCTGAAAACCGATTTTTATATGATTTACAAATAAGGTGATCAAATATTAGTCGGAGGAAAATCTTGAGATTTTACGAAAGAGGTTTGACTGGTTATGCTTCCATAAAAGCAATTGATCCGTACCATGACGGGTAAAATCGAAGATTTTCCTGAAAACCGATTTTTATATGATTTACAAATAAGGTGATAAAATATTAGTCGGAGGAAAATCTTGAGATTTTACGAAAGAGGTTTGGACGGTGTCAGATTACCACCTCGGGTTCTCCGACCGTCCGGCTGCGCGAAGTGTTTAGGCTGCGATCGACGAATGGGGCTTATCGCCCGAAATTTGACCCGCGATAAGAAGAAAGTCTATAAAGGGCGCTGTTTGAGCGCAGAAGGCATTATTCGTATCTCGTCTGTACACTAAGGTGATTGCTATTTGTATTCTACGTTCATTATATATATTAAAATTCAATTAGTTCAACACAAGTTTTTAAATTGTTATTGTTTTTCAACCTCCCAGTAGTAGTATCTTACAGTGGTAAAGCTCCTTATGAGCTTAGAATTTGGCAGTTTAGTAGTAATTGGTAGCATTTTAGTAATTACCACATTATAAACCACGTTAAAGCTCTGAGAAGCTCTTACAAAAATGTGACATATTTAAATTTATTTTACATTTTTCAATATTAATTCATTAATAAGCTATGTGTTATATTATTGATAAATTATCACTAATCGGTTAATGGAAACTGTTCGTTCGTCACCGCGACTGGCTTTATCATTATTTGCCTAAACAATGTTCGCATATAATGGCCTACTATTTTCGAGATGATGAACAGCGATTAAATAATCATTACATTCCAACGGATGATATAAGGATTCTAAAATTTTCCATTATTATGCATATAATTATCCGTGCCAAAGGAAAGCGGACACCGAAAAAAATCACGCCAAAGTCGCTCAAAACTCATGGTTAAGCTCGCCGTTTTCTTCGGTTACCGAGGTATCGTGCATTATGAATGCCTACCAACCGGCTGAACGGTGAGCAAAGAATATTATTTGAGTGTTATACGTCTTTGGCGTGAAGCTATTCGCCTCAAAGGGCCGGATTTTTGGAAAGACAACTCTTGATTTTTGCATCACGATAATGCGCCAACTCGTACTGCATCGATCTTACGTGAAGATTTTGCCAAAAATTCAACCGATATCGTTCCGCGGCCATTCAACGCGCCTGATTCAACACCGTGCGACTTTTGGCCATTCAACAAACTCAAAAGACCACTTCTGCGACACGGTTTCGATTCGATTGAAGAAATAAAGGCCGAGTCGAAGAAGGAACTGATGGCCATTCCGGAATACGAGTATAGAAAATGTTTAGAAAATTGGAGAAAAAAAAAACGTTGTCATAGTTGCATTGCATCCGGCCGGATTATTTTGAGGGAGTTGAATTATATTTAGAAGAATAACTGAAGATTTCAAAAGTTATAAATAAAGGCTTATTCATATTTGTACACGGTTGTATGGTAGTAAATCTCCTTTTGACCGGTTACTTTCAGGAACAATAAAAACTTACAAATCTGTAAAATCTTTTCTATTTTCTATTCTTCACGCTCAAGTTTTAAATCTGAATATGAAATATGCATTACGCAAGTGTCTTTGGATCGATGATCAAATTATTTAAAAAAAAACAATATAGCCACCTTAATCGTTGTCAATCTTTGCTCACCCTCTTACCCTCTATACATACACTTAAATAATATTACTTACGCGACATCGTATTATGTACGTCGCGCTTTTATTTTACGCCGAAGTATATTTAAATTCGCTTTAAGAGCTGCTTTTGATGCGTCATATACCTCCGCGCGTCCTCTTTAACACGAAAAAATATATAGATATATAAATGAAGAGGTAACTCGTTCCCGCGCGTATACTCGCGTGCGCATGCGATAAGTAATGGACAAACCCTCGAACGTTCGAGCAGCGCCGTAAATTGTGAGATGTCATTTTCCCGTATAAATTTCGTACACGAATTAACTGTGTCGGACGAAGCGGATGCGATGCGTGTGATTTATTGTTTTACGCAGAAAACTAACAATTGCATTAAGACAAATCCGCCGTGGAAAATATTCTGTCCACCACTATGCGTTTGTTATTTCTCGCACACTCTGCATCTGTGCACAGTCGTAAATCATGGAATAGATTTTATATAATTTATTCGTTTATTTAATACTTTATAGCAATCGTATAACATTATTAGAAATTTAGCAAAAATTCAATCTTGTTAATGACACGCAAAATAATTAAAACAAAGAAACTGCTAATTCTATTGTTCAGTTTTCGAATGGAAATTATTTCCATATCCACTTATCTATGTACACTTATATTTATAATCTATAGATTTCAATTCAGCTATTATAAAGATAAAAAAAAGAATATTTCGCAAGATCCGATGCTTTGTATATACAAGAGAAATAATACTTTAATATCCTTGGTAAAAATTGAAGATAGTCTACGTGAATGCACGCCCTAACCGCACGCTTAATTAAATACATTTGATCATAAATCGATGAACGATCTATTCGAAAGAAATTGATACGAGATTTAATACTTAGTTCGGCAAATATATATATATATATATATATATATATATATATATATATATAAAATAGAAAAAAGTATTTTGGTGAAAGTGAAAAAAAAATCGATTTGATGAGAGTGAAAAGTCCAGTCGAGCGTCGTATAAAATTCTACCTTTCCAGAAATAAAAGGAACAGTAGCAATGAGCATAGTAGTAGGGTAGAGGGGATAGAGAAATGATCTCATCGAAGATTCGATCTCAACGAATTATAGCCGTGATTGCGCACCTTTCTAAGACCCCAATATATATATATATATATATATATATATATATATATATATATATATATCGCCCCAGAATACCAATCTCGAAAACCCAGCCGAGCGTATTATGCACGGGCATCGGAGCTGTCGTCGCGGTCTTACATCGTAATCGACTGTCACAGCTTGGCGGTTCGCGCGGTGATCGCTTTTCCGGCGCGTCCCCGTCATTGTTTGTATAGATAGCACCCGAATTTTCACTTTCCATTCGCGGGCCATCGGACGCCGGTTTCGACATCCTGCGCAATATAGGCGGCGTCCTTCCCGGCGGTTTATCGCCTCTCTAACTCTCGACAATGATACGAGAATGTTTTTTATATTTTATATATATATATGCGCGAGAAATTTCGTTTTATGGCGCGAAGAACTTTCGATTAGAGTTCTTTTTAGTTGGACATGGATCCGGAGTTAATATATCTAATTCATTAAAGAATTAAAAATTTAGCGAATACGAATACTTATTTAAAAGAATACGAAAGAAATTTATATGAATTCACAATATTTTGTTGTTCAGCCTATTATTTGAAAGTTTTCAACGGATACACACCTTTTGTTCTGTATGACAAGAAATTGTTTATCGTAATCTTTCTGTAGGACTTGTATAAAATCTCTGCAAGGGAGAATATATTAAAACACAAAGTGTTAGCTGTATCGAATATAAAAATAAAGTGAACATTAAATAAAGCTCGAGTTTACGCTCAACAACAGTCATTATCAATCGAAGCTCTATATTACTCGATTTCGAAAGTCGAGCGAAAAATGATGACGTTGCTCATTCAAGAAAATCGCACGAAAAAAGGAGAGACAGAGAGAAAAAAATCATAAGCAATTCTAGCGATTAGGCTAGAAAGTAAAAGCTTCTGCGCGGTTATTCCATGAAGGATATACCAGCGAGTCTTATTGGAAAATTAACGTTGATTAATTGGGTATAGCATAACTGTATATTTACAGTAATTTAGACTAACAAACCGCGAACGTGTATGAAAAGATCAATGACCGACGCACAAGACGGGCTGGATTTCCACTGAGTTGAGACATATATACACCTTTTTTTCCTTATACCGCGAGTTCCTCGACGAAAGCCACTGGGAGCATTATGCATTCTATTTCTATGTAGAAAGACAAAAAAATCCTCCGGGATAAATTACGATGAATTAATTCCACATCGGCGTTTGCTTTGCCTCCTTTTTTACTCGCATATAATCGCAATAACATTTAATGATTATACACTCTCGAGATTATAAACGCACTTTTACAAATAACAAAGAAAAAAAAGAATAGAAGGCAAAAATTGTTGGCGCGCGCGGTAAAACGAAGAGTATGGTAAAAACGTTCACTTTCATTCATCTTCGGACATTAGAATATTGGTAACTTCGACTTTCCCTGAAAGTCTATGTCGAAACAAAATTGATCGCTATTTTCTAACGTTCTTATCCGTGTAATCTATATGTATAAAATAACAATAAATGCTAATTTCACAATATAAATATTTTAAATTGCGCGTAGTATTATTATTTCGAAACAATGCATTTTCGAATAAAGCGAAGGGTACGCTGCACAATAAAGATAAGATATCTCAAAAGATAGAGAATAATTAAGGGGCCGTCGACTGCACTTTTATATGGATTGAGTAGAAAGTGCTCTGCTTTTAACAGTACGATAGACAAGCATGAACTTCTTGTAAATTTTATTGGATCGTGTCCTTCAATTCACTCTAAATGATAGTGTTACAAGACTTCCAGAAGATTTGCCAAACTTTGTAGAAATGAAAACATAATTCTTTATATTTTATCGACAATTGTTGCCTATGATACGTTCAAAACTCTCTTATTTTGACTTTGCTTGACGCATTTACTCGAAATTGAAATTGAACGAATATATAGATTGGATGTTTCCATAATTTAATGTCTATTTCGAATTCTATTATATATTTTTTTAAACAAAGTAGTTGTGGCTCGTTTGGTAAAAATTTTACTTTGGCAGCCCCTTAATAAATGTTCGGGAATAATCAAATATCTCGTCCGGGCAACCAGAAAATTGCCAAGTGCCCGCTCGACGGCTCAGCTCACTTATCCATAAAATTTTTTATTAGAAAATCATTAATGGATATCGTATGAAACTAATGGAAAGAGCTGTATCTTAATCGATATGAAAAAGACGGGAACGAACCATGTAGCTGCCCCTCCGCTTCCCCGCGGGCTTCTCCGCCATTCGGTTCACCCTCGGCGGCCTGGGCACGCCCTCGAAGCTCCCCTCGGCCTCGTCCGCCTCGACCTCCAGTAGATTCTCCATGGACAGCCTGCCGCTGGCCTTGCCGCCCATCATCATCATCCCCTGCCCGACCCTCGACTTCGGGCTGGTTCTCGCGCGACTGCCGCTCGCGTCCCCGTACTCGTCCCACTCGCTCGCCTCGCTGCTCCTGACGTCCTCCAGCGACCTGGTGCGGCCCACCGCGCACGTGCAGGCCTGCTGCCTGCCCGCCGTCCCGTTCGAGCCCGAGCTCTTGGTGCTGCGATTGCGCGACGGCCTGCCGTGATGATGGTGCTGATGATGGGGCTGCGGACGCTGATGGTCCATCAGCATCAGCCGGGGCGAGACTTGGAGGGGCGCCGCAGCGGCCGCCGCGACCGGATGATGATGGTAGCCCTGGGTCGGGGGATGCGTCGTCGCCGGTGCCGGCATCGCGTTCCTGTAGAGGGGCGTGAGGTAGTAGTAGTCGCCGCCCTTGGTGGAGTTCGTGCTCGGTACCCGGGGCGCGGCCGGCACGTAATTGTTGTAGTCGTGGTGCGTGGGCGCGGGAGTCATCCACTGTGCGAGGGCGTCGAGGGGCACGGGCCGATAGCAGAATGAGGGGCCGCGACTGGCCGAGTGGTTGCGGTAGACCGAGGGCCAGGGCCGATGATGCTTCATGTCGGCGCCAAAGCGTGGATCCAGAATTCGGATGTCGCCCATTTTTCGTGCGTTTTTCTTATCTTCGACCGTTATATGTTTGGATGCAGACTGGGACGGATTTCTATTGACTTAGGTTTGCTCTACGCCTAAATTTTATTCTAGGTAGATGGTAATCATACTTTTCAAGTATTTATCACAGAAGATCTTGCAGCCGATATATCGACCTGATAATATCGGGAAGAAGGTCTGAGCATGAATTCTATCGTTGACTTAATGTACCGACCATTGATCCGAATAATTAGCCAACGAAAAAGTTCCAGCGCAGAAGGATCTGGAATTATTCGGATCTAAGGAGAAATTCTCTTTCACTTATAAAAACATATTCTGCGAACGAATATTTTATCTGATATATATATATATATATATATATATATATATATATATATATATATCTACACGAAGAAAATTACGTCTAGATCGATGCTCGAATTCACTTGGGCAAATAATTCACGCTCCATGAAAATCGTCGGATCTCCAAGCTCAAGCTTTCTACGCTGAAAAATGATGTTGTTGCGGTCTCGCGGGTACCGATAATTGCGTTCTTCTTTTTTTTTTCGTGGATAATTAAAGAGGTTAATTATGGCGCGTGCCTCGCACGCGGATACTGTGAAAGACAGAGAGAAGCTGAAGGAATACAATGCTGTTCCACCGAGACTCTCGAAAAGGAAATTTTATCGCGGACGCCTATAGGGGAGCCGCTCGAGCGTCCCGGGACGAATCGTATTGTAGGGAGCGCGCGCTCGCGCGCCCACCGGGTTGATCCTTTTGATGGAATATCGCGCCGCAGCAGGAGCAACAGCAACAGTGGCAGGAGCACCGCGCAGACGTCGAGGCAACGGCGATTTCTAATGGCGCTCGCGGGCTCGATCCCGCTGAGTCTCCTGAGCTGGATCCAGGGTGAGATCCTTGTCGTTGCCCATTATTGTCGTCGGTGTTTCATGATTTTTGCATGCATCAAAGGGCCAGAGAGGATCCTCCTTCTGAACATTCAATTATAATTACCCTTGAAAAAAATCGCAGGATCTCACGGATTCAGATCGTAAGAATCTATATCTCAGGCGATCCTCGCCGAAAGTCAAAGCACTCAACAGTCATTGGCTCGTACTGCCACCTAGGATAAACGCAAAAGCACCCATTCACAAAAAAAAAACCGTATAATCGTCGTCCTCGTCCTCCTCGACGTGTTCCAGGCGTGTTTACGCGGCGCGGCACTTTAACCGGTGGGAGTCGCGCGTCGACTGGCGCGGCTAGGAAAAGGCGCGTCTACAATACGCGCCTCGAGGATCCTGCCTCTCTATACGTGTAGTATACAGCGGAGCACGGCCGCGGCGGCGTGCCGCGCGCCAGGTGGAGACGACCCACTTCTTTCTCTCGCGCCGAGTTTCCCCACCTTGGGAAACCGCGGCTGGAGGGAGCGCGCGCTCCCGATGCCGCGAGTCGCGGAGGGGATTCGACTCGATTCTCTCTCGGGCGGGCGTCCCGCGCGCCGTCTTGTATATATTTTACACTTTCACGAGTACGCGTAACGCTATTGCTATACATAAGTTGAAATATATAGGATGAGAGGTGCAGGTTGTTACTGCGCGTGGGATTCCGGCGGTATAGTAGGGGTTGGGGGGAGGGGTTAGCTCCGAAGGTGCGGGCTCGGTTCGTGAGGTGCGATTCCCTTGGAGCTTATAGAATAATGCCAATGGTGTAAGTTGAGCGTATGTGTGTTTCCTTTTTTTTTAGAATAGCAAAATGTATTGCATATATAGTAAAGTAGAAATATTTCCAAAGTCTACATATAGAGAAAAGAACGGTAGATGTATAGGGATTGAATTTTTATTATTACTTGTATTGTAGCAATGAATTAGAGAGTTAAAATTTTGATTGTATATTGTGATTTAGTAAACTTTATCGGGTTATTTATAAGATTGCATAAAATGACTTTTAAAATGACTATTACAATAATAAATGTTCCGATTATTATAGTTATATTTTAAAAATTATAATGAAAAACTGTTTTTTTTTAATTACGTTTTGTATGTGATGATTGGCATCCAATTTGCTAATTATTTTGAAAACTTCTTGAAAATGTAATTAGGATATCATAGAAGATCACTATGAAATGTGATACTGTTTAAGCATTAGACATTGCTGTAATGGCGATTATCAGCCAAATAGTAATTTATAGTTAAAAATGTTGATTTCCTCAGTGACAGAAAATCGACACGAATATGAAAATTTGGTAGAAATGAAACTAACAAATATTGTTAAAGGTCTTATCATCCTATTATAATAAAAACGAGTTTTGTTTGTAATCACCTTCGTAGAATCTGAAATATGGATTTTTTTATGATTATAATTGCTCCTAAACAAGAATGTGGTTAACAATGACAATTTGACCAACCCCTCTAGCATGTTCTCTACCCATATATCCAATTAATTTGAGTTGATTCATTCACGAAAATATCAAAGTTTATACAGTGTACGATATAAATAATAGATCAATATATAAGATTATTTTGTTGTGAAAAATTTTTCTTAACATATGATTAAGAAAATTCATTTCCTAATATTATCATATATTTTACAATGGAAGTTATTTTTGCAACTGGAACGGTCGGTGCACGACCCCATACCTTAACAAAGTCGCTCATTTTTCAGTCGTCAAAGGAATGATGTCATACTCTCAAAATGCTCTTTCATTTCATAAGATTTAGATGACGTGCGGATAGGTAAAAATGTCGAAAACTTACTTGTAATTATGGTTAATAATTAATCCTGGAGTAATAAATTTGGCGATAATTGCAGCTGCTCGCATTTATTATATAAGGCATTCTTTTAAAGAATAAAATTGTTACTTTTGCAATAGATGTTTTTTTTATCTACTCTTCTCCCATAATGGCTACTTTTTTGCTTATCAGAGAGTGAAAGTAATATCTTATATTTAGAGAGTGCATAGTATTTTAAGAATAATAATAATTACATATCAGGGAGCTGGAAAAATGGCTCGAACTATTTTGTACCTCTGTTTTTGTCTCACTCATTATCGGCAATGTCGAAATCGATAAACTGAGAATCAATTGACCCAAGAATTGAAAATCCTGTCAAAAGTTTCGAACGTCGCTGCTTTTACGAGGAGAGTTCATTATAATGTAATAAAGAGTCCCATAAATGAATTCACGCGCTAATGAAAAGAAGAGGTGGAAAACAAAGAATAAAGATCCGTTCGGATATAATTATAGAAAAAAAAATAACGTTCTAATAAGAGAAAATTAACATAATTTCCATCTAACAATCACCGCATAAAACTTTCAATTAATGTATACGCGAACGGCAGCACGTTTGCCCATAAATTACTCGGCATGTACGAGAAGCTTCGGGCGGTGCTCGACGCGCGCTTCAGAAGGACTGGACCGTTTATATTAGCGCGCTTTTCGCTTTCTTCTCCCGTCGCACTCCCCCCCCCCCTCTCCCTCATTCTTCATCACAGAAGCCGTTCGTCGGCATATTATGTCAAAAATTCTTATCTCCTAGGAGAAGGAGAGAGAGAGAGAGAGACGTTGGCGACGACTCAGTCGATCTCGCGCGCAGTATTTGAAAGTCCATCTGTTTTCACACGTACGTAAACGCGTTTATGGAATTTTTCGACGCGAGCCCCATTATTAATGCATACGTGCGTATGTGCGTATGTGTGCGCGCGTGTATGTGTATAACGTGTAACGTAACGAGACACGGGGTTCAAAGGCCTATGGGTTATACACACTTTCATTTTTTATGCACTCTCGGATTTTATACTTCGCTTATATATAAAAATGCGTAAATTTTTAGATAATAAAGATTTTTTCCGGCATATCTATGTGTAATAAAGCTCGCGCTGATTCGCCACAATTTATCGGCCATTCGTCGGGATAACGCTGTTTCCTATACACGTACTATTCGAAAAAAAGTGAAAGAGCAGGCATTTGAATGAGAATCGATATTATGCACTCGACAGGATATTATTAATATTGTTATATTTTTTTTTCACAATGAGTTTTAGATATTTGCGCGTGCGCGCGCACGCACACTGGGGGGGGGCGGATCTCGTTCACGCGCCTTTTCTCCCGCGGGCTGGCTCACGGTGCGAGGAAAATTCTGCATAATAGAACTGCGCAGAAGGTTGAGCAAACAGTGTTCCGAAGCAATGCAGATCCTAATCAATTGGCGGCACGTTCGAGAGAATTGAACATACATAAAGTAACTGTAACTGGAGATAATCGCGCTGGCAAGCCTCGATGGAAAAAGTAATTCCTCTATTGTATGGGGTGTACGGTAACAGCGACTCGGCAGGTTCTGAATATTTGGAGAGGTTGAAAAGTGAAATTGTGTAGATTGCAAGTGTATATTATATATATATATATATATATATATATATATATATATATATATATATATACTTCTGAGAATTTCCGAGATCTACCAATGCTAATTGAATAGATTTAAATTATTATTATTTTGGCGCGTGATGCTGGGTTCAGTTCTTAAAAATGTGTTAAAAATTGTAGTATATATTTTCTAATTTTCTGAGATTTCCTTCGAAAATGTCGTGTCGTAAGAATAAGGGAAAAAGAGAGAAGAAAGTTAACTATCATTTCACAGAAATACAATGAATTTCACGAAATTAATTACCTGCCAGAAAAAATGGTAAATGTAAATGTATGTTTAGAGTTGGTTCCCTTTAGGTTATTCAATTTAAAGTTTGTAGTAAGTACATTTTTTAAATAAAAAGTTTAATTTATTTTTTCTTATCGATTTTACAATGGCTTAAATTTAAGCTTGATTTTTAAGTAACTTTATATAAAGGAAATATAATGTATGTTCCATAAATGAATTCTCTCTACTTAGGGAGATATTGGAGTATAGTCTGACGGGCCCTAATTTGACCCCGATTTTGCACAAATACTAATGTGTACAATTTCTCAGCATTGCTACCACTCTAGACAATAAAAATGTACGCGTTATATAAATAAAATCGGATGCGTGACCAAATCGACACGAGAGCACGCACGCATACACACAAAGAAAATCTCACTCATTCTATAGTGTAACCAATTGTACGGTCACTATATATCTTAAAAAAGACTTCTGTTTGTTTTCAGATATCGCCTGACTGCACATTATGTATGTTTCATTATTCAATGTTCATGGCCACCAATTTAGTTTCACAATTTACACTAGGAAGTTTCATTACTTTCCAACTGTTGGATAAATTATTATTGTTTTATTATTAACAAATGATAATTAATAAATGCAGATATGCGAAATGCATAAATTGTCATATTATAAGAAATCGTCATCAAATTTGATGAGAGGCTACACGGCTTAGGATGGTCAGATTGCAATTCGGCGACCTTTTCAAGAGAACTGATAAAATTATTGGAATTTCATATATATATATATATATATATATATATATATATATATATATATGTGTGTGTGTGTGTCACTCTTATATCCCTTATCTTTCCAAGCTTAACCTTCCCGTAAATATACCCTACATATACACATGAGATGAGGACATCGCAGTCAGTCGTACGCGCGCCAACTGTTGCTCTGCATACACAGTCTGCGCATCGGACGACGCTCTTTAAAAACGCGCGCTGCTTTCTCCCGTGCTCGCGATACGCTCCGTTAATGATACGAGCAGGCGCAAGAGCAAGCAGAGCCAGCGCCTTTTCCTGCATTGTGCTCGCGCGGGTCCATTTCTCATTCGCTCTCTCTCTCTCTCTCTCTCTCTCTCTCTCTCGCGCGCGCGCTGTCTCTCGTTCTTTTCCCTACTTACCGCGCGCACCCCTCACCCCCCTTCTGACAACCGCCCACTCGCTTCGCTCTTGACCGCTGATCGGATGGTCAAGACGGCACGCGCGGCGTGCGAGCTTTCGCCGACGGTTGCGCGCGCGGAAACGACAGAGAGAGATAAAGAGAGAAAGATGATGCACGAACGCAAAGTGTATATATATATATATACGAAAATAATTATCGATTTCTACATAATAAGAACGGATACGCGCGGACATTCCTCGACGGTCTCAGATATCAACCTGAGCACGCATGATGTATGTAATGTACATCTCGCGATATACGTATGTATTATTTTCCAGAATATGAGATCTAATTTGTTCTACTTGGCACTAGTTATTTTCAATGACAATGATTTAGAATTCTTCGAAATATTAATTTGAGGATAAAATTTTTTTTTAAAAGATATTTAGACTGACTTTGATCATTTACGTATAGATTTAGAAGCAGATGGATCAGGAGGAAACACACAAAATAAATTTTTCCTACGTAATGTTCAATGACTTCCTTTTCTAGATTAAATTTATTAGCACTTAATTTAATATCATCCTAATCAAGTTTCAAAATGAAAACAAAAAATAAGACGAAACCAAAATGCATTAAATTGAAGTATCCTAGTGCACATCATAATAGATGATGATCATAACGATGTCCAGCAAAATGTTACACTACTACACATACACATATACACAACACACGACACACACACACACACACACACACACACACACACACACACACACACACACACACACACACATATATATAGCATACATTTATCGGAATATCCAAAAAAGTAATATTCAAACTTTTTAAAAAGCAACAAAAACCTTTAACATACTATCTGATAATTAAGATTGGAAAGACACCTTTAGCACGCAGTTTTTCTTCACGCTTAACCGGACAGCAGAAAAGGAAAAGTTACGTTACATTGTGCGCGGCGATCAGAGAAGCCGCCGATCGCCGATAGGCATGCTGTCGACTTAATTGAGGTGTGTGTGTGCGTGGCGCGCGCGCGCGTGTGTGTGTCGTGTCTGATCGCCAATCGATACAACCTAATCTTTCGTCTCTATAGTATCTCGTCGGACGTGAATAAGAACTTTGTTAGCGCAGATTTTCTCGCTATTATCAGACATTATTATAAACTGATATGAAACAAGCTTTACGAGATTGTTATTTTATTTTTTCTCGCTTGTTTAATAATATTGTTGTGTAACCATTCCATGTCTATAGGGCTATTTAAGTATTGGTTTATTTATATATTTATTATATTTTAAGCATAGTCCCAATTAATACACGAGCTCTACAATCATTGAGCGAATGAAAAGATGCACAAAAAAGTAATAATTGGAATATTAAAAAGTCATGTAATTTAATTCTAACAAACACGAAAATTTGAAGTATAAATATAAAGCATGGCGATTATTTCAAATACTTGAGATTCTAGAAATCGGTAAGTAATATGACTATCAATTGAGAATATATGGATAGAAAAATACTTAGATCTATCTTTTAATGTTCTATTGGGAACAAACAAAATTAAATTTATGCAATAACTCGAAAAAAAATCGATATTTTTTAAGATCTTATAATCAAACCTAATATCGGCACATAATCGAATAGACGCTAAACTGGGAATATTAATTTTTTTTTTACTTATGCCACTATAATTATAACCAATGCAAGTCGTTGAACCGCGATTTACAAAAAATATAACGGAAACGTGTTCGATCAATCGCTGAAAGTAACAATGTACAAGGATATTTTATGTTGACCTTTCACCAATGACGATCTCAAAGTTTTAATATTCTTTCAATTTTTTTTTTCACATTTCATTGCTTACTTTAAGAAAATGTACAAAAAAGAAATCATTTAACCAAAAATATTAACGGTTATTACCCAGATTTCATACTAAAATATACAATAAACTTTTAATAATCGACTTTCTGAATAAACGTTGAATAGGGCTCAGCGCATACGATTATACAATCGCGCATTCCCGGGACTGCTATATAATAAATATAATAATTCAGCTCTCCTCAGCTTCTTCCGTGCTAAAACCTCACTTCCGAGCGATGTACACGCCTGAAATGATTCCGGCACTATCGCGTTCCAGCTTAAAAAAAAAAGAAAAAGAAAAAGAAAAAGAAAAAAAAAGAAGCAGCATAACAATAATCGACCATCGTAATTTTATAATAATGACAGAGAGCCGGTCGTCGAAATTACGTGAACTCACCGAGGCAAATTACACTTAATAACGGGACTATCGTAACATTCGGCATTGCATATTTATCAATGAAGCCTACGTGTTTTCAGCCCGCTGTAGAAAGACGAAGGAGGGAGCGGGGGGGGGGGGGCGGAGCCCAATCGACGACCGGGAAATAAAAAAACCGCGTAAGAAGCAATCGTCGATAAAATTTAACGTCCCCCTCGAGTTTCCTAATATAATAGGATGAAAGTGGAGAGTACATTTGCTGAGTTACATCGCGAATGCGCCTCGAACGATTGCAATTGAAATTACCTATATATTATACATCGATCCTGGACACAGGCTTTTAGCGACTCTGTGGTGTCCACACACACACACACACACACACACGTACACACACGATGCTTTGCTTTAAACGTTTCGTTTCCGGGTTCCCGCGCTTATACGCGTCGACAGGCTACAATTTGCGCGGCCGGTCAACGATCCAGGGAACCCCGCGATTATTCGAATTCCGCGAAATCAATAAAAATTTAGCGATCGCCGATGCAAAAATGGATTCGGCCGGTATGGCACAGGTGGATAATCGCGGCGTAAGCGATGTTCACTCGCGTAACAGTGTGTCAAATTGTATATTTATGAAAATTTCGTTGCGGTCTATGTAGATATTTCGATTTGAGATAATACTGTTTTACTTCGAACCCCTGGAAAACTTCTAGTTCAACTTTAAATATATATACGTACGATTTTAAATATATATATATGCGGAACATTGGGATGAATTGGAAAAAAATTATACATGAAAAATCTCTGTATTTGACATATAACGATTGAAGAATATCGCGTGTGAGTTTCTTAGAAAGTGATCTTTTCACTTGCAGCCAGCAATTATTAATCAATTTTTATTGCCGCAAAGCAGTAGTTTATCATACACAGAAATTTATCTGTGAAATGTATAAGTTTATCCACTGGTATTATATAAATCCATCCACTTTGCGAGATATTAAAATACTATATAAGTAGTTGTTGCTGCTTTCTCTTCTGGATTCCGAATTTGTAATTTTATAAATCGTAATATATATATATATATATATATATATATATATATATATATATATTTGGAGTACTGTAAATACAGATGTGAATTCGCGCAAAAGGATTAATTAAGTTAGGTAAGATTCCTAAATGAAAAAAATATGTATATATTTATCGAACTCACTAAGAGTAAATAAACACTGCAAAAGAATTAAAAGCACTGAAAATACTACAAAAATATCAAATACCTGGAAACTTATATAGCAAAACTAAGAAAACACAATTATAAAAAACACATAATTTATGTAGAAATAAGAAGTCTTAAATTAGTCAATTTTTTTTTCAAAAATTTGGCTCTGAGTGCGATTTTGGTTGTTTTAAGAAAAAGTATTGAGACAAACTTTGCTCTTCTTTCGGCTAAATATTTAATATAGCAATGATTGAATTTTTTGGCTTTAATCCGTTACTTTCGACTTTTCATCCATGCTCTTTGAATCTGCTCAAGAGTTACTTATTTAAATAAATTAAATAGTATCTCAAATTATTTGTTTTAGAAAATAAATATGGAAAAAATTAGAAAAGAAATATATTAGAAAAAGTCAGGTAGAGAATCCTGTTCAGAACGTAACAAGCTTAACACAATAGACGCACAACTTTAAACATTTAGAGCTAAAAAAAATGGTTAAACATTTTTTGTAAAAATATCTTCGACTTAATGTTCACCAAAAGAAAATTATTAAGTTGCCTTAAGCCAGTATCTCGGAGAACATCTCGTACGCAGTTCTGCCAGATTCTCGTAAGTAGAACGGCGTCGAGCTCGGTAAGACACGGGGCTCCATTAACTGTCAAAATCTACTTACGCAAGCTTTCGATGCTCTAATATATAATATGCGTAATTTAATAGGACGAATTGTGGTAATTATTGAAGGATTAAATTGATCTACTAATATATGAATCGTTACGCTGCTTTCATAATAGATTTCATTAAAATTTATATATTTATAGATATGCAGGCCATATGCTGTAGTTATTCAACTGGATAACGTTATTAAATAGTTATAAATAAAACTTTCACAATTTTGAATACATATTTATTTATTTAGATCTATTGAAATAGGAAGAAATATTATACGATTCGATCTATTGAATCAGCGAAGTTGTTACGATTAAAGAAACTTTTATTAACGCATTTTAATTGTATGAATAATTTTTAATTGATTAAAAAAGAATGCATAATTAGATAGGTTTTAATAACAATTGGATAATTTTTTATTGATTATTTATTGATTTTGATATCTTAAAGTTTTACAAAAACCGATATAATTTAATCTACTTGATAAGTAGAATTATTCAAAAAATGAAGCAATTTAATTTATATAAATCATTGGATCCGTTTAAATGTAGATTTCTATTTATATCAGAATTACTCTATTATTAATTATAAACATTTGTTTGATCTTAATCATTCAACGGAATTTTTTTCGATTAAATACTAACACAGCCTTTACTGAGACTTTTAAGAAAATTGATTTACTTATACACTTTACCATTAAATTGATTTATAACTCATGTAATAGATTCAATCAAAATTTAAGGAAAGAGAATAAATTATTCAGTATATTTAATTAAATACCTAATGAAATAAACATTACACTTTTTTCTTCACGTAATAAAAAATTCCTTAACACTTCCTATGAGCAAAATTATAAAAACCAAATCCCTCTCGTCCACTTATCAAGAATAAAAAAAAAACAAATTGTAATATTCCATACATATTCAATGCACGAATCGCCCTAACCGCGCACCCGTAATCCTATCGCCCAGGGCCGCCTCGATCTCCTCACCCGGGTACTCGTTTAAATTCGCGCGCTCCTCCACGGCGTGCCATTCGCAAAATTAGCGGCGGCGATCCGATCCGCCGCGGTGAAAGTACGTACCTGCCGCGCTCGCGCGCGTGCAAACGACGCGAAAACGCAAATTGCCCCGCGATCGCCGGTGCGCCGTCGTCGCTAAGTCCGTGCGCGGCGCGTGGAGAATTTTCACCACCCCCCCCCCCCGGGGGAATTTCCGATACCGGGGCGTTACCCCGGTCGCGTCCGAAATTACGGCTGCCGCTCTCGCTTGGCGCGATTGGCACGTCGGGGGGAGGGGGGGCAGATAGATAGATAAATATACGGTCGTTTTTTACTCGTAGATGCCGGTACAGAATGTGAAATCCGATAATGATGTTTTACAGATACGTGTAATAAACACATGGACGAAATCTTAAATAAATATAAATAAATAATGTTCTGAAATAATCACAGTAAGCCAAACTTAAACTATATCGCGGGAAAATTTAAAACTAATGCAAAAACACGATAAATGCGGAATAATACAGTAATATTGAGGACACCAATGAGGAGCGTTACAAGTATGTACCTGCATAATTCCTGTCTCTGCCTGAGTTCGTAACGATGCCATGCCGAGGATAGAAAAGGGCAGGACCGAACCTTTATTCACGAGAGTGACAATAGTTGAGTGCGGACTATACATAGTGTGCATATACATTTCAGTCCTTATATTTCAATTTTATTTTTAATACATTATATAAATTATCATCTTATCGACTACTTGTTGTATTCCACTAATTAAATAAAATTATTTATTAACATAAAAGATTTATTAATTAAGATTTTAAATAACATATTAGGATTTATTAAAACACTTTATAGTTCATTCAACAATGATACAAAATAATTTTCTTTTGATATATATCTATTAGTCGATGAATAAAATACACATACTCTTTCACACTTAATCCAATCACTCTTATAAAATTAAAATCAAATGTATAATGAACGATACTAGTATCATCAAGTTGGAAAGAGAGGAGATCAAAGTGGGAGATAGAGAGAGAGAGAGAGAGAGAGAGAGAGAGAGAGAGAGAGAGAGCGAGGAACTCCCGCGTGCGATAAAGAACGTTAAACAACGACAACAAGGACAACGATATCATGGCTCCTCTGTGTCACATAGACATTGTAGCTATATATAAACTTTCACTCGTTTAGAATAGATATCTATATATATATATATATATATAGTAGACCAAGATTTATAAAGTGCCGTGACTCTGAGCTATAAATGCACGTATAAATGAAATCGATTTGATCGCCAAAGCGCGCGGAGAGCCCAATGAATCAGAACGTAATGTGCATAGTAGTTGGCCGGAGGGGACGGAGCAGAGTGGCTCGGCCATCGAGTAGATCGGTCCCGATGCCGTTCACGCGGAGGTGGGCATAAATAAAGCAGCCAATTATATTAATGCGAATTGAAACATTTATTTACGAGCCTCGGTCGGCCGGGCTCGAGTCCCGATAATAAAGTTGCCCCCCCCCCCTGCTCGGATCGCCGAGGACGCCGTGGAATCATCATCCGAGTATGCCTTGACGCCGCACTTGTAAGGATTTGGCGTTCGAGCCGCGACGCGCGACGCCGGGCTTTCGTTGAAATTACACGCGGCGGCGGCGGCGGCGTTAGGCTCCGTTTTGTGCGGCTGGATTTCTGGATTAACGCCGCGATGACGATTTCGTTCGCCTACTTTCCACGTCCTCGGCTTATTCCGTAGAGACGCGACCCGCCGACTGCTCCTCGCAAAAGTATGTCCCAAGAGCGCATGGGTTCAATTAGTACCGAAGTCGTTGGCGTTTATCAATGTGTATAGCCGCAAGTGTCACTTGGCACTGTAACGCGTTATAATAAGCTGTAACATTTGGG
Source organism: Sycobia sp. Sy_11 (assembly GCA_018907035.1). NCBI lineage: Eukaryota > Metazoa > Arthropoda > Insecta > Hymenoptera > Epichrysomallidae > Sycobia > Sycobia sp. Sy_11. Next base: position 594,501 of record JACCIC010000016.1, on the reverse strand, counting down.
TTACGCACACTTGCAGCGAGCGAGAGATAATAAAAAAAAAAAAAAAAAAAAAAAAAAATGAACCCGCCCGTTAACTGGTTTGTAAGTTCCGGCAAAACCTGTGGACCCTGCTGTACGCGCAGCAGACAAAGACAGATAAAATCTTTGTTTTTTCTTTTTTTCTTTTTTTTTTGTTTCGCTCGACACGTATAGACGTAAGTTTCGAACAGCGGAACGGTGGCATCGGGCGCGTTGACCGCGTCGCAGAATTAGCGTGCAGAACGAAACGCTCAGATTTGGGCCTCGCGGAAGAGGGATAGAGAGATAGAAAGAGAGAGAGGGGGGAGGGGAATGAATGTCGTAAGCATTGCACTATTCTTGATCGGTCGGGAATAGGGATGTAGCAAAAGTGTGATGGGACGATGATGACTGGTCGGCGTGATGTGGACGATGAAATGAGATGCAGTGCCCCCGACCGTTGCGTATGGAAATGCAAAGCCCATTGGAGTGGTAAAATTACTGTTGTAACGATATTACCAAGTTCTTTAACGAGCAGTACAGTGGGTTTTAGAATGGGATATTGATCGATATGAAATTCCATTAATGTAAGGAAATCACGCGCACTACAAACTTGTCCGAAGTTATAATGCACTGCATATGGCCAAACAATTGCATTAAGCTATCCTGAACGTGTCACAAGGATATGTCGAGGAGCTCGCGACGGTTTGTGGTGAAATGACGTCACCATCCAGCATCGTACGCCTGAGACTCTCGGCTTTCGTATTTACGTTTATTACAAATGAAACTGGTATCGTTTCTTTTTTGGGTCGACGGCAGCTCGGGTCGCTTAACAGCGCTTCGGCATCATTATTGATTCAAAACGAATTAATCGGGAAGCGAGAGAGAGAGAGAGAGAGAGAAAAAAAATAAGGTCCGTGCGGCAATGCACATTTGTTTACCCCGGATATTTTTTAATCGCCTCGCGTCGCATTCTGCAACTTTCGCCAAAAATGTTCGTTTCGTGCAAATTGTAACGGTATCGCTCTCCGTCCCAATCGTGGTTAGCTACCTCGATTAACAGTTTTTCTTTTATTTTCGTGGACATCTACCCAGCTTCGAAATTGTTTAATCGTGAAACATCTTCGTCGTATTACGACCGTCAATTTGCGCTCAGGCCATCTTCTTAAAGCCACGTCCTCCGATACCGTCATGATTTTCGATCGAGTCTAATTTAACATCCTCCGATCTTCTGATGGGACCGTCTCTAATTTTCTACGACAATTTACACTTCGCGGCTCGCCGCCACGTGCTTGTCAGAGCCACTACTCTTTTACGCTTATCAGAGTGTAAAGCTGAAAATTGCGCATTATCCGTTGAACGGCTGTTCGCTAAAAGTTCCGTTTAGAAAGACAGTCACTGATAAATAATACGATATGCCCGTACGTATGCTTGAGGATAGACATCTAGGACATTTTCATCATGTGCTAATGAGATCACTTTGTTCTTCATTTACCAACAACTGTATCAACAATATATCATATAAAATCTAAATATTTAAGTATTTAGTATAAAAATACAATCTATTCTAAAAATAACATTTCACTTTCTATCTCCAAATAAAAAAATCTACCCAAACCTTATATATATATAAAATACAAAATAAAACCTTATATATATATATAATAAACATGCAGCACTCACTTCACCATGAATCGGAAGCTATGTTGTAATAACATAGCAATCACAACATTCGACAGTGCGTATTATATGTACGCTATTTAGAGAGAAAAAAAAAAGAAATGAAAGGAAAAGAAAATGCAATACAAAATGACTCAACTGTAAAAGTTGAGCAATAAAAGAACCGAGCTTCTATACGCTCGGCGTTTTCTATTTGAATTCTCCGTCATTATGTACAGTACCATACATTGAAGAAATCGAGATACGTGAAGCTACTTCTTCATGTACCTCATTGTAATGATAATAAAATTTTAAAGCATATACGCATGTTATATATGTATGCAAATATTATTCCTACAAAAACAATGGCCAAGCGAGTGAGATCGAGAGAGCGAGAGAGAGAGAGAGAGAGAGAGAGAGAGAGAGAGAGAGAGAGAGGCGCTGCCCGAAATTTCACCCGTCGCCGCCGCGCTTAAATAAACACGTCAAAATAACGAAAACCCGGTGAAACTCTCTCGCGGCGTGGCGGGCTTAAAGCGAGAGTGGCGTGTATTATAAGTCCAAAGCCGGTGCTCTTAATGTTTATCGCTCCTGGTCGCCTCGAGCGCGTATATATATATATATATACACATATAAATCAGTCTTAAAGAAACGACACCGAAGGGGAGAGAACCACAAATTCATTTGCGCGGCAAATCTCACTTCATTAGTTAGCTTGGCGCTGTTTTTCTTTTCCTTTATCCCCCCCCCCTTCGCCCTCTCTCCTAGCGAATGGCGAATGAATTACGCCACGCGCGCGTGCCGCGGCAGAGTTGTCTCATAAACGAGCCTAGAACATTGAGTTCCGTTGCGTCCGCCGCAAGGCATAACGATATAACGGAAACTTAACTATGCGCGATCGATAGCACGGGCGCAAATATTAAATGGGCGCGTTATTTATTGGCGGATCCCGATTGCCGATTGGAAAATTACTTAAGCAAATTATCGGCAAAAGAAAAAGACAAAAACGAACGCACAAAGTCGGGCTATGGATTTCGTGAGGAACGGAAAAAATTTTGAGAGAAAAAAAGAGAAGCTTCGAGTCATTTTATCGGCTGCCCCTTTATTGTATTTTCCAATAAAATTCTAAAAATACTAAAGTTGACTAATAACTTTCTAAAAATACTAATGTTTTCAGATGCACTATTATGAAATGTTTCGAACTATATCGTCGCATTTGCATTCATGTCAAAAGTTTTTTTTTTTTTAATATTTGGCCAGCGTGTAGAATCTATTAGTAAATTGTGTTTCTTAAAAATATGAATTTTTCAATAATTACATTTAAATAATTTTTCAATAAACAGTAGAAGAACCGGGCAAAAAAAGACGTGTATTTAGTCGTTTACCAATGCAATCCATTGCTCGATTAATTTTCCGCTTACGTTTGATGTCCCAATTATGGGACTTAATGGGCAAATTCAAAATTACCAGGATAAACATCTCTAGGAGTGTACTATACGAGTTGCTAGGCGATTTTTTTTTGAAAGGCGGCTTTCGTTTTTTAAAAATTTTATGATGGCTTGAAGTGCAGTAACTTTTTCATGAAATATCTACGTTTATTACGAGAATATTATAATCACTACTAAAAGGTCAGTTATTATCGATGCAACTAAAAAAGAATAAAAAAATGAACGGATAATAAACAATATGAAAAACATACTACTACAAAATTATCGTTCGTATTATCTACAAAAATAGAAAAATATAGTAATATTTAAAAATTAAATAAATATGGGTGTGTTTGTGTGTGTGTGTGTATTTTTATTTATAATTTAAATATTCATCAGAAAGTTTTTGTGGTCTATTTTCTGTCGTTATATGTAAAGACCTATATTTTCCATGAAGATTAAAAAATATCATGTATTCTCTTATAATTCTCCTTTCCATGCTCACGGCAATTATTTTTATTTAAATTAATCTAAAATAACCTGTTGTTTTTATTTTTTTACTTTTTATTTTTTATTTTTAAAAATTATTTCTATTTTTCATTTTTTACTAACTGTTATAGTTCTATGATTCTATGCCATTATACAATAATAATTGTATTCTTTTCTAAATACTGATCGTAAAAAATATTTGCGTACAGCAGACGGCATAAGTACAATTCTAATTTCAAGAAATCATATACATAAATTATGAACGAGAAATTTTTCAAGAATCTAGATTCGCCTAAAAACTCGTCTGCGCTGATAAAAATGGCTTAAGCGATAAAAAAAATACATCCATCAAGATTAAGAGCAGATCAAAAATTCGCCAAATATATTAAGACAGTGAAGAAAGCGAATGAAAGGCAACGAAGCGAAAGCTAATACTAGAACATATAGTTGGGCACGCTATATATATATATATATATATATATATATATATATATATATATATATATATATATATAAATCGAATTTCAAGCAAAAAACCGCGGAAAAGGAGGCGAAAGACTATGAGACGCGCGGTCATAAAAAGCGGGCGCATCGCACGATTCAATTACCGTAAACTCGAATAGACTCTCTCCTCTCCCTTATAACTCCCGACCCACGGTCGTAAGAAAGAGCTGGTCAAATTACGCGATTACGGCTAGAATCGAGGAAAAAATGCACGGCACTGAGCGACCGTTCCGAAGAATACATGAGAGGAGGAGGGGGGGGGGAGTGAACAAAAAAAAAACCGAAGAATTGCACGCGAAGGCAGGAAAGTCTGCGATGTTGCTCGGCTATGCGCTTCTACACGTCATAAAACATAGACACACATATATAGTGTGGACTATGTCTTTTTAAGCCTCCAGTGGATCGAAAAAGTTTGGGCGCGCGCACTCCGCACTAAAATCGCTGTGTATATAACTGCATGTTGTTTAAAAAAGAGGGCATAGGATGGGCCGGCGGGGGGATTGTCACGGATAATTTAAAGCGAAGAACGTAAGAGGGTACACACACGCGCGCGCGCGCCCGTCGATCATTTGTCAATATTTGGATACGGCTATTTAACCGCCTTAAAGAATCTGGCCTATTAGCGCATACGGTATATACACATTGTAACGCGCAATAATAAATTACGGTAATTTAGGCGGTCGCAACTTTTTAAGTGGAGAAGCGATGTTGTAAGCCCCCTCCCCCCAGCCCCTGTATACGTATACGACTCACAAGTTATATTGTAAACGGGTCTTTTAAAACTCGTATCGATTACTCAAAAATAAATCCTTATAATGCCGTTCGACAGATAAAAATAATTTTTAACCGATTGCCAAATTGTGTCTTACAATAACATTTGCTATTTCTGTCGGTTATCGCAAAATTGCAAGTTTTTATTTTATATTACGGCATTTTGCATATACAATACTATACTAGACTATATATGTATGCATACTATATATATATATGTGTGTGTGTGTGTGTGTGTGTGTGTGTGTGTGTGTGTGTGCTTTACTATAAAATCGTATATTATAATTAGTATTTTATTAAAATATTTTATCACAATTAAATAGGAATATTATTAATGTTTCTACAAATGTATGAAACAAATAATTCAAATTTGTTAGAAAAATTCAATCATAAAATCCCAATGATTTCTAAATTCAATCATAAAATCCCTATCATTTTCAATGATAGTTTAGGTATTGAGATATTTATATTTAAATATAAGATCGAACGATATGCCATAAATTACAAAGAATTTACTTTATCTCTTAAATCGGTAAGTACATTTGTAGCGAAATAAAAAAAAAAGACTAAGAAAAATTCCAATTTTAAAACGGTTATTTCGAGATTCTGAGTCTATAAATCATTATTGGATTTAAAATGTATGTTAAGCAATAAAAAAGTACATTGTTAATTTTTAAATAATTATGAAAATATTAGTTTTATGAATATTCATAATTTTATGATTAAAGAATATTTAAATTTCTTATGATTTTAATCCGATATGAAAAGTTTTCTATATACATATATACACAACAAAAAATATTTGCCGGTTTAGAAGGTTTCTACTACTAGAGAAGTAAACGATGGATGGTATTACCCTCTTTCAATCGAACGATACAATTGGTAAACGCGATTTCTACTTACCGCAAAAGCTCCAGACCAGAGCCAATTTCTGTACATACCGATCACGACTCCACCGATTTTTCATGACATCTACCTTACCGACCTCGGCGAATCATACAATATCAGCTACGATTTTCCATACCGAACAACCTACCACCAGCTGTCGCTCGATTCTACATTCAAGATTTCTCCATCAACCGATTGACAAATACAATAATATATTATGGAAAATGCAACGTACACATTTTCATATAAATATATATCCTATAGCTATATCGATGATTTATGTAGAAAACTTATTTTACAATATTTATCACTGCGCAGTCGGGAGCAGCGTCATCATTCGTAATTAATGCGGTTATGTATGACTACATATCGATTTCTCTTGATGCGATGATGCTTTTAAAACGATCCGCCCACGCATCGAAGCGGAATGACGCTACAAGATCGCACGCGAGACTCCGAACAATTTATATATGTATGTATGCATGTATGTATGTATGTATGTATGTATGTATGTATGTATGTATGTATGTATGTATGTATATATATATATATATATATATATATATATATATATATATATATATGTGGCTTTTCCGGCGAACAATGTTTCCGCGTCCATTAGCATATAACAACTAATCCTCGGAGTGCTTAGCAATGCAGATCTTTGAAATATTAAGAACAAAAAATGGTAGCGATTAATTACTTATTATAATTTCCTATACCTAACCTTGTGGCTCCATTGAGTGAATTGGCACGAAAATGTCAATTCCACGTTGTTTGTCTCTTTTTATATCAGGAACAATTTCCATCGCACAATTTACGTATTTCGATTTAGTTCAATATATATATATATATATATATATATATATATATATATATATATAGGTAGCACAAGTGTGCGAATTAAGAACAGATCTATATATTTTCCTTTTTCAATTATCGTCGTTTCAAAGCCTTGGCACGATTCAATTCCATTATACGCTCTGATCGCTTTGACGGGAAGAATCTAATAGAAATTCAATCGTTTTACATTCGCAACTGACAGTCGCAACAATATACATTTCTTATTTATTTTAAAATCCCTAATTCGTATTTTACTTTGTTAAAAAAAAAAAAAAAAACAAAATTTACGTTCGAGATTTCTATTATTATATTTACGTGCATATTAATGTTTTCAACTGCTGCAAGCACTCGTGGCGCTAAAACGGCAGTTACAATCGGTGCTTATTATAATGGATTTACGTAAGAACCGATTCGCATAAAAGCTGCGAAGTTGTTAAAAGTCTCCAATTTGCATAAATAGACCGTCTAGAAACAAGCGTGCGGTTTATTTATGATTTTTTAAAGCTCGATTTTTCATTCTTTCAATGCTTCGTCGTCGTAAAGAAAAAATAATATCGGATTAGTTGGTTGGTAAAAAAAAAATTGTAAAGGGGTCTGAGTCTACAATCGGCTATTGCAATCTGCGAAAATATTTCGTTTATGGTACTTTTGATAATTTTAAATGCGTTTTTCTAAAAGCAATTTTTTTTAATCGGATTAACTGTTCTCAGAAAATATCTTCGCACCGTTTGATATTTCGGGCATTCGCATAATACAAACTTTTTATTCTATTGTAATTTATAAAGTCGATTTTTTCATTAGGAAAAAGATCTTTGCCAAACGTGTACCAAGTCGGTAAAAATCGATTAATCGAACGATTTTTCGACTGTTGCGAGAAAATACGTTACGGGTTTGGAATGTTGGACATAATCAAAACTTCACTCCAAAATATGAGCGAATTTTCAATGAACCATAAACTTTTCATTTTATCGAAATTTCCAAAGTCGATTTCTTTATTTGAAAAACGAACGTTTTGCGAAACGCGTACCAAGATGATCTAATCTGATGGAAAATTATACGTAGTTTTAAACAATTTTATTGCTGACAGAAATTTTTGTTCCTGAGCTATCAGTCCATTCGTTTTGATTCCTTTTTCTTAATACAGCCGAATCTCCTGCTTCCACTTTCTATAAACTTTTAAATATAAAAGGTTTGTTCTTCCATTCTGAAACATAGGCTCCATAAATTCTTAAAAAGCAATTCTATAATTATCATATTTGAATTTATTTTATAATAGAAGAACAAACATTAAAAAATAACAAATATTTTCACCCATAAGAATGGTGTTCAAGGCACCCCGGTAACAGCAGTTAAAAACCAATTTCATCTGTTTTTTAAAGAATGTGAAAAAGTAGGCCATTTTCTGAAATAGGTTTAATCGAATTAAACAAGTACACGCTTAACGATATCTGATTCGCTAACAAAGTCTACTTTTCGTCGCTATTTTATCCCCGGCTACATATAGATACTGGAAAAATATTTAATGGATTGAAATATAATTAGGTAGGTAACCCTCAGCCGATCAAATATCTACTTACATATTCATTAAATATTTTTCTCTGTCTAGAGTCATTAATTTAAAAGTTTTCATTTGCAGCAAATTAAGATGATTGCGTATATTCTTTAATAATAATCGTTACCTTAAATAATGTAAATAACGATTTTACGTACATATCTAGCACACAAATAAAAATGAATCGTAAAAAAAGGATCCACGAGAGACCCGGCAGACTATTACAAAGATTCGGTGCGTGTTGAAATTTTTCAACTCGGCCACGTTATGCACAATTACGCAGCAATCAATTACACTTTAGAAATGACACGAAATGGGGAAAAATTCGTTTTTGCGATAAATATTTGCGCGCTTTCCAGACGATATATGGATTTTCCGACGAATTTAGCTTTCGTTTGCTGCAGTAAAAAGTTTTATTAATTTACGTATATTTAAATACGCGTGAACATGGAGATTTGGCTCGCATGTCTAATATTGAATATGTCTCTATAAGTCATCTTACATGTTTCTTTTTTGTTTTATCTATAAAACATTTGCATTTTTAAATATTTTTCCATCTCGCTGGATTAGCCTGTGATACATGATAATAAACTTTCTAGAGAATGTTGATGAATGCTACGAGTCAGCGTTTAATACGCGTATGCGATTAAATTAATACATTTTTCTTTACACTAGATCAATTAGGTGATATTCGTTTTATAAAACTCATTTATCATCGATATAATATTGATCATCGATCTGTCGCCGAATGTGACAAAATCTTGATTTAAAATTTAAAAAAAAAAAAGACAAAATGAGTTTGTAGAGCTTTGACAAGATCTGCAATTTTCTTTTTGTTATACATATAAAATAACTAATAGGTAGAAGAAAATTGACTTTCGAAATGAAAATAAAGGAATTATTATGTTTTTGTTAAGTACGAGCAATCAGGGCAGATCGTCAAGAATTTTCTTTGAGGAAGTTTTTACGACACGTATTTACATTAGGTAATCACAAACAAGCTTTCTATCCTAAATAAAAAGAAATGGGAAAAAATGGAATGAAAAAATACCAAATCTTGTCGAAAGACACAAAGTAAATCGTTATAAAATCACGATTATTGTTCGCACTTCTTTCTTTTCAAAAAACAAAAATTGAAGACCATAAATATCTTTTGGTAAGATTTACAACTTTAATATGAAACAATTTTTGTAAATACTAAAAATTGTTCCACACACTATGGTTTTCACCGCATTTATCGTGAAAATTCAATTTTCGCCTATGTATATCGTAATATTAGTTAGCAGTACTTTAAAAGACATTAACATATCGAATTTTAAGAAAATGAGAGGTAACAGCTTTTCGAAAGCCCAGCTAAAATTTCAAACACTTGGAAAACTTTGTTTTGTAACTTTAGGAACAAATAATAAACAACGTGCTTCATATTAAGTTCATTTATATAATTCCATATTGAACAATGTAACTTTCATTATCTTCAAAATAGTACGTAATCAAGTGTATTCCTGTAAAACTACCATAAGGATATAATTATAGAGTCACCCCATTCAATGTGAACCAAATCCAACACACGACATGCCATTGCCTCTTCTGCTTAGTATCTCAAATATAAACATTTTCTGTATTTGAGATCACAGATATATTTTAGAAATTTTTTGAGAATTGTAATCAACGTATAATTTCGTTAAAAAATTACACTCAAAAAAGATTATCGCCTGAAGATAAAATAGACTTTCCTTAAATAAAATAATTTATAATATTAAATGAGAAGCGCATTTAGATTTGAATAAAAAAAGCCTTTTTCTTTTAAAATTAAGCAATTTGATTTATCTTATTCATCAGTTCTTTTTTAAGATGTCGAAAACAATATTCTTATTCCATTTTACATTTAAAATGGTAAAATATTTATTAATAACCATTATTCTTAAATAGTGTTTACCTACAAACTTATTCTAAACTTTTCAAATTTCTGACATGACATAAACATTAACGTCGATCATAAAATGATTTCCAAAAATACGAGTAATTTTCTAAAGCATAATTCTTTTTCTATGAAAATTATCCTTTCAACTAAAATTATTTATCGTTTATAATTTAGTAAAGCACGTAGTTACGTAATTTTAGAACGTTCTCACCTATCTCGATTGGGTAGATTAATTATTAGACTGCTCATAGTGACACTCACCTGAAACAAAAAATAACAATAATCACTTTCAAACTTACGTAATAACATTTATTAATAAATACTACAGTAGCATGGAAATAATTTTTCACAAATTCTACGTACGCAAGGGATGGAATGTAAAAAAAATTTGTAGCTTTCTAACATCCAATTCAATGACATTTGGACTGCATATTATATATATATATATATATATATATATATATATATATATATATATATATACAATATACATACATAAAAAACGACCAGAAAATCTTAAAGCAATCATTTTAAATCAATTTCAAATATTTTCTACGAATGCGTAATAAAAAACATCATTACAGTTTAAATTTCGATATATATACAGCATTTACGAGCATGCATATTATATTACTTTTTTGCTTTGCATCCGTTAGTTAATCTCTACTTTAGAAAATACAGGGAGCTGTAATAATGGATAACTAGCTGTAATATACGAGAGAAAGTCACAAGTGACAGAATGACTTGTGCTCTGAAGTTAAAATGAATCTCTCTTAAGCAGTCATTGCAATTTAGAAAAGTCCAACATTAATTATGCAATACACATTTAATTGTAAAATTTAAATAATAATACATGTATTTCCTAAAAACTTTGATAAACATCTTTCGCAAATTAATGGAATAACAGTTGTTCTTTGAAAGGAATTAATTTGAAAAATTAATTAAATAAAGAATTAATTAAATGATTAATTAAAAAAAAAAATACTGTTTAAACTTTTTCGATCGTTCAGGAGCTCAGAGGTCGGATTTTTCATATTTCCGGTAATGCAGTTTTTCTAAGCTTTTTTCGTAAAAAATCCATGCTTTTAAAACAAAAAAAATATTCACTGGCCGTCTTGTAAGAAATATAGGATGACATAAGCAATAGTTCCTTATTTTGAATATTTGCCATTTTGCATAGTTTACACAGTAAATTCAAGATCGCTATCAAACTGCAAATAAAACAGTAAAAATCATAATACTGTACAAAACCAACTATTTTGATGCAAACGGAAAAAAGACTTCTAAAAAATATAATGAATTAAGATCTTTGAAATATTACTTCAAATTTTTGATTATTGATCCCAAAAGCCGTCTTATTGGAACTATTCGCCAGGGTGGTTTTGGCAAATCTACTTAAATTTCCTAGTCTAGTGACCCCCCGAAAAACCATAAAAAAACTACATTTTAAAGGAGTAAATTAATAAATACAGTCGACATAAGTACAATTAAAGCATTTTAAAGGAGTAGTTACATTATATTTGTCACACCATAGTTAATGCGTTTGTCACATTTTTTTTTATTTACAGAATGGTATGCAAATATTTTTTCCGCCTTAGATATACAGCTCATTCGAACAAAAATATATCAGCAATTTGTTAATTTCATCAATAAATTAAAAATTAAAAAATAGTGGAAAGCTATATGTCAGTGAACATACTATATATTTCATCCTACATTCATCAACGTCATTGTAAATTTGTCGTTGAAAATAGCATGACTTGCGAAACAACTGTTAGAATATGATAAATTCTTATTTTATGAAACCAATCAAGCCCATGCTTTTGATTTATTTAATGACATATTTTTATAGAAAACAACTACAATAGTCACATATATTACTTTTATTTTTTATAATTCATTAGTATCCAGGATCTCCAGAATACACGATGATTAAAAATTATATGATTTATTATTATTAGCTACGTGTAATAAATGGTTGAACTTTTCTTGAAAAAATTTTGAAAAAAAGGTTATCTTAAATTTCGATTTACGTGCCTAAGACTTGTCGCCTCTCTTACCCTTTTATGTATTTGAGGTTGCAAGTTAAGTACATTCTTTACAAAAATTATACACACGTATATATATATATATATATATATATATATATATATATATATATATATATATATATTTATAAAATGAGAAGCCCTACGTGTGAATGTGAAAAAAAATTTTACATTCACGTAGATGCTTTCGTAATGAAAAAATTTGCAATCGTTATTTGGACAGTCAATGTAAAAAGTTTTTAATAAATAAAGCAAGGGAATTGTGCATATTATGCGTAACTTCTTATCTAAGATTTTTCGAACAGTAAAACTTTTTATTAAAATCGATTTTGGACAGAAAAAATATTTTATGACTTGTATAGCTGATACATTGATCTATAAAATTATCTCCTGACATATTACGTAAAATAAATTTTAAACTAGAGAATCTATAATAAAATACGTAAGTTAATTATAAAATAATTATAGAGGTGTAACGATCGAGAGTACCTGACACCGCAGGCCGCTCTCTCGTGTTTTATGGACAGGTCTAACTTGAGCTGTGAGTACACTTTTACATTAATACGAACTTCGTCTGTATCTGACAGTAATTAATATAATAATTAATAAGTAAAAACAATAAACAATATTTTACAATACTGGTTTGGACTTGTTTAGATTAATAAATACTCTCTCGCTCTCTCAGTCTCGCTCTCTCTCACTCTCTCTCGCTCTCTCTCTCTCTCTCTCTCTCTCTCTCTCTCTCTCTCTCTCTCTCTATGTCTCTGTCTTTCTTGGAATAGGACATTATAACGAAAACATGAAAATGTTTCAACAAATCCATTTTAAAAAAACCATTTAAAGTAGTACATTATCGGAAATTAATGATATTTGTAAACATTTCTATAATAATAATGAATGTTTCATTCGATATTGAATGTACAAATTATTTCAAAATCTAGGATGTAATTCATCTAGATTCATCCCCTTTTGAAGTACGATATTGGAAATGTTAAGAAAATATTCATAGTATGATAAATTTTCTAAATGTATCTCTCATATAATAATTTTCAGTTAAAATATAACATAATGATTGTAAATTTTTAAATTTATTACTTTATATATCGAAAAACAATCAAATAATATTTCAACCCAAATTGCTCGATGCATATCCTGATATTTAGTTTATTTATAAGTAGCGTAAAAAATTATTCGAAAAAAGCACAATCTTACAAAACGCTCTAACTAATTTAATAGTTAGTCAAGTTAATAACAAAATTTTAGATGAAGTTATTTTTTATGAATGAAGGCTAAAATTTACCGGTATATATATATATATATATATATATATATATATATATATATATATATAAACAGTACTTGTAAAAATATAAGTCGTGGATATTAAATAAGGACCATTTTCAGATTCTTTAGCACCGCCTACAGCTCTAATGAGTTGCGACGCCACTGAATAATTGAAATGCAATTTGTAACCAATTGAATTTAATGACTATCATTTAAATTCTTAATAGAAATTCTCTTAATTATATTTGTACATTTACTACTACGTTCACCTGGCAATATTGCGAACGATCGAAAAAAAATCACGAAACAGCCAAGAGAAACAATCAGGATCAATTATTTTCAAGCTCCCCTTTCTTATCATTAAAATACAAACAACGGGCCGACATAAGACACCGCTCAATTATCCATTGGCTTCTCAGTGTATACCTGCGGTATAGAAATCTCTTTTTTATCTGTCCAGCTATATGATAGACAGTAGCCTAACACCTTCTCACTCCGTATGTATATATATTGTTTCAGAAGATCCCGCATCGTCAAGGAAAAAGAGGGATCAAAAAGCGAGAAAAAATAACACCGAGGGGCGAGATTCGTGACAATGTGAAATCAGTATATAAAAATCAACACCCACGCATCTGGGCTCAAGAAGGTGCTCGGCAACCAATCGGCGTCGTACCGCACCATTGATGTGTGTGTGTGTGTGTGTGTGTGTGTGTGTGTGTGTGTGTGTGTGTGTGTGTGTGTGTGTGTGTGTGTGTGTGTGTGTGTGTGTGTGTGTGTGTGTGTGTGTGTGTGTGTGTGTGTGTGTGTGTGTGTCTAGAAAAAGAGGGGAAGTAGGGAAGTATTATGCACGAGCGTGCGCCAAGATCCGAGCCGGTGATATACACATTTTCACCGCGGTGCGGTGCGGTAGGCCAGCGCGCGCGCGCGAGCGCCGCCCGTGCAAGAAAACGGGAGGCGTTGCATCCGAGGTCCGTATGTATAGCTTTCACCGAATCGCGATTATCGCTCAGCTATATATATATATATATATATATATATATATATATATATATATATATATATATATATATTCATACACACTCGGTCGTTTCACTTCCAATTTTGTAGAATATATTATTAAACTTTGGCAGCACAGTGTCCAATATTAAAAAATAAGTGAAGAGGGGAGGGGGGATGGTATAGAGAGGGGAAAAATCGGGATAAGCGATGAAGGATTACGAATAATTTTTCATATCTCTAATTGCTTTGATTGCGTTTGGCTAACGGCGCGAACGTTTGATCGGCTTCTTTTTTCTTTCCTTTTTTTTTTGCTTCTTCTTAGTTTCCTTTGTCGGTAAAATCCGCCGTAATGAGCATCTATAAGTGGCGCGGCAAATCCGTTTTACTTCGGGTCAAATCTGCATTTTGCGAGCGAGTATTTTTTGATCCTCCAGGGACTTGATGAAATTATTCTCTGGACTGTGTGTGTGTGTGTGTGTGTGTGTGTGTGTGTGTGTTCACGATTTGATTTAACATTATAGCACACATATAATCGTTAATCGACCGCGCATAAAACACGACTGCGTATACAAGTATTTCTTTCTCCGGCAGATGTTCTATTACTCGTAAAGGCTACCGGACCATTCGAGAATGCCTATTCCATATATAAATTAAATTTTATACACACGCGCGCGATGTCTCCTAAAATGTAGCATATTTTTACCGTCGCGTTTTACACGCACATCGCAACGACAGGAAAGTATTTTTGAATTACGATTATGAGAGAAAATAATTTTTAATATGCTCGTAAAAATATTAACAGGAATAATACGAATGAAAAATGCATGGTTTAACTATCGTTCTTCAGAAATGTAAAATATAAATTTTCATAATTTTTTGCCAATTGAGAGGTAAAGAGAAACTTTTTGATAAGCGTAAATTTTTTATCTTTTGCATAGATTCTATTTAGCACTTGTTGGGCTCATAAAGGTTAAGATACTCTATACTACATATAGAACTGTATCGAATTGTAAAATCGAACAAAAAAGAAGCGAAAAAAGAAAACAAAATATGAAATCTATTTAGTGCAGCGCTGTAAAATTTATGGGGGATATGAATTGTATATGTGTGTAATTAATGAAGTGGAATCGGCACTTTATCTTTGCGAGAATCGATTTGCATAACGAGCGTAGCGAAGATTTAAATTCATCTCGCGTTTAACGTTAACTTTGGATTAATTAACTTTGGAGCGAAGTGATTATACAGAATAATTTATGCTCGATCTTTTGTAATTTTATTTAAAGTCAATTAGGAGTTTTTTGTTTCATTATTACGTGAGCAATATTTTATTCTAACATTTAATTTGAAAAAATTCATATACTATAAGTGTTTAAGTTTTGAAAGAGGAGGAATTGATAAATTGCAGTACTCGAATAACAACCGTATCTGCGGAAAACGTACAACTTAAACTATTACATAGAGAATGAGTTTCCTTTCGCATTAAGAAATATTACTCTATTAAGACCTAATTATGACAACTTACGGATGGATTGCAAACCACACCAAATTGTGCATTAAATAACTATTCAAACCCATCATTATCATTTATAAAATATCAAATTATTTTTAATAGAAAATATTGATTATAAATAAATGAATTTTAAATAAGTCATATATTTGCCAGGAATTCCTATAATTAGAATTATAATAATTGTGAA
The DNA here is from genome assembly GCA_018907035.1 of Sycobia sp. Sy_11. Taxonomy (NCBI): domain Eukaryota; kingdom Metazoa; phylum Arthropoda; class Insecta; order Hymenoptera; family Epichrysomallidae; genus Sycobia; species Sycobia sp. Sy_11. The sequence continues at coordinate 578,422 of JACCIC010000016.1, read as the reverse complement.
AGACATTTCTGGATTTTATTAACTATCGAAGTTTGAGAAAGCGGAAATTTATAAGAACGTCCAACGGAAATTACTTCGATCCAGGAACTAACAGCTGAATAAGACATTTACTTCGTTAAAACATAATCCATTACTTAAGATACAAAATCCTAAGTATATGTTTATCAAAAAAAAAGATTAATCTTACGATCATAATAACTTTAATAAAAACAGATATTACTCATTAGTAATTAATATCAATTGTTAATTATTAATGTACAATGAAAATGTACGTTATTAAGAAAATTAATGTGAAAATTAGTATTAATTATTATTGCAATTAATAATGCAAATTAGAAAAAATATTTTTCATTTATCACAAAACGCGTGAGATATCCTTTGGTATTGATTATCATATATTATAGTCTTTTTCATATAAAGTCATTATTTACAAATAAAAAATGCCAATCTTAATGGGATGTCGACTGCCTTTTCAAATAGCTCTGTTTCAAAGAATTTTTAAGCGCAAACACTACACTGCTGCTAATTTCAGTTTATCATGACCTTTTTTTACGTCTATTCTACATATTGCTGAAAATTTGAAAATGAATTTGGCGGACCTTGCGGAAATCGGAGTTTTGAAATTTTAGGACCGGTAATTCGTGAAAATTATTAAAAATATCGTTTATTACTTGAAATTTCGCAGCGATGTAAAATAGTCGTAAATAAAGGACACGACTGCTTGAAATTTGGTATGATTCGGTGCTAAGATATATAATACCATTTAAAATTGAATAATCTTTGCTCGATCGGTAAAAATTTACTCGGTCGTCCCCTGAAAAATGAACTCATTCAAGAACTCTATATAGCACGTAAGGACTGAAACGTCCATCGCTCGTCACCACCGAATCATCCCACTGGGAAAATACACGCGCACGTTCGAAGCAGCCATAATTACCCCCAGCTCCAAGGAGTCGATCTGCTCGCCGCCGCGGCCCTGATCCGGAAGGCCGCAGCCACGGCTGCACCTCGGCGGCGCGGGCCCCATTGCCGGGGCCCGATGATGATGATGCTGCTGCTGCTGCTGCTGCTGCCAACTCCGCTGTTGACGGTGATTATTCGGCAAATCGCGCATATCTCAGAACACGACACTGTCGCGCACACCAAAAAATACACACGCGAGTACACAGATGCACGTACGAACGTCCGATTAAAGGATCCGTCTGTACGTACGTACGTATGTATGTATAATTTTATGTATGTAAGTATGTATGTATGTATGTATGTATGTATGTATGTATGTATGTATGTATGTATGTATGTATGTATGTATGTATATATGTTTGTATGTATAGTAGACGATGAAAAATCTCGATTGACCAGATCAGTGCTGGTGTCAATATCGATGTATGCTCAACGGGGGCCGTCCTATCACCGGGGCTCTGCGATCGGGCGCGCGAACCGCGAGGTTCTGCGATTGCGCGGGGCCTCAGGAACACGCTGGGGTTTCCCCCCACCCTCCCCCGCGACCGCCACGCCGGGCGGCGCGCGGGGGCCACGAGGACCGCGGCGCGGCGCCGCGCAAGAAGACAACTTTCCATTTCTGCGGGCGCCGGTTTGCGGGGTGTTACGAGCGCACGCGTTTATATATGTATATATATATATATATATATATATAATAAGTACGCCAGCGGGGGAGGGGATATATTATACATGCAGTGCGCGAGAGAGCTTTCTTTACTATATATATATATATATATATATATATATATATATATATATATATATATATTATATATATATATTTATATAAAGAGAGAGAGAGAGAGAGAGAGAGAGAGAGTTACGCATATTATCTAAATTTCGCTCGAAAAGTCGCGGTTTCTGCGAATTGAGTTGTGAATAAAAATAAATACGGAATTTTGTAATTTCGTGGCTCTGCAATGATAAAAAAGGCGGCTTCTAAGTAAAATTTTAGATCTCTTAATTTTTACCGAATATAATATAATTATCTCTCTCTTCTCTCTCTCTCTCTCTCTCTCTCTCTCTCTCTCTCTCTCTCTCTCTCTCTCTGTCAATCATTACAGTCAAAGTTGCATATATATATATATATATATATATATATATATATATATATATATACACATATATATGCAGATAATATATTTTTCAATAAGTTTTATAAAATTATTGTCGAATGATTTTGTTTTTTAAGAAAGCTTCACTAGCATGAGAAAAATGATGGATACAATTAACACCAAGCATTCATTAAATAGATAATCAAATATATATTCAAATAAAATCATAAAATTTGATTAATTTAAATAATGCTATGTTCATGGAGAAGCCATATTGCTCACGTATGCAAAAATTAAAAAAAAATTTAACTTACTTCAAATTGGTAGACTGATAAGAAAAAGAAAATATTGATCAAGCAACAATTTTAACCACGAAAAATAAAAAGGTATTTATATTGCAGCAATTCAATACTTAAGGGTTAGTCATTGACATTTTTGTTTTTCTTTTATTTAATATTTTTATTTCTGTTTGTGAACAGTTAGAAATTGGTCAAGATAAAAATATTATAGTTTAGTGCGAACTTTCTTTTACTGGCCCTTCATACTTATAATTTTTTTTATTAGGAATTGAAATCATATTTACTTGATTACAAAACGATCTTTCTTTTATCTCTTACTTTCCCTTAATTTTACTTTTGAGAACTTTTTTTTCTTTTACTTTTCTTAATTTTTTCTTCTTTTCAGTATATTAATATGAAATTTATTCGTATAAGTACGTAAAACATCAGAAAGCCACGATAAGAAATAGAATAGTGAAATAATTTACCAACAGTATATATTTTATCGATGCATGGTATTTCTAATATAGAAAAGCAGAAAAAGATATAACAATACAATTATTTTATACTAATTAAAATTTGATTTAATCCCAATTGTCCTTTAAAGAGGCATCTTTTTCGACGAAATCTTTGAAATTCCAATATATTGCATACATAAGCGTGTCGGGCGAATCGACGACGTTTTCGTTGCCGTCTCGGCCCCATTTGCATTGCTCGAGCGGCGCACGAGAAAAATGGGATGAGCAGGAGGGATTTCTTTTATTGCACAACGAGACGGATCCAACGCGCCAATGACTCACGAACGCGAAAGAGAGGCTCCTCGAAGCGGCCCGGGCGCCTCGATCGCGTTGCCGCGAGAAAACTCACGACGGCGATCGGTAGCGAGTTTCGAGATACGGGCGCGGTTCGCGGGAGCGTCGGGGCGGACGCACGAGGGCTCTCGGATGCAAAAGTACGCGGGCGTAAGGGTAAGAAATGTTAATGCATTTATTTTTTCTTGCTTTTCTTTCTTGCCTTTTGTTTTTTAAGAATATTCTTACAGTTGCTCGGACGCAGTCGTTTCCCGACTGCGCCGACGTTGAAGTGAAATGAAAAGTGCAAGCGAGACCGTGGTTCGCTGAACCGGAAATTGCAGGATTTTTCTTCTCTCCTCCGCTGCGCGGATCTCGTGGCAAAAACTGGCAGAGGAAAAAAACAAACAAAAAGCGGCAATTCCGGCGCAACTATCGATGTTTAATTAAGGCTCGTAACTTTAAGGTCGGTTGGGAAAAGTATCATTGTTATGCTCCACTGTAGCGCTTGGCTATATTGTTCCCACTAATAAAGTCATCTTTCGCTTATAAACGTAATTTATGTATCCGACCGGTGTTAATCTTTCGCCAAATTTCTTCCTCTCAATTATACCGAAAATGTATTCGACGAAGGTACCTTTATATAGTAGAAAATCGTTGTTATTTACACGTATAAATATCGAAAATAAAATCACAATTCAATTATAATATTGTTTTTTTTTTTTTTTTTTTGTTTTAAATAAGGCAATCTCCCATACACCGCCTCTCAGCGCTACCATATAAAGAAAGTTCAACACCACCTTCCGTTTCCGCAACTCTTCTCTCTCTCTCTCTCTCTCTCTCTCTCTCTCTTCGATTACGCTACCAATTAAGCTTCCTCTCCTCTTTAATCGCTATCCTCGATATCATCATCATCAGGAGCATCATCATCATTATCACCGGCAGCAGCAGCAATGGCTGCTTATATAAAATCCCCCCCCCCCAATCCCGTCGATTGTATGTACTACTTTTACTCCGTCCGCCCGCGCGCGCGAAAGGTGCGAGATAAGGAAACGACGCTGATGAGCGCGCGCGTGCGCTCAGTGCGGAGAAATTGCTTTTGTGTAACGCGACGAAACGCGCGCCCGCGTCCTTATGGCGCGGGGATGAGAAAAAAAATCGGCTATAGAGCGAAGCGCGGAACTTCGAAGAACAATGGGCCGATCGCGGTTACGTTGAAGACGGCGACGGAACGAGATGGGAGCCGATAAAAACTCAATGCTTTGAGGACTGTTTTTTTGGCTAAAAAATTCTCTTCACTAAAATTTCTAATATTTGAAATGTAGATGACGGCATGAAATTTTGAGGATACAAGTAAGTCCAGAAAAATTCCACGCTTTACAATTTGCGTTCTTATCGAGAAAGAACAGGCTTATCCGATTGCTCGATCCGCTGTATAAAGAGCAATAATTATTGTTTGGCCCCGCATTCAAGTTCTAGACCAATGAAAGATTCCCTGCTCTTCGTATTCCGTGAAACGAATTTGACGGTTTTCAACTGAGAGAAAATATGAAACGACGTTAAAGAATAGGAAAAAAATTGTTATATCTGGAGATTCAATTTACGTGACATTTTATGTACTTGTAAAAGATAATTTTTGAAGAATTAAAAAAAAAAATTAGTACTTAAAACGTAACTTTTCTATATTACATAACACCCTGGCGTGGTTTCGTGTATATTTCTTAAAAGCATATTTCTTAAAATAAAAGAAAAAAGGAAAGTGGATTTCTTCGTATTTTAACGCACTGGTTACGAATATGCTACACGAAATCACCGCAGTTCTAGAATGATTACATTTATCTCAAAAAATACAGAAAATTTTCAGAAAAAATACAGCCATATTTCAGATATATATTTCAAAGAAACATTTTATATGTAATAGAAGAATTGCGTAAATCTTATTTTGATTATTTTTAAAAATTTTCTGAATTATATTTTACGCCCTACTAATATGACGCTCGCTCGTTTGGAATTGATTGTTCAACGAAAACCAACATCGGACCACTGTGAAAGATCAATTGCACGACGACCAGGAAGAGATAAGATATATTTTGAGCTAATCAACAATTTTTAGTGTTTTTCACGATAAACAAGAATTTTTATGAGATTTTTACGTGGATTTTGCCCTCATAATTAAATGCTCAGAAGCATATTTTTCTTTTTTGACATTTGACATCTCTTATCCACTTTTAGAAGCTTTTCCCAGTCCAGCGATCTTTTGTCTATTTGAAGTAAAAGTTACTTCACATTCCTAATGTCTCGGTATAATGACAGATTTAATAGATACATAACAAGTGCATCGGAATGAGACGTGAAAACCAGACTTTTCGACATCTTCGAGCTTATGTAAGCATCTATCCGACAATCTATTCGATATAGGACTGATTTAAGCTATCTCTCTTTATATATATATATATATATATATATATATATATATATATATATATATATATGTCTTTAAGCGCGACCGACGTGAGTGAACGTCCTTCCGGAAGAGAGAAGAAGGAGGAACAAGAAAATTTACGTGGTGCGTGAAGCGTTAACCCATGATTGGAAAAAATTTCCGGGCTCTTTCGCAAAAGCGACACTATGTATATACACTTCAGTCAGAGCTACACAATGGTGGAAAGTGCCCGCATACATATACGCGATCGCCGGAAGAAAGAGAGGAAGGGGGAGGCGAGAGGGGAGGACAAAATAGAGATGAACAAGCCGCGCCGATTCGCGAAGATTTTTTTCGGGACAAGACGAATGTAATTCGAATTCGTCGCGGCGATCGTCGGAGCGGAGCGGGGGGGGGCGGGGAGGCGGCTATGGAGAGGTAAAAAATTAGCCCGACATAAGTGCACCGTCGCCGTCGCAGTGACCGCCGCCGTCGCCGCTTCGCGCTGGATCGCGGCTGCGTTTACGCTTCAGCGGCGAATCATTGCTAATGCCGTCCCCGGTTATTGAGCAACTATTGCGCTCGCTGTGAAACGAAAGGTGCCTCGTCGTTTAGACACGCTGAGGGGCGATAAAATTCAATTTGGCGCCCATTGTTATGGAATCTAGATATATATATAAACAGGCGTGGCGCCCGAGCTGTTAGCGCGCGCAATAAATCCTTAATTACACGCTGCGCAGCGTCTATTGACGCCTTCTACAATTGTTCTTCGAGTACGTTTTATTTTAGACATACATACATACATACAGAAGCTAAGGTTGAGAAAGTGATACGTCAAAGAATTTTCAAATGATTAGCAATTTTGGTAATTTGTATTCAAAATTTATCGCATTGACATCTTACATTTTTGATCAATTGGAGAGTTTGTGTTGTTAGCTCAATATTCCAGATTGCCAATTAGAATGAAGCATGTATTAGAGAGTCTGTGGTGGTTTTCAAGGTATATATATATATATATATATATATATATATATATATATATATAATTACTCTAGTAAAAGTTATTTCTACCTCCATTGTTATTAGAGATGGTTCATTGCAACTGCGATCACTATGCGCGAGCGCATATAATAAGACATCCACCTATTATACTTTTATCACTGATGTAAAACACTTTCTTTTCAGTGGTGATGAAAGTTCTTCAGTTCTGCTAATATAATGTTCTCTTAGCAATAAGAAAAATACGATAAAAATAAGAATTTATTGAATTTTTCTACGTATGTGTATTTAATTGAATAAATGTGGATTGATTTTGATTAATTTTATAAGTTATTATTATATCGAAAGATATAGCGTATGCCAAATGTTGTCTATCGGTTTCCATTTTCAACAGTGATAATTTTTTATTCAATATTTTATAAAATATAAAAATAAAACAAAATATTTGAGGCGACTGAAAAAAGAATCTCGAACGTTTTTTAAAAATTTTATTAAAATTTACAAAATTTAACTGTAGATGAACCCTTTTATATAATGCATTCCGCATAATTGTCAATTTTTTATTTAGTTTATTCATTTTTCAATTGTTAGTTGGCTTCAAAACAAAAATTTAAAATTCAAAATTTATTTTCTCATTAATTAAATGGGTGTAGCATTGATGATCAGTCGTGTAATAATCGACGGTATTAAAAAAGATAAATTATTGTATTATGAATGAAACGACAGTTTGTATGTAAATAAAATTTGTTCGTCTTCTTATTTATTGAAATAACGTTATTTTTCCCAAATTCATTCGGCACGATCACGCAATAATCTGACGAGAATTCAATATAATTAGTCATATTTTATTTTTTGTACACTGATTACAATTAATAAATTCAAAATACAAAATTCATATTATATGGCGAAACTCTTGGGAAATGACGAAATTTTAAGTCACCTTACAAAACACAAACAATATTTTAATTTTTAATAAGAAAAGAAAACAGCATAAAAAATTTGGGCACGATAAAGAAGAATCAGAGGGCTACAGCCACAGTCAAGGCCCGGACATAATCCGTGTGGGCTTACATATATACAACAATGTAATGCAGCAATCAAGAAATTCCGATCATATAAACAAAATAATATTCAATGCTACTTTTCGCGAACTGAAGGATTGTATCAATCAGTATATACATCGCATATATATAGACAATACAACACCTGTACACTACGCCCAATCACTGGCTTTAACGTATTCAAGCCAGATGTATTTTGTACTCGAAGGCATTTTTTTTTTCAAGATAAGTCTCTTTCAACGACCGCAAACGTATTTTCTTCAGTCACGAAACGTCGCCGCAGAGCTTGTTCGGGAACGAACTGCCGGAAGGCCCGTACATCCAGGTATGCGCGTGAAAGAAATTATTGTTATCTCGATGGGACAGTTTTGAAAAAGACAGGACGTTGTCGCAGATTGCTGTTCTCGTGGTAAAAGATATAAACGAGTTTTTCTTACTGTAAAAAGTTCAGGTGGTGTCTGGCCTTCCAAGAATAAAGGTGAATTCTATTGTACTGTGACATTGTACTTCCAATTAATATTAATTAATTACTTACTTAATAATAGAAATAATCAATATTTAGTAGCATATTTTTGTGATTTCATTTGTAAGATAATTAAATTTGCCGTTATATTTAAATATCCTTTTTTAAATAACTATAAGTTTAGTGTAATTTCATTCCCTATTTAATCTAATATTTATCGTACTTTACCTTTGTGTTTACTGCCTGTTAAGTTCTTAATAAGCAAATATATAAAATAAGTAGAATTCCATGTCATTTTTACCGACTTGGACGAAGGAAGTGTTTATTGCTTTAAGATATTTGACCGATCAACTGTTTTAAATGGAATTGGTTCATCCCATAGTGATTTATCCCATGATCATTTTATTTTGAATTAACTCATATTAATGGATAAGTAATTTTATTTTAGAAAATAAAATTATATATATATATATATATATATATATATATATATATATGTATACATTTATATATAGACATAGATACACATATAAATATATCAACAAAGACCGTTTTGATAAGCATCCAGTATCTTGCTCCAAGTGCCGGACTATTACACTTTATCCAGTGCTCCTCTGCCAGTGCATACAATAATAGCTATAAAGGATAGGAAGGATAATAATAAAAGAAGCGAAAAATCGCCCCAGGTATATAAACGCGACCTTTTCCAGCTTGGCTGCATGGCAAGATCGTGATGGCTGTGCCTTGTTTCAAAAAGAGACGCTCAAGGGCTCTTGCAGCCGATGTACGTGTGTGCGTATATATATATGCACTATAGCAGTCTGCTCATGGATATATCATTACTCTTCGCGACCGTCAATTTCCGGTAACGGAACGCGTCGCCTGGCCGAGCTCGCCGCTCTCCGTGGACAACGGTGAAATTTAGACCTTTTATAATTTTCCTTGTCGCCGCGAATAAATTGGTTCTGTACGTTCGAGTGTATCGTCTTTGACGCTTTCCTTCCGGACGAGACGGGAGACGTGATTGACGTCGCGCGAATGGGCTTTCACTCGTGTCCACGCGATAAATCGATCGAGCATTATGTTCGAAAGAAGAAAATAGATTCACGGGATAATTGCGATCGAACATTCTACTCACACCCTCGTACCCTAATATTAGATAATTATTATGTGATATTATAAAAAACTGATTTTCTTCAAAATATAAAATACTTCACCGATGATTTGAAAATATTTATATCCTACCTACATGTGAAAATATTTCATATGTAGTTACACTCATACTTCTTGAGTTTTATTAGTCTAATAGCTAATCCGTCTCTCCATTTCTTCAGCTATAAATTTAACCGATTCTTAATAAGAAAAAAGGTAAAATAGTTTAATTAAAAAGTTAAAAATAAAAAACAGTAAAAAAAAGTAAAACTATAATACCATAAAATAATACTAATCTTCAAATTTGTGACTATACAAAGAAGAGCACGGGTCTTATAAAAAAGTCCCGAATATATGGTAATGTAATGAAATGTAACTTTAGCTGTCATTGTACGAAATATTTGTACCATATATTGAGCTCGTTTCTTTAGCACTCATAAATCTCATCGTTTTAATATTATTAACTAACTTTCCACGATGACATACCAAACGATAAAAAGGCTTTCACTAGGCAGTCCAATATAGCCTCAAATTGGCGTTCAAACATTATTTTTCAATATATACAATAGTTAGCAGAGCGATTTCCCCTCGGCATAGATCTTATCATCAGTTCTCGACTTGGTATTATAACAAAAAAATCATGGAGATAAATTATATTTTGTTCTGCAACAGGGCAATTCAACTGGTCTTTCCATAACATTTGTATATGTACTCTTGTTATATTAATTTTTATGTGCAATAGCGCTATATTATCAATATTCAACAGGATAAGAGGATTCATCGCAGAGAATGTTCCTGGGCCAGTTCAGCCACGAGTACCGATCGACATCCATGCGAACGATAGAGGACTCGTCTGATTTTATTCAGATAAATCTAGTGTTCCGGATATTGTATGGAGCAGCTCAAGCAGTTTTTGTTGGATCACTTCCGATCCTATCCTTTCTCCACCAGATGGCGAAGAAATCCTAGAAACTATAGTCATCGTACATTTTTCAATGCAAGGCATTTGATCTTGAAAGGGAGCAGTTTATGCGAGACACAGGCCTCTACAGGTTCAATAGTATCATCAACTACTGGCAGGCAGCTCGGGAGAGTCGTTTAAAGTCTCATGTTATGGAACGACTATCATTGATAACAAAGCCTTAATGAAGTCGAATAAAAGGATAATTAGGAGGCACAACCCAGAAGTAATCGTGAACATTGACAACTGATTCTCAGGATAAGGAGCAGATGATCCGTACATAGTCCAATGAAAACAGTTTTTTTTTCATACAGCACTTGACATAATATAGTCGAAGGGTAATTTCGTAGAAAATCCATCGCAAGTTTTATACTTATATATATATATATATATATATATATATATATATATATATATATATACGTGTGTGTGTACAAGAGTATGTAATTTCCTTGCATTCAAAACGGACATAAATATTGAGAAACGTCGACTGGCCAAAAAAGGCTTGCCAGGATCACAGGAGTCATTTCTATATATGCGAGTCGAGTTCATTCACTGCGTGCGTGCGCGCGCGCGCGCGTGCTAATAACGTTATGGAATCCCACGCGCCTGTATATAGTCCCGCACTCCACCCCGTCTTTCTTTTTTATTATTACATACAGTTAATCTTCCGCCTCGATATTTCCGTATCGTCGCATAGGGACAGCGAAAGATTTGCAATTCAAATCGTTTTTCGTGACGCGCCACGACAAGCTTTTGTTGCTGTATTATTTATAATAAGAAGGGGGTACTCCTGTATATCATTACTGATAAGTAAGTGAGACTATATTTTTATCATGTGTAGAATTTATGGATGGCAATTTCTATGATAATGATTTTACGATTATTTTAACCCTTAAAGGACGTCTGTGATCTAAGTAATTCTACTCGAACTTTAGTTTAATTAATTTTATAGCAAATATATTTATATTATACATATTTTGCATTCATCAATCGTTAAACGTTACCTCTTCACGACTAGTATAAGTACACAGGATTATTTACCATATGATCAAAATGGACCCGGACTGGTGCATTTAAATTTCGCGCGTAAACTGAATCGGTAAAATTTTTTTTTCTTATATTGGTACAACCTTTCTTGATGCCCGTGTGAAATTTGAGCGCAATATCTCCATTAGTGTGTGTTTGTCAGCTGTTTGTTTACGACGCAAAAAGTTTGACGATATTGACTATGGAAAAAAAGTTGATCAACTTGTTTCCTTGAAATTTTGTGTTCCCAATGGAATTACGGCTACGGAATCGTTGAAAAGGTTGCAGAAATGTTTTGGGGAGTCTACTTTATCACGAACGCAAGTATTTGAGTGGCACAAAGCATTCAGTGAAGGTCGTGAAGTCGTCGAAAACTTACCTCATCGCCCATCCACCAAAAATCAAGCTGATGCTCATCGTTTATTTCGATTATCGTGGCGTGGTTCACCATGAATTCGTTCAAGGAAATCCAATGGTCAATAAGGAGTAGTACTTGTCTATTTTGAGGCGTATACGTAAAGAAATTCGCCGTAAACGACCGGATTTGTGGGGGCAGACAATTCTAGGTTTTTTCATCACGAGAATGCGCCGGCACATTCCAGCATGATTGAGTCTGATTTTTTGGCCAAACACAAAATGAAAGTCATAGCTCACCCACCGTATTCGCCAGATTCGGCTCCCGGTGACTTTTTCCTCTTTCCGAAACTCAAAAATCCGCTTCGGGGAACGCACCATGAGTCCATAGTCAATATCGCCAGACAAACTTTTTGCGTCGTAAACAAACAGCTGACAAACATACACTAATGGAGATATAGCGCTCAAATTTCACACGGACATCAAGTTGTACCGATTTTACCGATTCAGTTTACGCGCGGAGTTTAAATGCACCAATCGGGGTCAAATGTATATGGTATATACATTTGTGTATCTGCTAAGTTCAAATGGCATACGCTCACTTACATCTATTATATTCTACGATAAAAAGATTTACAAGATTAAGGCTGTTTTTCACATCAAGAATCTTGAAGTAAAGACTAGAACGTACTTGTGTCTAGCATATTATGTCTTATATATTAATTTCTATTCTGCAAGAAAACTATTTTGCATATCCAAAGGGAGTCGTACAATTAGCGGAAACTATATTAATGCACCCATAATGTCACTTATACCAATGAAAAAGAGCATTTGAGAGTATGATGTAGATTATATTTCCGAACGAAAGTAAACTCAAGGTTAATGCTTTAGATGAAGAAAGAGTTCTGGAAAATGCATGATTATCAGGCCTAGTTGCAACAAGTATGCGCTCCATGTCGATTGCAAACAACGCTCTTCAAAAAAAAATTGTTACAAATACATTTTTATGCTATTTTATGTATTTTTTTATTAAAATAAAATTTCTTTCTATATACAAAAAAATGTATAAATAGTTTTTCTCCAGTTGACCAGTGCAATATATCAATTTCAAATTTCATAAACATTATGACATTTTTTTCTAATGTATCACAAACAGAGTATTGTATCACAAACAGGTTTAGTTTATAGTGAGAGCGATTACAAAAATAGAGTGGAATATAATTTTAAAGATACAATCGATTGTTTTAAAATTTTTGTTAATTGATTAAATACTTTTAGCTTTTAAAAAAAATTTAGGACTATATTAGATTTTTGTAACATGACTCGTTATTTATTTTTATGAACAAATACAAATGACTTTGGAATGGGCATTAATTACTTATTTTCTTCAATTTCAAGATTATGATATATTTATTTATTCTCTATGAACTTAACGTAGTCAAAAACTACTAATTAAACGTACTAGGTATACTAATAAATTGGCTATGAATTTATCGAATAAAAATTCAGTCAGTGCTAAACGTGTCTTCAACTGACAAACAGTCAGTAATAAAAGTTTCGATTTTATTAGATATAAATAAATTTATGACCCTCCAATTCACAAATTCACAACCTTTCCCAATGTGATTTATTTAATGAGCTCTGATATCGATTATTTTACAATGACTATCGACTATTTTATAAGTAAAAAGCAGTTACATTGTTTGTAGTAACTTGCCAGGAGAATAATAAATAGATATTGTATCTCACATTGTACTTCAAACAATAAGCAAATAAGTATTTTTTTTAAATAATTAAAGAAATCTAAAAAATTTTAACAACTTATTCGCAATCCAACAGATGTATTAAAAAGAATAAGAATACATCTTAAAGGTACTACTATGTTTCATTTATTCAGTATGAGCCATTGTTATAAAAAATTAAATATTTTGACGGTTTATGGCCTTTTCCGTTGCCAATTTTAATTAGAAAAATTGAACCTACTGCTTTACATATTTTAGAATTTCGCATATTTAAAGTGTTTCACTCCAAAGGTAGGATTATACTTGAAAAAATTTCGATACAACGCTGTTCATTTAAATACGTCATGAATTCCTTAGATCTCATCCTGGCTGAAATTTCAACGATTAATTTAAATACGAGTTTCTAGTTTTTTATAATAGTCTAATATTTGCTAAAAAAAATTCATTAAACAATAGTAGCTCCAAAGGGTTATAAAATATAATATCATACTTCAGTCTAATGGCGAACACAATTGTATAAAATTGATTTTTATTGTGGAGCAGGAGCTCGATTGACATAGAATAAAGATAAACTCGACATTCTCCAATTTCGAAGCAACGCACATAAATAGAAGACACATTCAAAATATACAAAGATATTTTAACAATTGAAAATTGCTTTCAATATATCATGATTATAATGTATACTACTCATCATGATAGGTACGTGTATTGTATGAAGCTAGTGGCCAGTGATTTTTTAAATTTTCATCGTTGTCTCTATTTTTTCCCTGACGCAATCATTCGCGTAGAATTTTCCTCGTTATTTATTTTATAGATCTCTCTGTCTCTGTCTCTGTCTCTCTAACTTTTTCTGTATATAACTCACGTCGTGATGTCTCGCCCGCGTGTGTAAGACCAGAATTGCCATATAGAGCGAAACGCGTGGGACAAACGCTATAATATTCCTCGGCGACCGCTGCGTAGAATCAAAGTGACGAAGGTAATTAATATATATATATATTCCAATAGACAAAGAGAGAAAAATAAAGTGAGAAAAAAGATGAGCCGCTCGAAAATCCGATCGGCAAGAGAAGTTCGACGGTTCATCTTCATTCAGGGACGTTGCGTGGGAGATCTCTCAATATGCCGGTCGCCGTAAACGCGCGGTGTTTCAGGAAAAAAAACAACAAAGCGAGCGCGCGCCCGCGCGAGGTCGACGCGCATCTTACACCTCTACACCTCGTTTATTTACAATGGACCATTTTGGTGTCGCCTCATTGCCGTTCTTGAAAAAAAAAAATTCAAATGGAAATTGGTTTGGGATGCAGAAATGCCGCCGATTGGTGCGTGCGTGTGTCCGCATCTGTTTACGCGTACGTAAAACTGATGCTTTGCTGATTCTCTTCGATTTTATGGTTTTGTCGACGAGATCGACAATCACGCGTGTCATATCTTTATATATATATATATATATATATATATATATATATATATATATATATATATACGTAGCTATAATGCGATAGTTTGAAAACATTATGTTAATTGGATCAAGATTGAGCCCATTGTGTGATCTTTAAAGCAAAAATCTAAATATCTTATAATTATACAATGCTTATAAGGGAGATTGAATATTTAACAACTGAATTAATAAATGTCTAATAGTAAGATGCTGAACAATTTCATTGAATTTTCCTTGACGCTATTATGTATTTTATCAGTGTAAAATACGTGAATGTCAAAAAAATAAATAAAATATTCTGTTAAATTAAAAAAACACTTTATATGCAGATTAAATTATTATAATACAGAAAGTCAGTGATTAAAATACTGAAAACCACTCATCTGTTCAAGCCTTAATTTTAACTGCGTAATTCTTATTTATGTAAATTCATTGTATTTAGACATATTTAAATAATAATCTACTATAAATATTAAGCGTAAAAATTATTATTAAGATAAAATAATTATATCCTCTGAAAAAATATTTTTTAGAACTAATACTATATTTTTAAACGCAGTCTCTTTTGAGTAATGTTAATGTATTTGGTACCATATAAATATTTGATAATAGTCGGATATAAACTTCCTATATTTATGTTTACACATTATTCCAATATGTTGTTATTAATGTAAGCATAAATAACGCAATGCAAGCATCATTCATCGATGAATATCTTTAAAAGTTATTACAAATTTTTATAGTCCAGCTCTTTGAATATCAACATTAGACTCGATTGAAACTTAATCAATCATGGATAAACAGAGCCTCTCTTTTTTATTTTACAAAAGAAGGGCAATAAAAACTTTAAATAAAAATTTTCTCTCCTCTCGTCTTCAATGACGCGGGTATTATAGATACACCTAGGAAACAGTCAAAACTTGAGCGCGCGCGCGCGCACACACACAATAGATCGCGTTTTGCATTCTGGTCGATGCAGACTCGAAAACCGGTTCTCGCGCGCAGTGGGAAAGGGAGGACCTTTAAACGGGTCTCTCTCTCTCTCTCTCTCTCTCTCTCTCTCTCTCTCTCTCTCTCTCTCTCTCTCTCTCTCGACACCTATATTGTATCTCCCCGACTGCGCATGAAATCGAATTATATTATATTATATATATTTGTCCTATATAATATTGCATTCGATTACGTCGAGACGCGCAAAGAAGCGCGACTGACTTCTCGCTTTACCGAATACATACTATAAGTTTTTGTTGTATCAAGATTTTAAAAATTATTTTTCGAGTTTTGAAAAACCATGTTTTTCAAACAACAAAAAAATCGATGGTTAAAAAGTTAAAACAGTAACTAATAAGAAAACTAAACTTAAATAAAAAAATAGTAACACTGATAACAGCAAATTTTTTTACCAAATTAACAAACGTGAGCTCTTTAGAGAAATCCCTAACGTACGGCGAAAAAGTACATATTATTTACTGAAATTGTATCTTCACTTTATCCTGATAGATATCCAGTTGGTCAAAACATTGCTGCACATGGCCTACTCTTTTATTTTTAGTCGAAAATTTTATGGTTTATCACCATTTATTATTTTTTACTTTCTATTTGAAAATGATAGCATTTTTTTTTTAATGTAAAACATTTTCTATTTTTCGTCTTTTCAGTTTTATTTACAAATATTTAGAAATAATGTTAATTAATTTTTTAAAATCTGATTTTTTTTAATGTTCCATGCACGTAGGAATTATCAAATATTTGAAACGATATCAGAAACTGAATTAAATTAATCATTTAACATTTTAATTTATAGGGAAACAAACCCCACATCTAATTGTATATACGATATATCTAGATGTTTTTTTATTCTCTAGATTACAAATGGGAATCATATCGTAATTCAGGACGACTGTATCTACCAATTTTTAGTACCTAACCACCTTGAGAGGAGGGCTAAATTGGTTGTTAAAGCTTTCGATTAACTTTTTTTAAACTAAAGCCCACGTATCCGAATCTTATGATAGAATATTGTATTGTCATCGAAAATGAAAATCTGATCCAATTTTCAAACTTACGGGGCATGTGCAATGTTGTTAAAGGTACTCTTCCAAAATCGAACAATATCTGTTGAAAATGACGAAAACCACCCTCACATATGACCCCGTATTCCGTGTCTTGAATGCTAGAAATGTAATATTCTAATAACTCTCTAAAATATATGGAAACCTGTTATAATTATTTTTGCAGTTTTGAAAAATATCCGTTAAAACTTACGTACGCTTAATGGTAAAGAAAAGCGCGTGGAACGCAAGAGGCAGTGACATCGTTGTAAGCAGTGTTGTTCTAGTGTCTATCATTGCAATGTATAACATGTCTTTTCTAATTAAGCCAAATATGGAGAATAGTAGACGTAGGCAGAGAAAAAAAGGAAGATCGCAGTAGGTCTCTGGTTCTGCGCTGCGAAATTCCATACAATTAGCTTTTCTTCTGTGTACAATTTGTGCGCCAAAGTTGGCACTCAATTAGATAGATATTCGGGTTCCCATATTGTGTATAAATTCCATTGAATAATCTTGTTGCCAGAATTCCAGCAATTTTCTTCATTAATCAATGTAAATAAAAATCTTGAAGAGATTTGTTTATGTATATATATATATATATATATATATATATATATATATATATATATTTCTCTTGTATAGATACATTATTTTCTTATATCTCCCTGTCTCATATATAGATTATATTATTATTACAGAAAAATCTAGCTAAATAAGGTATTTATAACGAATTGATCATCTTTAATCAACTTTTGAATAGATAAATATCAGCAACTGATATAAAAGGATTATTCATTAAATATATGGAGGGAAAGTATTACAAAATCATAGTACTACTCTAATAATTACATCAAGTATAATTGACAATTATTAATAATAATATTGATGTGAGTAAAATTGACAATGAAAATTGAAAAAAATATGTATACGAAAGAATAAATACTATTAATTTTTGTAAATGAAACTTTTCGTGCAGAAACAACGATTGTTGGCTATTCTGTAGGTTAAGTAGAATTCTTTCTTTCAAAGAAATATTCCCAATATTTAATAATATAAATACTCTTCTTTCTAATGATATTAAGTTTACACGAATGCATTTTTTTGTTATACGAAATATTTTATGCTTTTGTAAATACGTGTACAGTATAGTAAGATTTTCTCAACGCCTCGAGCCAAATACTTTTATATCAATAAAAAGGTCATTCATAAATAATATTTTTAAATCTAAGATTAATATTCATCGTCGCAATTCTAAATTATACCTTTGATTATAAATCGTTTAAAAAAGTTCAAATTCAAATTGCTCGGTCAAAAATAATATATTAGGACAAAATTCACTGTGTTTAAAAAAGCATGACTTCATAGATATTTCTTCATAGAAATATTCTAATGCATGTTTAAAAAAACAACATAAGATATCGTAATGCTTCGTAACTTTGAAAATAGGAAAAAACTTCAATGAGATATTGAGAAAACCTTCTCAGAGGGTTCAATTCAGAGTTTGGTTTCTACTTTGGAGAACCCAAAATCTGTAGGAAACGATTAGACTTATATACTATACCAGGTGGGAGTGTGCAATATATTAGTAGTTATAATTATTATGACTGCTATATGAACGGATTTAAAAAAAAAGAAACAAATTTTTTATTAAAAGTTGTTTTAGCCTTTTAAAAAAAAGTTATTTTAATCAAATTATTTATACCATTTTTAATTAAATTATATATGTAACTTTTTGCTTATTCCTAGTTTACTCTGTAAAATTTCGATTCACAATAATAAGCTGTCTTCTTACTGAATAAAAAATAAAAAAAAAACTGGTTTGATCTACATAATTTGACAGAGACACATTATAAGCAGACCTTGATAACAAATACATATAACGAACAATTTACCAAGTACATCAGTTCTGATACACTGGTGTTTAACAACATGCACAGATCTTCAATTAAGCCAGAATCTCTATCTAAAACATTTGAAACCTTCTTTTTCTAACATTCGAACTGTAATGAGCGTTGCATAATGTTTGCCCAACAATTTTGTCCTTCTACGAAATTTGGTCAACGAACGCGTTTTCCAGAAATAGCCGAGAAAAATCCTGATTTTTCCCAGTGCCATGTTAAGGAAAAGACGGGCGCAAGAAACAACCATAAACCGAAGTGAACGCGAAAAGCGAGATGAAGAAACGCGCGGGAAAAGAAATAGACAGTTACCAGAGGAGGCAAGGAAACGAGAGAGAGAGAGAGAGAGAGAGAGAAACAGAAACACGAGTGACTAAGTGCCGGAGCCTCTCACCATGCACGGCATACCGATGACGCGAGTTCGTTGGGAACGAGAGAGCATACTAGTACATTATATACACATCTACTCTCGAATGCGCCGAGAAGTGTATAATGTATACATATAGTTATACACATCTATGCACAGGAGTGAGTGCGTGTAGATATATTATATCGTCCCTGACCGTGCGTGCGGGCGCACACCTACCGATGGATTTTTGAGCCTTCTTCCCGTTGTACCAACACGCACGCCGGGAAGGCTAACCGGATAAAGAGAAAGGAAATGAAGGAGAGAGAGAGAGAGAGAGAGAGAGTAGAATACAGTCTTCCTTCATTTTTGTTTACTTTAAAAACTTAAGCAGAATTGAGGATTAACATAGAATTTTTGTCGTAGATAGCTTTTATTACAATCAGAGACAATCTTATATATAAAGTTTGTACCAATCACTTTGGAGAACGCTCCATGAGTCATTGGAACTTAATTGCGATCTGAGTATATACACGTGTGGTGCCTCGGGGCTTTTAACGTAAGCATGTTTTTAACACTGATCATGATATTTAGTATTTTGATTGTTTATCAAAAGTAAAACTAACGATGGTATATTGCTCGACGCTGACTGTAATTATACGAGGATCAATGGGAACGTGATAGTTTCCGGTGCAGAAGTCATTGGATTACTGCAAGAGAATATGAAATATAATGATCTCAAAATCTAACATATATTTTGCCGAAAAATGGATCCTTTCTGTATTGCATTTGTTTTCTAAATTAGACAATTGCAGATAAGACTTGCTTCTTAAGATATATAATATACATAACTCTTTAAAAATTATGTATTATATACATAATTCTTCATAAATTTGTATAGTATAAATATTAGTTTTAAACATACTCAAGTTCTTATCAGAGCATTTCTACATAAACAAGTTTGTTACTAAAAATAATTTAGAAACTATAATGAAATTTATCAAGTTTATAAAAGAGATGTTAATGGTTCCATTTTAGTTTATGTAACATGATTACATTATCAAGCTACTCTTTCTAATCATAATTGATATTGGAAAAGAAAATGGAGGTAATGTGATGTTATAATAAAGATAATGTTAATTCACCTCATCCACACTGGTCTCATAATCATTCTCCTCCCAAATTGGATCATCCCAGCCACCTGACGAACCCGAAGATCCTCTTCTAGTAGGATCCCACGAATGTCTCTTATTAAGATTCTCCAACGAGTCAGCTGAGAACTTTCTACTGCCGTATGATGAAGTTATCTTCGTATCCTTGACAAGATTACTCAAAGATCCTACTTTTGGATCAACTTTAAACGCGACTCCTTTCAATGTTCCAGTTGTGTAGCCCTTTAAATTACTCGTACTTTTACTCAAATTCCCGGTTGCTGTCAATTTTTCCCTAATTTGAGCGGTAGTTGTTAATACGGGCGACAGGCTGGCAAATGAATCCCGTTTCGTCGAATTCGACTTTTGCAAATTTGTCATAGATTTGGCCACGTAATCTCTCTTTAAGGACGTATTGCTACCGCATCCGACCTCTTTCTTTAACGAACTCATGGATCTACCCAGACTGTCGCGCCTGACGTTGGGCGAGGACAAGCCAATGGGTATCTGATAAGGATCCTTTTTGTTCTGATGATTAATGGCAGTCGTTGACGAGCCCAGTGGATCCTTCCTAAGGCTACTTGGAAATGCAGACGGATGCGGATCGCGCTGGGCCGGCGATATAGGAATGTTCAGGGATCCTCTGCGCCCAGTCGGCGTAATCGTGGTCGTTACTATCGTCGTCGGGGCATTTTTGCGAAAAGCGCAGTTCTCCTTGTAACGATTGCCGTGGATTTCGCAACAGCGGTCGACCTTAGTCTCGATCCGGACCACGCGCTGTTTCTGCTGATTCTGGTCCAAACTCACGTCCTTGAATAGTGCCTCGAGCCGTTTTATGGCGGCCTGCTGATGGCTGGGCGCCATACTCTGGAGAAGTTATTTATCGCTTATACGATCCAAGTTTCTTCAATGGTAGTATTTTTATTCACTGCACGATATTTGTAATTCTTCGATTAAAATGACACTATTGAAAGTAATATACATTGATCTTGCTAGCACCTATTTGTAATTGTTCTGGAAAATCGAACAGCTGACATTGGCAAGCTTCTCAGTTACGCTTCATTCATAATTTGATGAAGTATGATAATTACAATAAACATTAGTATTTAAATTAATCAGATTATAAAACAATTTAAAACAACAAATGGATAAATTTATAAATTAATAATGAACCATTTTGCTATTCAAACTAGTCTACCGTCTTTAGAAATTTCAATCTCATTGAATCTTTGACATTTAAAATAAGAATCTCGTGGCCTAGTTTCCTATCACTTTTTTATTAAATATCCATTCTTGAAATAACTTGTCATTGATCAAAGCAACTTTGAAATCGTAACTGAGAAATTTACCCGTCTTCAATCCCTGTACAAAGCAAAACACTTACGCGCTTGCATCGAGCATGTATATAGATGTATAATAGATAGAACAACAAAGGACTCCGTGCGACCGGCTTCGGCGTCGGCGTCGGCTATCGCGGCATGCGCGGTCCCGTCACACCGGGCAAAACAGCAGCGGCTTACTTAAGGAACGTCCGCTGAGGTACTGGCTGAGGTCCACCGCGCACAAGACCCGTCAAAGGAGTCCCCGCGTTCTCTCCCTGGCGCGCCGTTTCCTCTCGCTCCCGCGCGGCGTACGTATACACATGCACAAACAAATAAAACACGTACACGCGGCCAGGATCGACGCGAACGACAGTCATATATACACTACATCAGAGCGAGAGAGCGCGAAACGCTAATCCCCCACCGTGCGGAGAAGCAGAAAGAGATAGAAAGACAGAGAGAGAGAGAGAGAGAGAGAGAGAGAGAGAGAGAGAGCCGATCAAAGTCGGATTGTAGACGAGAGGCGGAATAAGATAGAGAGAAGTGAGCGAGGGCCCTCCATATTAGGTCAAACTCATGGGTTTGTCGTAAGAGCGCGAAACTCGCGTGCGCACATTATGCACGAGATATATACTTGAGCTCGTATATAATGTGGTGAGCTCTGTGCATATATATATATATCAGAGTTGGAATCGAATCTCAGGCGACCCTGGCACAGAGCGATCGCGATGCGGGGAAGAGCGGAGAACAGAAAAAATACAGCTGCGCTCGTTTTCCTATAATTTTTTTTCCAACGAATCGCTCCAATTGATATTTATAAAACCTGTTGAAGGGAGAAGAAGAAATAATAAATCATGGAACATAAGTTTTTAAAAAGAATTTTTCCATTACCACAAATAAATTTTTCATATACAGTATCAAAAATTATCACATTCTCAAATATCTATTCCAGTATCAGAAATGCATTGGGGAAAAAAGAATTTTTTCAACAATGACGACAATTGGACGGAAGAAACAAAAATGCCAGATTTTAAATGAAAAACTGATTTGTCGATTTCCAATGCAGAAATCACCACACCTAAATACCAAAGTACAATTCTAATTTCATTCTTCCTTAAAATCGTAGATGAGGAATTGTAATGTTGGAGGAAACAAAGTATAATGAAGCATTCAAAATTATGCGCTCGCATTATTTATAATTATACAAGGCGGATTCAGAATTTGAATTTTTGAAATTAATAATAAATGAGCGATCACAAAAAACCCTGGATACTGAATTTTATTAATTTAATTATTTTTCAGATTTTTAGGGATCAATTCGAATGCGGAAGATTATTGAATAGCGGGCAGAGATACATACTTGGTACTTCAATTCTAAGCTTTTTATCTCCGACATAGTCTTTATACGTAAGCAAATTTATGGTATATAATCCGTATATAAGGTACAAATATGAAAGATGGCATTGGATATAATTCATATATCCGTTACGATCATTACAATAATACGACAAGTTTGCGTATTAAGTATGATAAATTGGAAGAGCGTCAAGTCGGGGCGTGACGTGCGATTTCTGGTGTTCATATACATACGTACATACATACATATATTCATACATATATATATATATATATATATATACGCACGATGGAATAATGGAATTTATGCGCGATTGTGCGGAAGGATATGCCGCTGTTTTCTAAAGTCTGATTATTCTTACGCGCGCGCGCATCTTTGCAATAAAACGACTAGGATGGAAGTCAAGTTCAAAGCTATCTGTCTATAGCGTTTTTCCGTCGTAAATTTTCTGTCATTGAGAAGAGCCGCGCTGCAAGACGTTCGCTAATGATATGCGTTAAACTACAAAGGATTTGCGGTAATACAGTTTTTTTTTCTGTCGAACTATAGTGATCTTCGAACAAAACGATTAGGAAGATTTTAAAGAAAAAAAAAATTATTATTGACAGATGAGTTTCTTTTCGATATTCAATAATAAAAAAAGAATAAGTATTTGTATAGATTTTAATTTTAAATAAAAATTGAGATGAATGAGCGCTGATTTAATAAGTTTGGGCAGAGCTTTCGTTAAGTCAAAAATAATGTAAATAAAAAAAAAGAACTAATTAAAATATGAAAAATCCATATGGCGAACGAGCTGGCTCTTTTTTATTTTTACATTGACTTCGGCACAATCGAAAATTTTTTTTCTCAGATTTTTTTTCCGTATATTTATGCTGATTTTATTTCTGACATTTATGCTAAATCGTGACGATGCCACTGTTTATCTATAAATACAACTTAATTGTTATACAAGTGATTACGTTTGAAATTAAATATTGTACATATTATTGTGTATACATACAATATTAGTAATTGTATCTGGCTTTGACCAAGTTTCTGTTGCACCATTCTAAAATATTGATGAAAGGTATAGATTTGGAAAAATTGGAGACAAGGAAGTAATGAAAATCTAGGTAAAGTATTTCGCTCACAAACGCAAAAAAAAATTATTAATATAGGTAAAACTTAATATGGCATAGCCAAAATTATATGTAAATACGCTTAACTACGAAGACTATTTAATTATTATAAAAATACTAATTACAATTATTCATCGTATCTAAATGACGTTGAAACGTAATACTCTACGATTAAAGCTGTAATTTACGATAAAAACTGAGCCTGCAGTCCATCAACACGTCGTTATCCTTCACCATTATCAAAATTAATTCAATAAATGTCGAACATTAATTATAATAAACTCCAGAAGCATCGGTGAGAAGTACTTTGCATGAATAAATAATCGCGTAATATGGCTTATATAAAGAAAAAGAACAATGTGCATTATTAAATAAATAAACGCGTTTTTCGTCCACGAAGCAAAAATGTCTTGTGGCATTCTCTCTCTCTCTCTCTCTCTCTCTCTCTCTCTCTCTCTCTCTCACCCCCGCCGCGGACCGACGACGAATATCGCGGTTAACGCGCGCGCAAGCTCGGGCGCGTCGCTTTTTTTAACGTTTCGCGTACGACCGCGCGGCACCAGGATCGCAATAACGATAATGTATGCCGCTCTCTCCTCCCTCGGGAGCGGACGCGTAACTGTCGTAAAGCAGCTGAGGCCGATGTCGCACAGCCCCGAGCCCGCCAGTTAGCAATAATCTCGGGCGCGCTTTGCCATATGCGCCCGCACGAGCGCCCTCGCGCGCGTGCTCGAGCGCGAAAAATCGCGCGTACCTTTGCCGATGCCAAATTGCAAATACTACGTAATCCGCGCGTGCTTCCTGTATAATTTTGCAGTTTTCCCCGCGTCGTATGTACTGATATCGTTCAGT
Source organism: Sycobia sp. Sy_11 (assembly GCA_018907035.1). Taxonomy (NCBI): domain Eukaryota; kingdom Metazoa; phylum Arthropoda; class Insecta; order Hymenoptera; family Epichrysomallidae; genus Sycobia; species Sycobia sp. Sy_11. Next base: position 553,571 of record JACCIC010000016.1, on the reverse strand, counting down.
TATGTAAAATGCGTTACCAACGGTATCGGTGTACTATTTTTTTATAGATAAACAACGTATATATATATATATATATATATATATATATATATATATATATATATATATACACAGATTATGATTGAGCTTGAGACTTTCTTTTTGTTTATTTATAAAAAATTTAGATTTATCGGTGTATTTTCAAAGAGTACGATATGAAATAATTTCCGAATATTACATTATTTAGAATTATTTTATTCAAAATTCATTAATCATATACAGACTTTGTGATATCGAAAGCATTTCATTAAAACGGGAAAAAGTTATTGTTGTCAATCATTACAAATAAGGAATTTTATGTATATCGGTGTACCAACAAACTCTATTAAAAACTGTTCGAAAGGATAATGTCTCTGTAGGAGCTGGGGTAATGGAATCGTGTACATATGGAATAATACAGACTTTAAGGCTTGAGAAAATGGACAGTTGCAGAATATTACATTAATGAAATGTATATCTGTACCAGTGTTTTTCGTCGTCCCATCCCTCGTTGTGTTCAGGAGGCCATAGTAAAAGAACGAACCTTTCGTGGATCTACGTTTGTCGTCAGGACGGACGGCGAAACTGTGTCTTGGCCCACATCCCTATAGACGGGATATGCGTACATCTTTGACGGTCAACGTTGTTCTCAAACGAATTGTCACAATTGACTTTTATTATGTACGTAAAATTGTTCTTTATGAATCGAGGAGCAACTCGGGTCACGAAGAATAAGACGAAGTAAAACAAGAGATAGTATTAAGCAAAAGATACGTAGATTGCTCATAATGATTTGAAAAGCTGCAATAAAATCTTTAAAACGTGACCCCCTGAATTTCAGACACTCGAAGTAATAAAAAGGGATCTACTGTGTCTAGAAATTAACATCAAATTTCACACTTTAACGTATAACCCAGTCACTCCAGTCTTTTCAACGGATAAATCGTTAATAATAATTTATCTACTATTTGTCGGATATTTCGACCTCAAAATGCGTATTCGGGTATTCAACTGGAGAAACATGTGCTATCGATCCATTATTCAGAAGGCAGAAAAATATCATGAAAAATAGCGTAAAATTGGAATTAAAATATTTAACACGTTGGATTTATAAATATATGATAGTCTAACAAGAAACTAAAAATAAATTAAAAATTCTTCATTTTTACACAGTTATTTTTTAATCCAGCGAAATGAGATGACAAGAGCATTTTTCAAATGTTTATTTTCACTTACACTCTGCGATGAATTGCAAATCTTAATTCGAACAAACGCAGGATCATGGGAGACGATTTTTTTATTAATACAGAAATAACGCTATAATTCTATATTACGAATTTGGTCTGGCTCGAGAGAAAATGCATAAGTATCGTTTTCATCTTCTTTATCGCCTTTCAAAGCAATATTTATAAAAACAAAATTAACAAAAAAAAAAAAAAAAAAAAAAACATGATTTCGAGCCTGATCAATGAGCAAACGTGAATGAATTTTTAATCGATTTCAAAACATTCCCGTCAAATCTGGGCATCGAATTAAAATCTTTGGGGGGGGAGGGGGGCTACGACGCCGCGCCGCGCCGTCGCACGCGCTTTGGGTAAAGCATTAAGTGACGCAAGATCAAGTTTTCTTGTTATATGGAAGAGAGTAACGTATGCGGCGAGCTACATTACGCGTGAATATATATATATATATATATATATATATATATATATATATATATACATATTCCTGTTTTACCGACTCTGCTAATTAAACGTTCGCATCTTTATAGAATTCTCTTAATTTACAGCAAAGCGATGCCGTTCGCACCAGCGTCGACGCCGCGTGGCTACGCGTACATATTATCGTCGAAAGACGATAAATAAATGATAAATTGATATTATTATTATGTATAATAAATTGATTCTTTTCATTATTGAACTTCTAGCTTGCCACCTAGGTGGAGCCACAATGTTAGGTTTTTTATTTGCCTATGCCGCGCAGAACGCTCGAAAATTCGTGAGAAAGTTGCACGCAGAGGTCGGTAATCACTCTGTAACGTCTGTATAGAGTTACGATCGTTACTGCAGGTTCAGCTAAACGAAACAATTAGTGATAAGCTCGGGAAAGCGTATAAAATAACATGATTTTTTTTTTAAATCTATAATAGCATCATAAATTTATTGCGCATTACAATTAATTCTACTCAAGAATTATGAAGAAATCCTGAAGCACGTTCGTCTGTAGCTTACTGCTGGAAAACAATCACATGGATTGCAAACAAATCCAACGCCAGTGTTTACTTCCTAGGCTTAAGCGGATTCAGCAGGGGTACCTACACTTTTTTCGTTCTTATGAAGTTACGAAGAAAACTGTTTTGTTAATAAAACATATGAACATTTTTTAGGACATTAAAAAAAAATATATATATGCATACATTTCGTATATTTCAAAAAGAATATATTATCGCCAAACACAATACATCTCGATTGCCTGTATAATTTTCAAACTATTCATATATATGCGTAACCGCGCTGCGTTATTTTTCTCTATTAACCGAAGTGCTATTATTAATAGCACCGAGAGTAATACACGCCGTGCGGAGCGCTATATTTATTAACGTTTTTACATATTATATATATATACGCGCAAGGAGTTCGTGACCGATAAGGCGCGAACGGAGCACCGCCGGGCGAGGGGCACGTGCGTTGAAATCGTTCGTATATACCATGTGTCGAGGCGGAAAATTCGCCACGGTACGTAAAATACGTAATTTCGCGACCTTAGCAAAGATCAATGTAGAGCTTTCTGTATACGGTAATCTTTATTGTGTATTTGTTTTTCTTTAAAGTATTTCTCTCTCTACTGTTTAAAATTGGGATAATTTTTCGTTTAAAATTATTCGAAAAGATCGATTATAAATAAAACCAGAATATCGAGAAATGTTAATAAAAATAAGATACATATTAACAGTATAAATAAAATCTTTTACGTTTAATAACAATTCAGAATCAATATTTAGAAATTTAAAAGTAAAAATATTTTATTATACATAGGTATAAAGAGAGTAATTATTAATTAATAAATATTTTCATTGGTCTTACAGTCCAATTAAATCAATCGAAAATAATACGTAATAATATCAATTTATATTTATATTAATATTAATAGAGAGTATTTTATTTAGCCCTTTACAAAAACATTACAAATAATTTTTTTTCTTCTCATTACATAATATTTATGGAATTTAAGATTGAATAAAATATAATATATAATAAGATTAATAAATTAATTAATTAACATAGCTCATGAAATACCTTAAAAATACCTTGGCATTCAATGAGTATTAGGATTTTTGATATAGCAGACTCTTATAATGTTTATCAATGCTCAGAATCGTAATACGATATAATTAAAGTTATAAAGAAATCTACAAAATACATTACAGACTGTTTTTATGCAATCGTAATTGTTGTGTTTTTATTTGGGGCTTTATTTAAATCGCTGATGCAATCATCACGTCTTCATATTTATGATCACCTCCTTGTACACTACTGTACGTATATAGTCTTGCGAATTGATCGCTAATGTTATTGTTATAAATATATATATATATATATATATATATATATATATATATTATATAACATACACGAGATATATGATATATATATATATAATGCTCTGTATAATTATCTGATATTAATAAATAATAGTTACTGTGGTATAAGAGTTATTAACGAAAATCATGGTATAAAAGTTGTATTCTTGTCCTAAATTGATTAAAACTATAAAAATGATTTTAATTATCCATTTTGTAGAACTAAATAAAATCTTTCTTAACTATGTTCTTCTCTCACACACATATATTATATATTATATATATATATTATATTATATATATATATCTCTTTCTCGAAATCTTTGACAAATGACCATAACATAGTTACTAAATTTTTAATTCTTTACCACCAATTAATAATTTTAATTTTGCACTTTAATTTATAAACGCATGCATATACTATTATTCAATAATCTAGGCAAAAAATGTAATTATAAAAATTATATAAATATAATTAAGAAAAAATGTATTAATACAATTGGTGAAAAATTATGTCAGCGCACTCATGCCGAGAAACAGCCGTTGTTGAATTCGTAATTCTGCAAGATAAATAATTGCGCTATAATTCGTGAGATTCTGACAACATTATTTTTCGATACATTTAAGTCAGCTATTATCATATTCTAAGATTATAGCTTTGTTTTGGGAATGGTAAAATACATTGGTGTCATTGTTCATTGTGTTTTTATAACGGCATTGTCTATAGGATTAAAATAAACATTAGTAGGTTATAATAAAATTTGTCTGTATCACAGCATTGCCACACACGTAATGCGAAATGTTACTTCAGTAATACAAGTAAGTGGCGCCTCAGAGGAGCGAAGCGTTATGTTTTCGAAACTAACAACATTGATTTAAAACGACTTAAGCGTAACGCTGTGGTTTTTTAATACAAAATACATTGTTTTTTTGTATTAGTGGTCACTATTTTTATGATTATTATAAACTTTCTTTTCATTATCATAACAAGGCTGTTTCTTACGAAGATATTTCTTAATTTAAAATGTATTGTTCGCAAAATAATCTACCGTTGTTATCCTGTTGGTATGGAATATGCGTAAAGTATAACGATGGTCTTAAATCTCGGACATGAATATAGAAAAATTGCAAGAAAAAAATGAAAGTACTAATTCTCATTTAAATAAATTATTTCTGACTTTTAATAAATATTTTGCAGATTACGAGAAAATAATTTTGTTCAAATAGTTATTTAGTTGATATTTCTTTTTTGAGAATATTGAATTTGAAAAAATATTGGCATAAGCTTTTTAATTTCCATTAAAACGATTTTAATACGTTCGATATATATTTTATTTTTATATTTAATTATATATCTCAATATATCTTGTAATCGAATTATAGTATGCCTGGATTAAATCATTCATGTTGTATGAGTGTATGGTATCTTATTTTGCTAACCGATAGATGGTGTTACTATAAATGAATATCATTATATCAAGGGATCATTTAAAATTTTCTGTGATATCGTTTGAAAAGTTGACATATAATCGACTATAAATATATATCACCTTATTGCATTGTCCGCCTAAAACCTGATTTTTATTTGGAACTGTTATAGATTTTTGAATAAGTATACGGAATAAATAGTTCTTATATTGAAACGCGTATGCGCTCACAGTCACGTGTACATATGCACCATACTTAATTTCTCTAAAATTTTGAAAAAGTCAGAGGTCCAATTGACTTTTCATTACCAGATGGACATCATATTTGATCCGTGAGAATTCGGTCAAATTTCACTCTAATTATAGTTATATATATATTTAAAGTCAGGAAAATCATCGTTCATAATATTCTTTAACCAATGAGAAGTGAACAGAAATATATTATTAAAAAAATTGAAAATTTCGAGATCGAATAGAGCATTGAACTAATAAAAAAATATATGTTAGTAAAAATAGCGTTATCTAAACTATATATGCAAAGATCCATTGTGTTGTGCTTGAAGCAAAAAAAAACATCATAAGTATTGAAAAAAATATCATCGTATTTGAAAAATTTACGGAATGAGAAACCAATCAAGAGCCAATTCTTCCGAATTACCAGCAAAATATCTACATAGAAAGTAATTCAAACTTGATTCACGGCATCATAGATAAATCGAACGTAAGAAAGCAATAGAGATCATTTCCACTGAAATATTATATAGGTAACAAATACAAATAAGCAAAAGCCACTAGCCTTTGCATGTTGTTTAATGCACCTACATTCGGCAGATAAAAATTTGAGGAAATTAAAATTAGACGTACAAATGGGAAAAAGGAGAAGTCATTCAGTAATATTAATAACATTGAAAATAAAACATGAGGAAGAAGAAATCCATCCGAAAAGTAGAATTTCTCGACGACAATCCAATACCCTGAAAGAGGTTGCGAGCGGCGCCACCTTCTTTCACGGTCACGCATAGAGGTATCGCGGATGCAATATATATATATATATATATATATATATATATATATATATATATATATATGTTGTGTCCGCGATGATTTTTACCGGCGCGTGCGACAAGATCGACGTCAAGGTGAGAGCTGCGCAGGTAGAACGAGAGGGGGCGCACGCGTACACGTAGATCGCCTTCGCGTCGGCGAGTTTTTATTATGCATACGGTAATAGGATAAGGTACATCGTGTTTTATTATTATTATTATATATATATATGAGTATATGTATATATGTATGAGATCCGGTAGCTGGGAGCGACCGTAAAGAACAGCTGATCACTCGCGAATAAGAAATTAATGTGCGAGCATGAAATGAATTAGTTTTCATAATCTAGAATAGTTCAAAGTAGTAAAATGAATTAGTATCTCGGATTTGTCTTGATTGCATTATAAAAGTTGAATGGATAAGTGCTTGATAGGATACCCTTTCGCGATGAACACAGCAGACGCGACTGAAATCGCACCGTACGTTGGAAATTCGTAAAATAATTTCCGCAATCCTACACGACGTCGCTGAATGTCCCGTGACGAAACCCTCCCGAGCGATCGGGGGGGGGGGGCGCAGATCTTTCGCCGCGCGAAAGTGACGGGATCGTCCGGGCCGGCGTCGAGCCGTCGTCCTGACCAAACGCGAAAAAATCACTATGCATAGACGGACAAATGCAGAAGAAAGGTATGGACATAACGATGGGAACACGTTCCCGCGGCGATTCCGCAATAATACGTGCTTCCACATTACTCGGTCGTAAAAAATATAAAAAAAAAAAGAAAGAAAAGAAGAAGAAAAAAATGGCGCGCCTCGTCCCCGTTACAGCACCGCGCGGCGGGGGCGTCGATTTATCTATCGCCTGCCCCTCTCTTGTTCCAGGCTCTTTCAAACGAGCTCCACTCGGCTTGTTAGCGTGTGGAAACTGGCTCTTGAATGGAAATTCAATTGACTTCGGATTATATATATATATATAGGTATTATATATTTTATTATTTCTCCCCCGCCCACGCTTTTCCATCCTCCGACTACGTCTTTATATTTCTTTCCACTGCGAATTCCGCTCTCCGTCGTTGCACGCTCCTTATGTTCCCCCATTACGTCAGATTTGCGTTCGTTTAGATTGGTGCTGGATACTGGTGCTGGGAGGGGGGAAGGTGCATCTTGTTAAGAAAGAATATTATATATATATATATATATATATATATATATATATATATACACATTGTATGCTTTCAGGCGCACGCCGAGAAAATTTCAATGGGCTTTTTTGCCATTAGCACGCGAATGTGTTTGAACTGTGCGTACATAACAGACGAGGAATAATTCAACAAGGCTAGGCGTCACCCCTTGGTAAATTTTGCAGTTCTGGAGCGTCTTCCTTTAATGACATTTTTTTTTCGTCTTGTGCGAACAGAAGATCCGCTATTAGCTGCTGCCTATATGACATCGTATATCAGAACAAGCAGATCTTCAAGCATTAATCTTATAACATTGCGATTGTCTTAAATGCAAAGAAATATTATAACAGAGTTAATTATATGTTGATCAGTTTATATATATATATATATATATATATATATATATATATATATCAATAACAACAATATATCAATAACAAAATATCCAAACATTCTATATTTTTATTTTTCTCATACACTTGGACTATTACGAAAATGTGAATGCTATAGAATTTCATATATATAAATTTATAATCATATAAATATAACAGTAAAAATTTACGTGCTCGTTTTTGTTGTGCAATATGTATCTAATTACAGATTGAATTTTACAAAAATTACAATTCTTAGACATCATGAGTGAGGCCAGCGAAATCCTATAGGAGATAATTTGTTTGAATTTTATCTTTCTTATCAGAAACAGCAGAAATATGTTTAACTATATTTAAAAGATTCCAATACTTCTCGTGCACCGTTTGGAGAAAGACGTACGCGCTCACGAAAAGCTCCTAATCTCATTGATATTTTCATTTACAGAATACGCGCAACTACACATACTAATTACGCACGCGTCAATCACACGTTTGCGCAACGATTTTTCGCGGATCTAAATAGATCAGTGGATCAATGAAGATAAAAGCCCCCTATGTGTATATACGACAAATGTGGCAATTTGAACGCTGAATCAACGCCAATTGACCGCGCAGTCGTTTACCTGAATCCTGCCGATTGTGCGTGCGCGCGCGCACGCGCGGACGCCGAAGAAATTGGAACGATTCCGCGGTATTATGAATCAGAGAGCTTTTAATCAGGATCGGCGTATGTACTTTTAAGTTTTTTTCCTCCTTCCCCGCGTCTTTTGGATTTTTTTTTTTTTTTTTAAGGAGCATCGATCGTCTAGAAATCGAGAGCGGGATCGACCGGCTCGGAGTCATCGGTTCCTCGCTGCCCACAAAGCCTTGGCTGTATTCCTTATTTGTTCCCCTCTCCCCCGGTCTCTTTCTTCTCTCACTCTATCTCTCTCTCTCTCTCCTTCCCTCCCTCTCTCTTGCTCTGCGCGCCTCGTCCTTAGCCTGCTTTTCAAATCAAATCGGCGCGCGTGCCGCGTTCTCGTAAATGCGATTCGCCTCTTCGGCAAAAGAACGCGAGCTTTGTGCTTATAGCATAACACACTTTTCGCGAACGCGCGAGATGCATTTCTTATGCAAAAGCGACGGGATATATATATATATATATATATATATATATATATATATTGTTGTTTTTTTACGCTGCCACAACGGCGCGCGTATACGATTCGTGCGTGAGCTCGTTCGACGTTTTGCCACGCTCTCGGCGAGCCACAATTGAGCAATGTAAAAGTAGGCGCGGGTAGTTTTTCTTTTTCTTATTGTTTTTTTTTTCTTTTTTTTTTTTGATACTCGTAAGCTGACAATGCTTGAAAGTTTCGAGGAATTTTGAACTGTATTGTTTGCGAACTCTTGTAATTACACTTGAATTTGTAATTTGGACTGGTGTGATTTGAATTTTTACATTATCGTTTTTGTATATTTTAGACATTATAACGTTTTTGTAATGGTTTTATGCCATAACGCATTCATCAATGTCAGGCAATACATGGTTATATTGCAAGAAATTACAGCCATATATGCACAGACGTGACATTCCTTTGAAATATATGTACAATGTAAATCCTTTGCCTTTATTAGACTCGCTTTTGATTGTAGTAATTAATCAATAAATCAGAGCATCTAAACGTAAAACCGCAACGACTTTATGACGGATAATATAACTCGTATAGATAGAACTATAAAAGAGATGTTATTCATATCCTAATCAGGTCTAATTTAGAGGTTAGAATTATGACTTTGAAAAGTTCTAATATTAAAGTAGTTATAGTAGTTAGTATTCAAGCAACAAATTATTAGCGAGAGATACAATAAGGTAAAGTTAAATTTAAATCGCAAATATCTAAGATTTTTTGGTATGTATTGTAGATAAAGTTGTAAAGCAACGTTGTTTGAAAACATAAAGGTACATATACGTGTCCAAGTGCAACATAATAATTTTGAAACTCACAAGTGTAACCAGAATAAATTCTATGTTCAAATAAATAAAAAATAAAATAAAATAAAAATGAAGATATTCGTTTATATACTTCCAAACGTTAATTTTTTTCACTTGAAAAAAATCGGAATTTTTAGTAACAATTCATACTGAAAAATCGTGACATATTTAATACTGAACCATTAAATTCACGTTAACACACGGGAATCGGCTAAAATTGACTTAGATACTATTCCTGCGTTTACGAGGGCTAAGCTACCTGATTGGATTGTCTTTAACTAAATTACGGATGACTCTATTCGGAACATGAAAAATCGATTTATTATGGTGGTGTAAATTTATCAGAATCCCATCATATAAACCGTATGAAATTTGTGCAGGAATAACGGAAATTTTACTTGTCTTCGTGCGGACAATTTATTTACAAAGTAGTATATTGTATTTGCAAAAATATTGATCGATCGTCACGAAAATTCCCGAATAATGTGTTTTCCGTGCTTGCTTATGTTAATATTTTTTTAAAATAACTTTCGATGTACGTGGAATTCTGATAAATTGTCAAGTTTATTGTTATTGGTATAGAATAAGCGCCATCTGGATTTTGTTTACATTCGAGAATGTACGCTAAACTTTAGATTCCAAATGCATTGGAATTTCATTTTTTCACTTTTTCCCTCCTACGGTGAATTTAAAATAACAATATCAGAGAATTCCTTCAAACAAATATATTGCATAACTATTCATTGGTATTAAATAAGGTTGCCTTTATTTAATTAAACATAAATATTCAATAAAATTAATAATACAATTATTAAATTACATTTATAAATTTATAAATTACAAAAAATCATTTATAATAAAGAATATAATTCCAAGATAAATCTGCTTAACTTTCTATGAAATCGTTAGGCTATAGATCAATGCACTGGTTGCATTGATCTTTCATTAAACTGATCGATCTTCGTCTAATATAACATATAACAGCTTTGATAGCCCGCACTTCGATATTATAATATTATCACCTATGCCCCCCTTTTCTCTCTTTCTCTCTCTCTCTCTCCCTATACACATCGCCGCGACAAGAAAAGTCTCGAGCGCAAAAAAATAATCCCCCTATAAATTCAGATGCATTGTAAATCGTTATTAAATCACCTCTCTATACCAGCCATCGGTATTAAATCAGCGAAGCGATCAGGCAATAAATCAATTCGCGAATCACACAGACGAAGCCCCCTTCTCGCTGCTCGCTAGCTGAACTGGCGCGAAAATAAAGTGCGCCACGTGATATTGACAGTACCCTCTTTTTTCCACCACCATCCCCTTCCCCTATGCTGCTGTCTCTCTCTCTCTCTCTCTCTCTCTCTCTCACGCGCGAGAGACAGGGTACGTCAGGTGCGCGACGCTCTTCCTGCTCAGCCGTATGCGCGTCTCTATGCGCGCGCGTACGTACTTGTCGGTGCCTTTTCACATGTAAATATCCGTTACGCTGTATAGCGCCGAGCAAGGTGACGGCATCGACAATTGCTCGCAACAATCTCTATATTATGCTCTACGGAAACAAAAGGTAAAAAGTGTCACGCGTCCGCGAGGCTAAAATTAGCCTCCCCATCTCTGTCCCTCTCACACCAGCTCTCTCGTTCCCCACTCCCGGCTTCGGTCGGGCTCTAATTGTATTACGCTTTATTCTCGCTTCGAGTGCCCGTGTGCGCCGAGTTTATTTCCAAAGTTCTGCCGTATTCGTCGATGATACGTGATTCGCGTTGCGCCGCCCTCCCGCGATTCAAAAATGGCACTTTCGCATCGGGACACGCATTTGCATTCCATCACAATGGATAATTAAAAATAATATAGATGATTTAACTTCGTTATATAAAAATTAGTTTTTTCCTCGAAAAAAAAAGAAAAAATACGAAAAATTTTGAAACTTTGGTATTTCATCTCTTCGACGCAAAAAAGTGAGCAATTGTGAAAAAATATTTGAGCGACTTATGCTTAATTTCGGCATTAAGTTTAGGATTTTCAAAGTTATCCCTCTGAAATTCGTTGAAAAGAGATTGAATTTACCGAAAGTTGTTTGAATTTCAGTTTAAGATTACGTTTTTTTTTTACTTCAGTGATTTATTTCTCTTCTTTTTCAACTATCTTATAATTTATTACAGTAAACCTGTCTAAAATTTAATTTCCTCATTATCAGGAATATATATTTTGCGTAATTAATCACACAAAAATTGCCAATTTTCTAATTATTTTTTGCAACGAAAAAAAAAACCAATGTTAAAGTATCCTCGCGTGTTTCCTTTCTTCCCCTCCCCCTTCCCACATACGCTTCGATAGTTTCATTTTTCGCCGTCGTCTCGGGATGATGCGCGCTGTTTTTGAATAAATTGTTCGGATAACAGGACGCTGCCGAAAGTTATTTTTGCGGGGCGCTCCGGTGCTTAATTCTCGTTAAATTCTTGACGACCGGAATCGGCCTTAACAATAAGAACGAAAATTACGTAATTATCGCCGGTTTCGAAACTAAAGCAGGATTTCCAGCCGTAACGCTCGTGACATTTTCAAATAGAACTTTGATACTTATTCCATCGCTTCTATTATCCAGAATTCCATTCAGAATATGTCGAATTCAATGTTGGATTTCAGATTTCAGAGGCTCCTCCTTAATATCGCACCGATTTGTAGAAACGAACTTTCTCGGCTTACAATTATACCGAGCGATTAAAGGAAAACGGAATTTTCCCACGACTTTCCATCGTAAACTTCGAGTTTTTATCGGGCGTTTAATTATTTGATCATTATTGCTCATTAGCGATAAAAAAAACTGACTTAATTGATTCAATTGCGCTCATAAGGCTAAGCTTCTCGAAGGAGTCGATATATACAGAGGAAAGAATCCCGTGCGGGATTAAAAAAAGTTTTTAAAAAACGATTTTCGTAACCTTTTTTTTATAACAAGACAAGAGTACATAAATTAGTGGAATATCTTATTGACCTGTCGACACATTTCAATTTATTCCGAGTCTACATTATTGTTCCGAATGCACCGTTTGAAATATCCGCGCTGATGGAAAAAAAAATCATACGTGAAACCCATGCGCGCAAACGTAATGCAATTAAATTTCAATTAAATCGATGACAATGCGGTATTACGCCATTCTTATACAATCGAGAAAATAACGAGATAAATTTTAGTATAATGCTCGTTCTATACTGTATATATACGAGTACAAAGGCGATTAATCGTGGCGCATATGTTTATTTAAAAAACGCACCAATAAGATGCTAACAGTTATATTGAATTATTCGAAGCAAATCAATTGATGCGACGAAAACAATCCAATTAAAACCGAGGCATTAATTAATTAAATCAACGCTCTTTTTTCTGATAACGACGCGCAGAATTTTTATGTGTCATACTGCTCAAACGTGTTTTTTTGCTCGTGGAACGTTCCAAGGGGACGATAAGCGCGGTAAATAGCCCGTAGCCCGCCGGTTTTTCTGCCGTATACATCAAATATTTAACCAATAAAAATCTCTGGATTATCGAGCCGAGTGATATGAAACACGCTTTTATTATCAAAGATTTGTATACGTTTCCGAGGAGTTATGGATTTCTATTCCGTCATTGTATTGCCTTCAGTCATTCATAAAATTACTGAATTTCTTTAAAAACTTTTTTCTGCGAATACAACGGTATAAAATTATTTATAGAAGAGTAATTGTGCAAGCATGGAATGAATTTCTTTTTAATCGTTTTTACCTCTCGAACTCTGCTCATGATAGTGAATATTTATATTTACATAAATATTCTATATGCTTAAGTGTAAAATTGTCAAAGCAAATATGTTAAATATATGCAAAGTACGTGCTGTTGTTAATTTTATAAATACACGTTAACATTTTTTTTTTTTTTTTGAAAACTTGAACGACTCATTACTTAATTAACGACCAAGTAGTAACAGTTAAATGAGAACGGTATTACGAATTAAGACGGGCAAAATTTAGGCAAAATCTACATTCCTAATGTAATGACGTACTCTGGCACATATATAAATTTTTTTTAACAAAATACGAACAGCGCCCTCAAAAAATCGTAGAAAATCAATCATAGATAATTTAATTTTCTGTATATTATTCAGGAAATGAAACAAAACCAAATTTTGTAAGCCTGAAAATCGCTCGAATTTGGTATTCTAAAATATATAAAATTCTCTAGAAAAAATGTATTTTTACTTAAAGTATACGTTTGAATTTATTTAGATATTTAAAATAATGATTATTAAGAAATGAATAATTATAAATGATTAAGATATATAAAGAAATTGAATATATCTTTATTTCAAAGAGAACCATGGTTCTGATTAATCTTTGCCGATTTGAAAAAGACGAAAATTTTCTATTATAATAAACCATTTGGTGAAATTTTGAAGTGTAAATACTAGAAAGAATATGGGGAAAAAATCACGCAATTTAATTGTTCCTTGAACGAATTAGGCCCGCAGATAATCGAAACACACTCGAGAATAACTTGAGGGTTTAAAAAAGATTTGCTTTCCAATTTTTTTTTCTCAAGCTTGTCTTTTTAGATTTGACGAGGGCTTTGTTTTTGAAAAAAGGAATTAACAATTCTAAATAAATATAATTAAATTAAAAAGTTTTTTAGCCATTCTATTTGGTTAAATTAAAAGAAAATTTTAAGTATCTATAAACATCTTGACGTATAGTATGAATTCAGAGTAAGTGATATTTTATTTATCCTTATCCGCACAACGTTTCCATATAATATTTCGATATTTATTTCGCTTTTTTCTCTATTGTCATCATATCCGAAACCACTTCACCGACGTATTATTTTAATTTTTGTTATTTATTTCAACAAACGAACTGTAGTCCTTTTACCATAGTCAAAAACATCAATCAAAGGTCTATAATATTAAATACGAAATAAGAAGAATTATTTATAATATATGATACGTAAAATAACTTAAGTACGTGAATTACTGAAGTATTATTCTTAAAAGTAATATGATAAATAATTACAATCTATGATTTAAGAGTATAATGAATTTACATAGCTAACGTCATTCCTAATTGCTGTTTAATTAATTCATTATAACAATAAATTTAATAAATTGCAAAACAAGTAGGGTAATGCAAGCAAGCAAATAAAGAATGATAATATACATATTGGTGTGAATATCGAGTTTGACGTTCATTAATAACTGTATTTTGCGATTGAATTTCAGATGGAGGAGAATTCCAAATTCTTCCCCGTCAATTATACGGAGTCTATTAAATCAGTCTTGAGTGAGAAAACTGGCGAATGATGCAATCCCTTAAGAGCATTATATGCTCTCGAACCGAGTGTGTAAGAACACCACGTGGGAATGAATTAAGAATTAGTTCAGAAAATCAAACTTAAATTCAACAGTTTTACTCGTCGTTCAAGCTTTGACCCCCCCCCCCCCTCATCCATTCATCCAGAATTGGCCGTGAAATTCATACAACAAAACGAAGAAAAGTAAGAAAGGACAAAACAAAGAGAGAAAAAAGGGACACTCACCTTAACAGGTTTCACGATCTCGTAATGCCCCTCCTGTATCCTCGGCTCGAAGTTCGACGACGTCGAGTTCTGCCTCCTGCGAGCATGGGCAAGCAAAAATCAAAATAAATAAATAAATAAATAGATAAATAAAATGGATGAACGGCGGGAGCGTCATAGTCGTCTTCCGACCCGCCCCGGTGATAAACGTCACGGGCGTATAACGTGTCAAAGTTACAGCCCAATGCGTCAGAGCGAGGCGTCGGGGGGAGGGAAGAGGATGGGACGAGAACGAGGCGGTGTCTGGATAGGTAGATGGAGACGGAGAGGAGTGAGAAAAAAAAATAAGGGCGAGCTAAACTTACGTGAGCTGATCGGAGCCGTTGGTGGTCGTCGACAGTTTCGGCGACTGTATGCCCGACCTCACGGACGCGTTCGAGTGGACCGGGGACTGTCCCTTGCTCAGCGGCTGCTTCATGCTGCGAACGGAACAATAACGGGGATTCTCGTAAGATAATTATACATTGCTACATAATATTTATTCGAAAGTTGCATTGTTGTGGAACGTTTTAATCGATGCACCAAATGTTTCGGCTTGAGAAAAAAAAAATGACTGTGACATTCGACTGACCGTGAAGGTTTATTCCCCCACCCCCCAAGGTTATAATTGTCCAAATCTTCTCGATTGATCAAATTCGTTATGCTTATAACAACGAAGATTGATTCTGATACATCGATTAATGCGCTCCGCCCTGTATAGTTTTATGCACAAAGAGCGCCGATCTGTGATCTTGTCATTTCAATTGCAATTCAGGCGTGCTACGGCGCACTTAGGTTCAACAATACATTGTTTTTCGCAATGATACACATACAAACACACACACATACACAAACATTGAGATATATCGTTACCGTCGTGATCATAATCGGTCTATAGAATAAGATAATCAAGATTTCCTCCTGCGGGGGAAGGAGGAATACATTGTTTCGAATCTTTTTTCACTGAACTCGCAACCATCATCCTCCAGGCGCAAATTTAACTATTATCTACATATATATATGGATTGTATTGTTTGCAAAATTATCGCGGACCTATATAATTTACATGTGCAATATATAGACACGCACACATCACGTTTACTCGAAACTAAAGCAAGGAAGGTAGAGGCAAAAAAATCTGCTATAAAAACGTAACGTTTATTATATTTACAGAATCTGCTCGTCTACGGCTGAGCGAAGATTTGCTATATATTAGGCATTTTTCTTAAAGTGCCAGTACAATACGTCGAGGTGAAAAAAGAAATTATTATTACAGAAGTCGTATTATAGATAAGTTTTTATTCCAGACTTTTATTACGTACGAATTATCTTCAAAACATCAGTATTACACACTGGGAAAAAAATTTGTTGCCGTTTTAAATACATATTTATTTTAACATTCATCCGCATAAATGAAATGCCGCATTATTTATGCGATTCGAGAAAAATTTACTCGTTTAAAGAAATTTAATTATTTATAACAAGCCTTTTGTTAAATAAACTACTTATCTAGGATATTTCAATTAAATTTACAAAAGTTTTTTCCGAGTGTATATCATTTTATTTGAATAAATTTGTGCACTATATATATATATATCTTTGTGCAAATTTTAGTAGCTTTTTAAAAACATGAACTAATAAACCAAAACAGTTTTACGACCTGGAAGGAAATAAAACGTTCAAAACAACTTGGTATTCCATTTCAAGATTATGCAAATTTCAATTAAGTCTTCGAAGATGTTGCATCAGTTGTAAAAGTTTGCCTCGCTTACGAGTTTTTCTTGAACGGGGGCAAAAAAAAAAAACCTTTACTTATGTGTAGGCATCGATAGAAGCAAAAAAAAAAATGCATCTTTAACGTGCAAGGCGAGCTCGCGCCTATTAGAGTATTAACAGTATACTCAACTCTCTACTGACATAAAAGTATAAACAGGAATACGAAAGAATGTTTAAAGATTAAAAGAAGAATTTCGACGCGAGCGCAATTATTTACATCCTTTCCTGCTGTAAAACGTGTGAATTTTTTTCCCGCAAAAGTATACATTGTTCTGTGTATATCAAATTTATATCAACAAGACGGATTACGATAACATTGCAGCTTGAAAAAAAAAAATAATAAACGGCAAAAATAAACGGAACAAGCTCTCCTTTCAAGACTCGTATATGTTAATATAGTAAATACTATCTCGTATAAGTAATATAATAAATTCGCGTTCTCGATCGCTCGCGTGCCCTTTGATCGATTCACGGCAATTGGTTTTTATTTATACATATTGTAAAGCGAGAAAAAAAAACATTATCAAAGATACTACATACTTCAATCCCCTTTTGCAAATGTTCAATTGCCGATGGAGGACGTAGAAAATTTTAGATGTCTCTCCTGATGCGGATTATTACACTTGAATTAAAACTTATGACTAATTCACTAATGTCTTCTACGAGTATTTGCATATCGATTTCTACATTAAATGCCAGCGTCTCAAAAAAATACACTTTTTACCCATGCATTTAGTATATTTCTTAATGTTGATGTACGAGCGATTTTTATTACATCATAAGTGATAAAAAAAAACATTAACAAAAATTATGTGAACATACTTTTAATTCGGAAAGCTACTAGTATTCTGAGTCAATCCGACATTAATTATTGCAAATGAAGAATTATATTATTATGGACAAACTTCTTTTACTAAAAAATACGACATATCTGTTCAAATTAAATTTATTGTACACGAATTGAGTCCAGTGGTCAAGGTGATTGCTTAGCTGGTATAAGACATTCAAACACATGTTTTGTAAACAATTTTTAAGTAACCGCGATATGTTTCTCTTGATGAGAATTAAAATCAAATTTCATTATGTATTCGGTTATTTATAAATAATTTGCTGTAATTTCGACTTTCCGTGGAATATTTCGTCGAAGGACTATTTTTTAGCGGCAGACAATTAATATTGAATATCTGCTCTTTCTAAAGATTTGTACCGTTTACACAGTACAATGGACGTATCTACACTTTCAAACGAAACCTCATCACTGAGCTTATTTCTTCTTCTGTTCTGCTATTATGTAATATTCGGCAAGAATTTATTTCCTAGAGGGGAAAAAAACCAGTCCGGAATCACCTCGATTCGTCTCGCGACCCCCCTCCCGGCCGCGATCGTACCTCTGACCTCTCGGCGGCCTTCTCGCTGGGAGGGGGACGCGCGAACTTCCGGAATCGCGCTGAAGTCGCGCGTTTATCATACCGATCGAGGCGCCAGTCTGGATCTTCTCGTTTGTCTCTCCACGCTTTGTCCGTTCGCGCGACGCGTTCGACAAAGGCACGAAATTTGAATTGAAATGGAAAAAAAAACCAAAACAAAAAAAAAAAAAACAAAACAAAACGAGGCCATAAAGAGGCTCGACACTCGAATGAAGGGAGGTAGGTGGGGTGGGGTATGCGTCGATGTCGTCGTCGGCGTTTCGCTCGCCCCAGTACGTGCTCCTCTGATTTATTGTAAAATCCCGCGAGACGACGCATGCCACCGACGTATATATATATATATATATATATATATATATATATATATATATATATATATATATAGACACATATATGACTACCGCTAGTGCTGGCATAATTTGCTCGCGCGCATTCTGTCGTAACTTATCGCGCTATACTATTACACAGTTAGCGGGATTTGCGGCAATTATGCTCTACAGCGCCTATTCTTTGATCGAGCAGGTGGCGGGCGATGTTCGGTTTATATATATATATATATATATATACACACACACACATATTTATATATAAACTTGGATGCGTTATAGATTCCTGTGTACAACGGTTGCGTTTGTGTGCATCATCTGAAGAAGAATCGCGCTGCGATGGTGATTTTCTCAATGTAACTAGAATGATCGAGGGAGGAAGGGGAAGGGATCTCGAGGGATAGGTTGCTTCTCAAAGAAACTTTCGAAATGATAATGGGATAAAAGCCGAACAATTTTTCTGACGTCACTTTTACAAAGGATTGCCGGACATTTAAAGCCGTACATACAGATACAAATCTTCGAGAGTTTTCTGGTGTTTTTCATATCATAGAGACGCGCGAGCTCGCGGTTTTCTCATTTTACACGGGCGATGGCTGGGCGCGTGGCAGAAGTGGAGCGGCCGCTAAATGTGCGAATTATTGTAATGTTATAACTATTATATGGGAGAGCGTGCCAGTTTTGTGCGTAGACAAATGGATACGATGAATAATTGAAGTATCGTTTCGATTCGTGATTTATAATCGATAAAAATTGCTGAATACTTTCAAAACGATGGAAAATCTAAGTAAAAACCCCTTTCTTGAAATTTTCGTCAATTCAATAAATCATTATAAAATTAATTAAATGTATGAATAACGAGAATGAAGTTATTTTGATTATGAATTATATATTACTCATTATAATTTCTTAAATGAATTTTTGTGTATTTATTTAGAGATTTATTTATACCATATATGAATATATATTATTGTACAATGAGGTCCTTTTTCCAACCCTATAGAGCAAAAATTTGAATCTATTCAAATTAAATTGAATCAGGGAAAACCACTGCAATTTGTCACAATTGCAGCGATCGTTCTAATCACCACCGCAAATATCTATTGTATTTCAGTGGAAAAAAATATATGCAAAAAAAAAAAAATTCACGTGGTTTTATGCAAGAAGTCAACCAAGAGAACGGCGTATTATCCGCTCGGCTATATTTACATTACTCATTATCCAAGGGGCGCATATCGAGGATGAAAAAGAAAGCAACCTATAGAGATACACTTCATCGCTGAGCTCTATGTCGCGCTATTATCAGCAGCGCGGTCCGTGGAAAATCTAACACTATATATATATATATATATTGCCTCGACGAGGGAAAGAGGCGACCACAGATGAGCACACGACCAAGCTCCTCCTTCCCCCGTCCGGATGACCAACGGGTTTTTTCAGCAACGCTGAAAAACGGTTTTTTTTGCATCTTCTTTTTATCCGTAACGGTGAAATGAAAAGATTATACATGCATACATACATATATATATATATATATATATATATATATATATATATATATATATAAGTTAAATGCGGCGCAAGGTTTACGTTGCTCGCACATCGCGTCGCGTCGGTCATTGGCGCTTCTTTCAAAGGAGATCCTCCTTTGATTCATTGAATCGCTCATACCGTGCGCAATTAGAGTGCGTAAAAAAGTGATTTCGTTATTTTGCTTTAATTTTTAACTCTTTTATGTGGAAAATTATTTATATATATAAATAAGAATATATGTATGAATTTGAAAATATCTACGTAATAATAATACGCGAATAAATTTGAGCGAGAAAGCGAATCAAAAAGTTATTTCTACAAGATTTTCAATTATTTACATTATATAGAAAGTTTATTAGCTGTCGACGTTCAATCTTTTAGACAATAACACCTTTCGATCCATTTCGCTTTGATAGCTCTATCAATATTTATAATTTTTTTTATTTATTGGACTTTCGACATCTAATGTAATTCGTTAAAGTTTTAAATAAGAATTATAGACATCGATTTACGAATTAAATCTTTTTGGGATAATTTGTAATAATTTGAAATCTTGCTGTATAAAAAATAATGACTATACAAAAGGACAATTAGTTGGGAAATCTTACAAAACAACGTAGATTATAATGCAATTGAAGATCGAAATGGTAGAACAATTCCCAATTATCATTACTTATACATATTTGGAAATTATTTTCAACCCTACTCTTACTCACTTCTTTTATACAAAAAAACTTTTACAGTTGTATCATCTAAGTCATTTTATCGATTACTTGTGTTTTATAAATTTTATATATTACCATTGCACTGTTATTAGATATTAGATCGGTATGGGTCATAGCAGCTCAGCATGGACATACAGTTAATAAGTCGAATTAGAATCACTTGTGATTGCATTTTGATTGCACAAATCTAATATATAATTGTAGACTTATTGTTAAACTATGTGTCAATGATTGAGTTTAGATTTTAATCTGCAAATAGAGCTGTAATTTATTTGTACAAATTATACGAAAGAAATCAATTTTATTGTATAATCCACGTTTAATTATGTAATTTATATTACATATAGTTGCGACTGCGCATGCTGCCTATAAAAATATATATTGGTTGAAAACAATAATATTAGTAATATATATATATATATATATATATATATATATATATATATATATATACGTATATACATTGTATATTGGTTACATACATAAATTCAATAACCTCATCTTTGGTCAGTCATTTTGACCACACACTCCTACCCTCCGCTAATATCAACTTTGTAATAATGTTCAGTGGTTATAGCAGATATATATATATATATATATATATATATATATATATATAAATCCTGCGGCAATAGCAGACTGAAAGAGAACAACGGCATTAGCAAAAATTCTCGCGAAATCAGCAACTTCGCAACCTCAAATGCATGTAACGTGTAACCATTAAATTCGTGTGTCCCACTTGAAATATATATATATATATATATATATATATATATATATATATATATCGCGTACATAGTCAGTCGATACATCTCTCGTGTACACTCCCCTCTCTCACTCTTTTATTTCCTTCTCTGTTTTGTACATGTATATATATAGAGATATTTACCGGCTGACGCAGGGTGGCGTGCCGCCCGCGGTGCTCCTCGTCGGGCTCGCGACGCAGCCGCGCGCGCCCCCGTTCTGCCGCTTATTGTAGAGGGGCCGATTGTTCGCCGAGACGCAGATACGCTCCGCGATCCGGAATCGCGGCACCGTCGGCTTGTGGTACATCATCTTCGTCGCCGTCCTGTTTCGCCCTCGCTCGCGTCACGCGATCCAAGAGTCCGTTTGGGGTACGGCGCGTAAGAAATGAGAGCTTTGGATCGGCGGGACGAGGAGAAGAAAAAGGAAAGTAAACAATAGCACGTATCCAATCACGAGACCATCTGAACGGACCGCGCGAACGCTGTCCTGGCCGTTGGCCTCGTTACTCTCCGCGGAAACATATATGTACGCACGCGTGAGCGGTGCACGGGTCTCGCTTTACACGCACTTTCAGCGATATCCATCGGCGCGCTCGCACGCGCTCACCGATAGCGATTAGCTGTTTTTTCGTTGTTTTTTTTTTTTTTGCCTTTCTCTCTTAGTCTACACTATATATGTACATAAATAAATCCGAGATACATTAGCGTGCACCCGCGCTCAGCAGCGTCCCAAAAGACAAATGAAGAAAGAAACACGCGCGCGCGCACACACACACACACACACAGAAGGTGACACAGCAGCCCCAACCCCCGCGGGAATTGCAGCGACGGAGGCGAATCGCTTCTATTCACGTGTACGACGCGATTAAAGCGGCGGCGCGCTCGGTTATTACGAACGATATCGGCGCGGCAGAGGAGGCGCGCGCGCGCGCGCGTGAAGGCGGACTTGGCTCGAGTGCTCTCCCGCGCGCGCGGAGTCTCTCTTTCCTAGCGCGCGCGCGCGCGCGCCCTGCTGTTGTATAGCTGCTGCTGCTGCTGCTGCTGCTGCTGTTGCTGCTGCTATACCGCTGTGCTGTTACTCCCTCCCCACCACCCCTGCCCATTAGAACTCCTCACGCGCGGTGTGCGATAGCGTGTGCGCGCGCGGGAGCATGTTCCGCCTGTGTGTGTGTGTGTGTGTGTGTATGTGGGCGCGGGTCTGTAAAATGGAGAATAATCCCTCGTAATGGAACATCGTGGATCGGTCGTGAAAATTTTCGCACGACGCGGAGGTGACGACAAAGGACACCGGGAGCGACGTTGGGGAGGGGAGGGCCGGGGCTTAGACGAAGGAGCAAGAGAGACGACGAGGGGCCAGCGCGCGCGCGTCGGGGGTATCCGGATATGTCTCGCGTTTTATGTTATGCGGCGCCACATCCGTTACGCGCGAAGGGAACCGACAATACGCTTGCGGTCGGTCCGTGCATTTTTCTATAGGGGATCGCTGGTGGATGAGATATAATGCACGCTCGCGCACCGTACACGCGAAGCTGGCGTGCAAAACAAGGCGCATGCAAAGAAGTTTGGGGGCTCACAAAGCGAATACTATATATACATATGTATGCCAAGAGAGAGAGAGAGAGAGAGAGAATACTTATGTATACTTATGTATACTTATCCTAATCTTGGATATGAAATAGTGCATAATATTTCAGATTATATAGAAAATGCGTTCTATAAAGGATATTTCATCAATACATCAAAATTCTTCGACATATGAAAAGTAACATCAATTATGAATACTATGTAGAGAAATTACATTTAAAGCAGTAGAAAAAGAGCTAAATTAACGAGCCTCGCCGGTCTGATCGTCCCATTAATTCGACAGATCGCGAGGGGGTAAAGAATCCGTACAGCATTGTGATAATGAACTACATATATCTGTCATTTTCACTGGTCTACGTATAAATTAATCATCGAATCCGTAATGGTAATCTCGCTTGTAACTTTCCATAACACTCGCGCACCTTTTGTAACCGCGTTGAAAATGTTATTGTTCGATATGCCTTTTAACCCATATTGCAGTTTAACGTTTCGCCGACCTATATAGTCAATATAATCATATACACGCCTTGAAATTATTGCTCGTCGTTTTAATTATACATAGCGAGCCACCGTTTCCCGCCTTACCGCGCGCCGATTGTTTTTTACAGTTCACGGATAGAACTCTATATATCGGCTAACTTATGACATCTACAAAGTTTGCTTTTCGTAAAAAAGACAAAAAAAAAATGTTTATTAGTCTCGTATAGCTGAGATATTAAATTAAAGTCCATTAAATTTATCGAGGCGTACCGTAAATCAACGCGGGTGATTCATAAATCATGATCGATACATCTTGTTATAATTATATCATTATTTTTCGAATACGTTTGGCAATGTATTTTATAAGCTTGATAATTTTTACACATTTTTACATATTCAGAGCAAACGACATAATAAGCTATATAAAGAATCGGTGTTATGGAGAGAGAAGCTATATATATTTATATATAATTGTCTCCACAGCCGTTCGGTGAATCATTGAAGATAATTACTGTAATTGGTAAATGGCTTTTTTTTAACTAAACCTTCGAAACGCCGTGGTATTGAATCGGTATTACAACCGATTTAGCCTACAGCGTCCTTGTGAATCGAGCATGGATAAAAAAAAATCTAAACTTCTCCGGAATAATTATATAAAACTACCACAGTTTCGGAACGTGAACAGTAGCTGAAGAAACATAGTGATATACAATTATCCGAATAATATGACGAATCTAAAAAGACTGGAATAATTAGTTGAATCCATCAGCAGCTGCTCCGAGTTATTATTAAAAATACAAAAATGTACGATCATTGAAATTATCAGGAAATTGGAAATTATGTGACTAGTTCCTTTTTGTTGTAATCAAGTTTTTTCTTCTTCATTGGCACTTGTTGAGTTTTATCCCGCTAACGAGGAGAGACCACGACATATGGATGACGAATTTAGTCCAGATCGAATCGACGTATAACTTGGATTAACGCGAGAATGAGCCTTCTGTAAAAGTCTTAAGATCTAACGCTCTTCAATTCCAAATATAGGATTCTTCCTGATTTATAATTGGCATTTGTTCTTAATTAAACTAGACAGAGAGCTTCTTAAAAGAAAACAACAGATCATTATAAAGTAAAAAATTATATGGTACTTCGTCAATTGAAGTTCGGCTTCCGCTAAATTTGGGTGTTTTTAACAACTCTAATTTAACATTCCGTCAAATTTCCCAATTTCAATTAGCAATAACTATAGGGAAATTTGTAGAAAACTATACATATTCAAACATGTAGGTAGATGAATGAGGACTATTTTGCTTTAATTTTTGCATTCTATTCTTTCCTCGAATCCGATGAGAATAGAAAGAGTAATTATAAATTCATATACGATCAACCCAACTGTGAAAAGATCACCTTGGTACCATTACGATAATGAACATTTGATTATTATTCTGCTATAGTTATCCCTTGCGTTTCGATAATTCCAACTGTGAAAAGGTCACCTTGTTAACATTACTATCACAAGCATATAGATTATTCACAAACTGTTTGTAGCCTGCACAGTTGTTCTCCTCCCGAGATGTTACTTTATACTTATACACAGAATAATACTAGCGATGATTCTCATTCATTAACACCTAAACACGCCAATTATTTTTTACCGTTCTATACGCCTTTACTAGCAACGCTGCAGAGATCGACTCGGTGTATACACCATCTTGCTGGCGTATTTTTTTCAATCGATAACTTTAAGACTATGTATGCCGACACGCCCTCGTTTGACCGCCTTTTAAAAAAAAATCGCTCGATACTCGTTATCCCGTGCACGCTGAATCGGCAATAATGATCTCGTGAGAAAATTTAAAACTGCTCCCAAAATCCGGTCTATAAAGCTCGCGTTCTTGAACGCCTCGGCTTGAACTTGAACTCGTGCCCACACCTTTCAGGCGGCGTTAAACAAATAATCGATGTAACATATCGCGCAAGCCCGCGAACGGTCTGCCCCGACGAAAACCGCGATATAACACGGCAACAAAACGCGTTCGTTCCACACAGTCAGACGCACGGAATCCATCCAAATGCGCCCCGACGCGTGACGCTTATATATATATATAATGATATACGTACGTTATTCGCACACATACATACCAAATATTACATACACATATATGGATCATCCACTCACGTGTAAGCGTAACGAACGGTTTCGAAAATCCCGCCGATCGCCGTCTCGTTCCGCTCGCCCGGCATTCCATGGGGATGATCCTGATATATAGAAAAAGGTATGAACAGTATGAGTAACAGACAGAGAGAGAGAGAGAGAGAGAGAGAGAGAGAGAGAGAGAGAGAGATCGAGACCTGAAGAAGAGATAAGAAAGATTTGCCAGAGCAATGTCGCGAGCGTTCTATCGGTTATTCTCAGTCCTATTATATAATATGCCAGGAATCGTCACACACACACACACACGCGCGCGCGCGTGTATATACACAATACAAATATATGGATATATATGTAATCGAGGGCTCTGCTCATCGATTTTGCCCCTCAGCGCGGGCATTATTGCGTTATACTCCGCGTGCGGGGCGTCGAAAAGTTTTAAACTGTAAATTTCTACACGTATATATAAAGTATGCAGTGTGGAAATGCCGCAATTGCACGTGTCCACCAACTATATATATATATATATATATATATATATATATATATATATCATATGTAATCAAGCGGAAGAAGGATATACTCAGGGTGAATTGCGCCGCGGGGGTTGTGTGCTTCGAACCGTATATATAAGCGGACGCGTATCGCGAGGACGCTTATTCGCAACGATGAGCCGCGATTCGTTGGTAACGGAAATTTTATCCCTTGCGCATGATTACCTACACTTATATATATATATATATATATATATATATATATATATATATATATATATATATAATGTATATCGTCGACGAGTAACGCGCACGCGCGCGTGAAAAAATGATAACTGCTGCTTGGTAAAGAGATTATTACGATTGGACGAGCGAGATTATTATGACGTACATATGTAATCGTAGCGGCGAGCGAGTTTACGAAGTATGGGGATGGAAAAAAAAATAGGGCTCAGCCGGGATTTGAACCCGGGACCTCTCGCACCCAAAGCGAGAATCATACCCCTAGACCACTGAGCCTTATATAATTTATTCGCATATGCCGGTCGCAGACATTGTTCATTGTTGAAAATCTATATGTATATCTCGGTGACATTGCGGTAATCTATTCTCGTACGCCTATATTCATTACAAGCAATAGCGCAGCTTTTACAGATAATAGATTAGAAGTTCGAAATATTTGTACACTATAAATAAATTTTTATCGCGCCTCGATGGGAAATTAAAATTTTATCAGGTGGCTTTATCCGTATCGATTTTTTAATCTAATTTTAGGTTAGAGGCATCGTATACGAAGCTCGATAGAACATGTTGCTTCTTCAAATTTTGTATGCAGAAAATTCATAAAATCCCAATATTCCGCGCTATTGAAGAATTATTGAAGAAGGTGAGTTTTTAATGAAATATTGCATGCATTTGAACGAAACAAAT
The DNA here is from genome assembly GCA_018907035.1 of Sycobia sp. Sy_11. Taxonomy (NCBI): domain Eukaryota; kingdom Metazoa; phylum Arthropoda; class Insecta; order Hymenoptera; family Epichrysomallidae; genus Sycobia; species Sycobia sp. Sy_11. Next base: position 526,224 of record JACCIC010000016.1, on the reverse strand, counting down.
TTAAAAGCTTGCTCAGTATATAATCTAAATAGTGCATATATTGAGCTGCACGTGCGTGACGCTTGATAGCACTCTCTTCAGTAGAGTGCTATCAAACAAAATGAAAAAACAAACTGACGCATTCGCTTACAATAATATGTATTTTTATCCCCTTAATTTCATTGATAACGTCCTGTCGCATTCTTACTGTAGAATTTCTTTCATCCTGTCCACGTGTTACAAGTTTTTCAAATTATTCTTAAAATATCCAAACTAATATTATATAAAATTCCAACGGTTTTTATACACGCAAACCGAATTTTCACAGATCTGCCGTGGAATTTTACGATCCACGCTTGTTCATCTCTCGATCATGCGAAACAATGCAAAGCCCCCGGTCCCACGACGCAGACGTCGAAAAGGCCGGAAAAGCCTAGAATAAGAGATCGGTATCGGTTTAGCCGATCCGCGTTAAAGAATCGGGAGAAATATCTCGATCCGTCGCGAAATCCTGCGCGTACGGACTAGGGCCTGCCAGGCGCTTCTTGGTGTATTTAAGCGTGCTCTGCGCGCGTGCGTACGTGTGTTCGTCACAGTGTGTGTGTGTGTGTGTGCGCGCGCGTGCGAATTGTACCCAATCCAGTTTACGAGCGAGGCAAAACAGCCCGCTCAGCTGTGCATCGGCTTAAATTTCGCTGATCAGCTGAAAGCCAGACGTTCTGATATGTGGCATCGTCGTTGTTGACCACGTAAAATCGCGCGTGCAATCAATCAATCGGATTGCGCCGGACTGCGGGACAACGGAACCACGACACGGGGGAGTGTTGGCTGAAAATACGAACGGAAGAAGAAGAAAAAAACCGACGGATCACAGTCCGTGAGATTCTTCATATATGTGTATAATTATCTATGTATAACGATATAGGAATCTGGATGCGCAGCGCGAGCGCGAGCCCCGACTTCGTACATAAAGATGTGAGAAAATGCATCGCGCGGAGGAGGCGAAGTACAGCCGCGGCAGCAGCAGCAGCAGCAGCAGCAGTGGAGCGCGAAGCACTCCGGTAAATCAAAACCAGGGAGTTCTGGTAAAAAATGCCGGAGATCCGCTCGTCTCTCTCTCTCTCTCTCTCTCTCTCTCTCTCTCTCTATTCGCGAATATAAATAACAATAAAAAAAGGAAAAAGAGGGGAAAAGATTAGCGATCCACGTGACCGTCTAGCATCTGTCGCGCGCATAGCAGTCCGTTACTTCTTGTTATTCTCTCTTCCTCGTCCCCTCTCTCGCTCTCTTCCTATTCCTTTTCCTCTGAAACATCTTCTCTCATTCCTCGAGTGCAGAGTGTATAAGTCGCTTATACGCGTTTCGCTCATAATGCTGCGCTTCCCCGCTCATCTAACTTTAATTCATTCTTCCTTTGCTCCCTTTATCTCTTTCACTCGTCTTAATATCTCCCTTTACTATGTAGCAGTATTTCGTTATATGCCGCTTTATTTCGTACGTGCACTTCGGAATTAAAGCTCACTTTCACTTGAATATGTTAATAACAGAAGCGATCCGTTATCCCTCACATTTCTGCACGAATTAAAACAATTGAAATGTTAATTGGGCAGAATACGAAATCTCTATGATTACTAATAAAATACTTTCCTTTGTATTATTCAAACGCACAATTAGAAAGTCTATAGTTGTCCGTGAATAAACTTTATAAAATAATATTTTACCATTTTTATCAACTTACTATGTTCACTCATTGTGAAGTATTAACCATTAGCTATATTTCATTAGGAACCTGATCAAAACATACCCTTCATTTAAAATCTGTTATTATTAATTATTTTAAATGGCCCATTAAAGTTATTTAACGATCCTCTTTCTTTTTTGTGTAACTGTACTTTTATATTTTGCTTTTTACCATTTTTCCTACAAAAAATAATGATACACGTTAACACTTAAAATAAGAAAAGGTTAAATGACAATATTATTGAAATTAATTCTTCGAACGAATTCTCAGTCAATGAGTGACATGAGAAACAAGACGTAATCAATTTTAAGAAAAGCACAGAAAAGGACAGAAAATTAACGCCAAGCTCTCATTTGAAAGTCAAGTGCCATTACTTCAACTTACTAGAATAGTTATTCTACTCTTTAGAGTCAAAAACGGGAGGCTACCTATTGAATGGGTATAAATTTGTTCATAAATACTAACAAGAGACTAAAATATATGAGTGATGGATTTGGTCCAGCTTAAGTAATGAAGTTAATTTGATGTACTTCCAAAACAATCCTTGTAAAGTTCGAAAACAATGAAAGAGCAGAACTTTATTTGTACGTAAAATTGAAATAGGTTTAAAAATTTTATTTAGCATATTTTGAAGCTCACCAGAGTTATCTGACCCAATATTAACCAAATCAGACACTCATATCTGATAGCCTTTCTTTGCGAGATCCCATCTGAAAAGTTTGACATGGTCTATTCTCTGAGTGCATCCTTACGAATTTAAATCTTACATCCTTATGTTAAAGAGATTTAGTTATAAATCTTATTTTCTCGAATGTATTCAATATTCTAATTTTCAAGTTGCGTATATTCTTTAAAATATTCCAGGTATTCTTTATCTTCAAAATTAGAATACCTGAATATATTTGGCGACTATATTTTATTCAATCTCAAAAGATCTTTAAGAAATCGCTCCTATTTTGCTTCCGTAAATATGAAAGTATTATAAATTTATTCGAATGAAGGTATTTAAAAAAGATAATTATGTTTTAGGGTTATATAAAATATCAATACGATTTGTTCAAAAAATTTTCTCCATTTTGTACTATTTTGTACTATTATTGAATGGTAAAAAATCTTGGAACCACCTCGAACGCGAGATCCTGGATGATTACCTCGCTCGCTTCTCGAAAAACAAACTCTAGATATCAATATCTTCAGTGTTCTTATACAAAGAAAAATTCATTCCAAACTTATTCTATTGTCGAAACTTAAGAGAAATTCTTCTATTAAGATAAGACCATCAATATATTATGATCCGTATCCAAAGCATTCTTTCTAAATTGTATACAAGCGTTTTCTTCGATTCACAAAAAGAAAACTTCATCTCCGTAGTACTACGCGCGAACTCTCCCCGTCGCGATTTGACCCTCTTTCATTCCTCGACTAGATCCATTTTATCCCCCTTACCCTTTTTATCCTCAAATATATATATATATATATATATATATATATATATATATATATATATATTTACAGCAGTCTAGCATGCATTACGTACAAATAGCAAAACCGTCAAGCACAGATCCTGCACAACGACGCACGTCAGATCCATTCGGCGCCTGGTGCCTCAAGACGCTGCCGACATCGGTTTGGAAGTTCACGAGGGTACCCCGCCCCCCGCGCGCAATCAAAAATAACTCGACTTCCGGTACTTTTACCCTCTCCCACTCGACCTACCGCGACTCATTGAAATACACACACACGTACGCGCGCCGAATTCTAAGATAAATTCTCTATAAGATTGCAATATAGCAAATGAAATCTTCGCAAAGCTGGATGAAAATTACTCCCTCCCTGTCTCTCTCTCTCTCTCTCCATCTCTCTCTCTCTCTCTCTCTATCTTACCCCCTCTCTCGCTCTCTTTCTCTCTCTTTCTCTCTCCCTCGCCCGTTCTCTCTCCCCTTGTCAGTGCTCTTTTACTTTAGGAGGGTGTGGTGCGCCACAAGGACTTGAAGCTATCCGATACGCTGCACCGGCTTGAATGGGGCGCTTTGTTTGGCTTGCATTTATATACGTACATGCTGTTATACGATTCCGAGACATTTCCGAGATACGATATATATATATATATATATATATATATATATATATATCACAATGTTAATAAAAATATATGTATTTTTATATTGTGAATTATGTCATCTTCTATTATATCTCATACTCTGCAATATTTTATTATGGATTTTTTAAATAAGTTTCATTTTACATTTCATGAGTGTATGATTCAATTTCTAGAAAATATTGAAACGATTCAACAGTTTACGAACGACCATTCCTCATTTCACGATTTTCACCAATTCACATTATAATAAAGTGAACGAATTTGATATGAATTGGTGCTCATGTATGATTATTACATACACTAGGACAAAAATGTAGGAATGCATCTTTCTTATTGAAAAAACAAATGAAATATGAGATTTTTTAGTATATATTGTTGATCGAAGATTTCATTCCTTGACTCAATGAATTTAGTGCCTATTAAAACAAGAATTTAAATAAAAATGTTTTTCCAATCTGACTAATATAATTCAAATTAATGGATTAATCTAAACTCTTCGTTATCTGCATAAAAATTTTACGACTACATGTGTATACAATAAATATGTATGTAAAAATTATAACACATATTTTGTGTATACATTTATCATTTGAAATTAATTTAGATTTTGAATTAAAGTGTCAAAAAAAAATTCTAGCATGAGCCTAGAAAGCTGCTAAAGGAAGAATATAATAAAGCAATACAATAAACTATTGCGTTAAAATGTCTTTTACTATTGTGCTACCATAGAATTTTTTCGATTTCGAGCAACGGCATTCGAAATATTACAAGATTTCTAACATAAATTCAAATACAACTATTACGATATAATGTTATGGATAAATCTTAATTATTCATTTTACGCAATAAAATTTATGGATAATAAAGCTTATGTAATTTATAGGTAAGTCATTGTGTTGTTATCAGAATGCAAAAACATTATGGAAAATAAAATTAGTGTACATACAGATTATGCATTATAATAAAAAAAGTATGATGGATTTTTAGTTCAAAGATTTTGTAAACCATATTTTACCGTCGAATCGATCCTTATTGTTGCACCAGGTTAAACCAAACATCAAAAAATGTTCATTCATGATACGCATATCAAAGTCGAAAAGCTTATGCCTTTCAAGCACAATGTTGAAGCAAATTTATCGAAGTTAAAGATTGTTCGATATTTAAAAAAAATCACAGATATTATTCGCCTATTCCCACCAAATCAATGAGAAAAACAAAGAAAATATAAAGTTTTTTCGACATGTACGATTAAGATAATGTCCAATAAGCCGTAATTATACTTTGAACGATTGATAAAATTTAAGCAATGCTCAAGCACTGCAGAATCAATACTCAGACACTTTTAAGAATAAAAATGAAATGTATACAATTAATAGATCCGCGGATATATAAATTAATGAGCAAACGAGTATTTCAAAGTCAAAAAACCACAACATCACGATTTATCCACAAATCCTGTTAAATAAACAGAACGAGAATGTCGCATTATACTTGATAACTTACGAGAGAAGAAAAATATTTCCAAATAAACGTACAAACAAAAGTTTTTATAGAGAGTAATTATTCAAACATTAAAAACATATTCATATACATGTTTCGTGCAATTAACGCGAGGAAATTGCGAAATCGTAAGAAACGAACGTATGAAGGCTTCGCTTCTGAGTATATATATATATATATAAAAGGTTGAGTGACTTTTGGCAAAGAGCTGTACTCACACGAGAAAATAAACGAGCTATGTACTCTTCATGTCACTCTCTACGTATCAAAAGGATTAAAAAGAAAGAATGTCTGCTTGTCTTTCTACAAAAAGTCCTATACAATTATAGTAAATATTTCCAGCAATATTCAGATAGAACTATTTCAAAAATTTTCCTCGATAACAGAAATATTATTTTTAACATTTAGTGCACTTATAATTATTATAAGTAATAATTATAAGCAACACTTTATTATGTATTTAAGAATTAAAATATTAAGAGATTAATAAATCGAATATGTGGAATGTTATATTTTTTGGAATAAAAGCAAGTTGTTGAAATATAACAGTTACACCAACCATATATTTATATAAGTTTCTGAGACTTTTCATACGCGTCGAATGCTTGCGAACGTCCAATCTGAAAAGGATCGTTTTTGTCAAGAGCTCAATTAAAATTTATTGAAAAATCATAAAATGCAGTCTTAAGCAACTGGAAACGAAAAAAACAGCATTGCTTATTAGATTTTTCAGATATTTTTTTGAAGGATTGTCATAAGAAAATAAATTTTAAACAAAGATAACGAATTATTGTACATTTAGTTCATTTTCTGAGTTGTCGAAATTAACAAACATTTATTATGGAGAAAACCATTATCAATCATCCAATGATGATACACGCATTATTTATCATTTAAAAATACAACACTGCAAACATTAAGTGCTATATTTCACTGTACTTCTTTTTCATAAAAAATCAATACAAATAGAACATATAATCGTTTTCTTTTGTACAGATTGAATTTTTTGATCGACGTTTTATCGTACAAAATATGTAGAAGCATTAGACGAACTACACCTGGTCATTTCTCACATTATCGAAAATTGCTTTATGATTTATCGGAGTGATAAGTCGCCAAGCTATATTCATTGCAAAAGTAAAAGTATGAAAAAACTAATGATATTTTCTTTCGCATAAAATACTTAGACGAAGTCTCAAAAGACATTACTTTTTTAAGAGCGTACAACATAACGATAATTATTTGTTAAACAATCCTGCGAAATTTTATTCCATCTAAATCGCTGAACATGTACTCGTAAATTATTTGGCGAATAAAGTTCTAATCTAAAAGAAAATATTTAAAACGAACAATAATTGTTCACCAACATTTATGTTTAATAAAATGGTATTGCGAACCATTAAAAATCTTAATGACAATCTACGATAGTTAATTGAAGAAAAAAAGCTATCTCTTTGTCATTTTAAAATATAAAAAGTACGCATTGGCATATTTATCGGCTGGGTACTGAGAGAACGTCCACAAAAACGTGTAGCTCTTTTGGCATAATGAGCAGGGGGGGCAGGGGGAGACAAGCAGCTACTTAGAAATTATGTAAGGTCTTAAGCAGCACCGAGAGAATGCAATGCAGCTTTTACAAATCCTTTAACTGTTGAAAACAAAACAATTCAATTTTCAATAGAACGCACTGAAATACGCAATGCCGATCGTGAACGTCCGAGCAGTAAAACAGCCAATCAGACGCTCGGCAATTCTCCCGATTCTATTTCGAATAATTTACGCCGCGCTGTTTTCTCGCAACGATTCGCGTGTCAAAGATATTCAGTAATAATAAATTACCCTGCTTCTTTCAAATATGAATGAATAATGGATAAAAATTGCTTTAATAACTATTTTCTTAAACTCATTAATAATTACATGTGATACTTTGACAGTACTTGTAAATGTTATTTTTGTTTATGGTAACGTTTAAATTCGACATTTGAACTGAGAAAAAAGTCACAATGAACGAGGTATGGCGGAAGAGCAGTACAATATGACTTCGCGGACAGACAGAATGAATGGGGAGATTAAATACGTTAAACTTGAGTGACATATCAGCGTCCTATAAAGAGAAAAATGATATTTAAAGATGTTAATTAATTTTCTGATAAATAGGCATCATATTGCGTTAAAAGTTATTTGCAAAATATGATAAATCAGTTACTGTAGAGATGAATGAAAATTTTAAATAGAACGTATACTGATAAGGAAGATAATGATATACGACATTCTGTATACATAACGGAATAATTCAGCGAAATTAATTGAAATTAGTTGTCATATGTATAAAAGTATATAAATTAATAATATTTTCAGAGATCCAGCGACAATTATTAATGCTCAATATTAGATGAGAATCGAAGGTGAATTGACAATATATTAATATTTCGACCATCCTTTCTTTATTTTCGTATAAATTTTTATAAAATTCCATTACGTCTCGAACGTGAGAAGGTCCATCTTCACATGAATACGAAATATATAATGTAAAAATAACAACAATTATAAATTTTTTGTTCAGATTTACGAGTGTGAAAATTCAAAATCCTGTTATAATAACGCGATAAAAAGGAATGTCAGCCCAGTACCGTAATTGCATTACTCTTACCGATCTGTCGAATTTTGTATTTACAAGAGAGTTCACGAGTCTTTATTACAAAAGTGCACAATTCTTATATATAATATACATTAAGATGACTCAGTGCGACATTTTTCGTACAAGGTGCAGAAACGTACTAAAAAACTTGGAAAGAGAATGGACAAAGACCCGTTAACTCTCTTGTAAATACAATATTCAGTATTTTCAAAACATGTTCCACTCCTATTCTTCTCATGAGGTTTATTACCACTATATCGATATTTTTAAAATGAAAAAATATTACCAGGCGAAGGAAGTAGATGGGGAGCCTTAACGTCTCAAGTTAAAACTCAGAGATAGCCAAGTAATAATGGTATAAATAAAGTGGCAAAAACTGTAAGTGTCGTCTAACTGTAAGGCAATACATACATCGTGTAAGTCAGCCTTTTATTCATATTATTAATATCATCAAGAAACATTTGATACTCATTTGTCAAATTACACGTGTCTTAGTTGTCTGTTAATAGTTTCTTTACATTACTTCTTTTCACACCCATAGATGGAAGCAATTTCGGATACAAATCTCTTATTTAAGATATGACTTTTTACAAAATAAACCCCAATTCCCAATTTATTCGTTTGTTCGTTTGAAATACACTAACCAAAGAGAAAAGATAAATATAAGCAAAAGTTATGCCAGTCAGAATGAAATGAAGACGATTATAATTTCGCTCTGTACTGTTGAGCACTCGTAATAAACTCACGCATACACGCTACAAGTTTGTACGCGACGAGTCAGCAACAGCAAAAGTAAACGTACACGCACACACTTATCAGACCTGACCTGAAAACCAAAAGAGATTCATGGGCATTTTTTAAATTGGCATACTTTTTTCGTATATGCGTTCTTTCATACGCAGCAAGATGGATTTACACCTATCAAGACATGTGATTGTTTGTACATTTGTTTATGGCGATTTCGCAATTTTTTCCCCATAATTCGAAGAAAAAAAAATTAACATTGAATAAGTATCGGCAATTTTTTCCTCAAATATTTATCATTGATATAATTGTCGCAAATATTGTAACAACAACAATTTCAATGTAATCAAACAAATAAAAGAAATGTTACCGATTAAATTGAATATTATTAAATTAATTATAAATGATTTATGATAAAGAATTATAAACAGAATCGAATTCATTACAATTGACTGTTCAAAAAAAAAGTAGGATTCCAAAATCAAATTATTTTTCATATAGGAGCTCATGTTAATAATCTGCTTTATCTTTTCTGAACGGTCGATTTGATTATCATCAAATGCGATGCTAATGCTGCTCAAGCGCGGAAATCGAATTGTAAGACATCGCTCATTACCCTGCTTTGTCCCAAAATGTTGTTACTCATACTGAATCTAAAGTGACGTGTATATATATAGTCGACCGCAGTGACTACTATAATGAGTAAATAAAATAATAAGTAAGTAATCGATTTTCAATGACCTAACATGAGCAAAACATAACGAAGTCGTTGATTTCAATCGAAAGAAACATAAAAAAAATTAAATATTTCCATTTCAAAAAAATTACAACTTTGTATCTTAAAAATTTGACTGTCACTCTTCAGTCTCTTATTTTTCAGCTTTAATAAAATATTGCACAATGTAAGCAAATAAAATGGAAAAATGAAAATTAGTAAAATTTCAAGCAAGAGCTATTTCGAATGCTATATTTGAAAATTTGCCTTTCTCGAAATTCGTTTTATTAGCATCATATAAGGAGACCAAAAAGGATCTGATTCTGTTTTGATTACTTTCTCTAATACGTCGATAAATAACGTCGTCGCCTTGACAAATGTTTTTTTCTGATATTCGAACTGAATTATTTTAGAACGAGTAGATCTATGAATATATATATATATATATATATATATATATATATATATATATATGTATACACATATATTAGAATCTAGAAAATTTAGTGATCCTTGAGTGTACATTACGAAGTAGCTGAAAAAATGATAAAGCCGAATCATAAGTCCCGAATAACAGCATACAAAAAATGAAATTAAAAAATTATTGGCTTTTCATGAGCTGAATAAATGTGAAAGCAAATAAAAAATTAAAAAAAAAAAAGATTATTAACTGAAATCTACTGGGTCGCCTTCTGGGTTCATCAATATACCACAAAAAATGAACTAAGCATACCAGGATAACACATCATTTTTAGTTTTTCATCGTACGTATACATTGAAATAGATAGACTGTCGTCACACTGATAATTCAGCAGGCGACTTATATGACAAAACGTACATTTCAGTTAATATTCTTTTTTCTACAATTTTTTCTGAATCTTCCGATGTATCCAGCTGGAAAAAAGGCCATTACATAATATTTCATATCACATACAATAAAGAAATTTCTAACAGTAATTACCCAATGATTTTGTTTCTTTAAAGTGTGGTTAATTATACATTTAATTCCAAATTTAGACTGTTGAAATTGAGGTAAAAATATTTCGATTACTAGTTTATAAAAACATTTGCCGTAATAGGAGTGCCATATTTTTCATAGATAATCAAAACTAGAACAAAGAACTGCAACCACACTCATACTTTTTAAATTCAAGTATCAATTTCTGCGCGATGCCTTCAAAATTATCTCACCTATATTATCCAATTGTTATATTTATTATTCTTTCTTCGATAACCTATTAAGTACATTTTGCATTATTTTTTTTAATTACCTATATTAAAGTCAATGCATGTAAATCGTACCAATCATTGCAATAATTTCCCAATGTGTCTGTATAAAACTATCTTAAAATACAAAATCAACGTCAGAGCCCGAATCTCGAGCTTAACGCGAATCTAATTAAGAGCTCGATTAAATGTGTAAAAATTATACTGAATTAGAATTTCACTTTTATAAATATACGCTCAACCGCCGTTAAATCGCCGAGCACTTTTGCACGCGGCTTAAATTAAACAAATATACCCGCATATAAATATATAACTGAATATCGTCGAATTAATTAATGCAAATGGGCAGGTGATCGATGAGCGTGGAGAAAATAAAACAAGTAGAAAGCTGTAGTTCGCATGCGTAAAAAGGATGGAAAAAAAAGCAGCATCCGCGCTTGCGCGCGCGCTCGCGCCGCTATGTAGCAAAAAGTGTAGACAGGTATAGTCTAGTCGAGATTTTCGCGCCGAACGGATATATATATATATATACACGATATTAATGAGAGAAATGCGCTCGTATCTGTGTGATTTGCGTCCCAAAATAATCTGTTAATTGATTGCTGTCTCGAAGAGATTAAAACTCGATTCGGTCTTACAGGTCGACGAACTGACGGAGACGAAGCGACGGTCTATTAAAGTGTAGCAGTGGTGTAGACGCTGCCAATATAAAAAATTTTTTCCCCCACATGCGTTCCCCAAATTTTACCATATTTAATATTTTTTATGCTCTTTAAATCCATGTTTAAGAGAAATATATTATCTTCACAGAATATTTTAAATGTTAAATAGATGTATAATACTTATAAGCAAATGTATGAAGTTCCATTTAGATCAACGCGTCCATCTTTTAATATTTCTATTAATGGCTCTTATGTTAATAACTTGCGAATTCATAAATGATTCTTGTATGCTAAACTACAATAAACATGTATGAAACTGAATCGTTGCAATTTGAAAATATTTTCTTATTTATAATTGAAATATCATAGAGATTCTGACAATACTTAATATTATTAACAAAATTAAAAATCATATAGCAATATATATATATATATATATTTTAATTCATGTTTATTGTAATTTAGCATAAAAGAATCATTTATGAATTCGCAAGTTATTAACAGAATAACCATTAATAGAAATATTAAAAGATAGACGCGTTAATCTAAATGGAACTTCATACATTTGCTTATAAGTATCATACATCTATTTAACACTTAAAATATTCTGTGAAGATAATATATTTCTCTTAAACATGCATTTAAGAGCATAAAAAATATTAATTGGTAAAATTTAGGGAACGGATGTGGGGAAACAATATATATATATTAATATATTTCTTCGCATTGCTCTATCAGTTATATTTTTACTATAATTGATTGAAATTAAGAACATACTATATAAGTTCACTCATATTTTGACTTTTTGTTAACATATTTTTTTTATACAAACTAAAAGTTTTGCGTATTCGTTTGTTTATAAAAAAGTTCTTAATAATTTCTTCAAAGTTTGTTGAAAATGAGAGAATCAAATGTACAGAAGGAGTCGATGAAAAGCCATGTAACAATCATTGTTGCATTTTCTAAAATTACAATATCTCGCCCTATCGGATTAAAAAATTTATTATTAATAATATTATTTTATATTAATTATTATTAATACTTACAGTTTGAAAACTTTCAATCAATAGTACCTTTATCACAATACTTCTCAGAACAAACTTCATACTTTTGATACTAATCAAATCCAATATTTTTATGAAAAATTCATATTCTTCCAATATTTTAATTAATAAAACAAATGCAACTAAAATCAAATAAAAAATGCATAACATCAAATGATGTGGAAAACTCCCATTCAAGTATGAACAAGATGACTGAAGATATCTACTTTACCCGCACGGCATTGAATTGGATTTGATAGCATTCTAAACACTTGAAGAATTCGAAGAATTTCCAAGCTCTAGTGATGGAAAATTATTAAAATAAGATTTATTGTAGTGAGTACTTATATTGCAAAGAAAATAATAGTTACTTCAATTAAATTAAATGTTTCTGAATAATATACTGCGGAATATTATAATAACAATTTGATATATTAAATTAAATTTAATTAATTAATATTTATCCATATTTTAATGGTGAAATACTGTAACATTAATATTAAAACAATGAAATTTATGTTTTTCATTTTATTACATTTTTAATGGATTTAATGATTCAACAAAGTAAAAAATTTTTTTTCATAAAGCATGCAAATATAAATCAAGCAACGGTGTGTGTTTTAAATGTTTATGAATTTTTATCATTAATAAACATATTTGGAACGATTATTGTTAAAAATAATCATAATTATATGGTATTAATAGTAATTATATGCTATTAATATTAGTAGTAATGCCATTTCCAAAATGTTCTAAAAGACATTTGCCACACTTTCAATTACGATATTGTTAAATATTCTCAGAAAATTGTTTAAAAAAATTCTAGACAAAGTTCACATTTGTTATTATTTAATATAAAATACAATTATAAGTTAAAAAGTTAAAAAGTAAATGCACAATATAAACCCGTCGCTATAATAGCATCTTTTAAGCTTTCACTGATGTGAACGGCTCAGTGGTCTAGGGGTATGATTCTCGCTTTGGGTGCGAGAGGTCCCGGGTTCAAATCCCGGCTGAGCCCTCTTTTTTTATTTTATTTTTTTATTTCTACTGATATCAGAAAAACATTTCAATAAAATGAAATATTTGTACGCTATAAATAAACAATTTTAAATTAACAATATATAAATAAATAATTGTTAATAACCATATGAATTAAAAAGTTTGATAATTACCCTTTAAAAAAAGAATACAATTTAAAATTGTATCCCGATAATTAATATTATAATTCATTTGTAACTAAATACTAAAAATTAAAGAAAATTTAAATTCCACGCCAGTATAATGTCCAAAATAAATAGTATACCGTTTTATTTAAAGTGAATTGTATTTGATTAATTTATTATCATTGACTTTTTTATTAAATCTGTTATTTCATAATCGACAATATAATAATCAATGTAATGATTTTATATATATTATAACAATTTGAATATCTCGATTTATTTATTTATTTATACATCAATTGAGATATATGCATTTTATTGGCACCAAATAGAATTACAATAATTGAAATGTAATACTATTATCAAAATATTATAAACTGTTCATGGTTGTCAATTATTTATTTTTTTAGATTTAAATATTATTATGTAATACACGGACCAAAAGAAAAAACAACTAAATTGAGATTAATTGAGATATTATATTTATAATAATTTAACTAACAAAACAATAGCACACGTTGTGGGGAACTGTTACTTTTTTTAATTGTATTTTTAAATAATAGTTGATGATAAAACAATTCAATTTACTCTGCACTTTTCTTATTATGTAGAATACTACTATATTCACACTCTAAAATTTAATTCTGTTTTGAATAACATTGTTCAAACCTTAACATCATCATCGACGAAAACAAAATGTCGCTTCAGTTATGTATATAGTTATAGAAGCTGCATGGGCTTCTAACAGAAACCTAACCATACAGTATACATTGCATTTTTGGTTAATGTTTGCTAAGTTATGTAGATAAATGAAATGTCAAGACGGCTGGATAATTATCAAATAAAAAAACAAATGCTTCTGTTGTTATGTTTCTGCTATTGGATCATGCAGAGTACTTTATCTATATACGTTCATTCCGCTCCGATTAGCATCAGTGACGTTGAAGTTGAAACATCGATTTTCAAGTAGTTTAATTCTTAGTTAACTTTAATAATTAATAATTAACTTCAAAAAATTCTTCGAAATTGTAAAAAAAAATGTAGTCTATTAATATGTTCATGTAAGTAATCAAAAAGTTTCAAAAAATGTCTATCTCGCTATACAAATTCCCCATATATTCTTCAAATCTAACTTTATTGCTATTATGTAAGTAACTGAGAATAATTGATCAATATGTTCACATTATTTAACTCATTATTTCAGTATAGCACCACTAAGTACAACATATACAATTATATTTTTTACATAACAATCTATCAATATAATTTTTTTTACTTCCATGAATACTTATTAGCACAATGGAATGTATGATCTAAACATCGATCATTCATATTCTCAGATATTAAGGGATATGAACAATAAACAAGACAGTAAAATCCATTCTACTCATATATTATTACCATCGTTGATGCCACTCTCCCATCCAACTTACTGGACAAATTCATTCCAAAATTAATGTAACTCATGCTTATAAATTTTAATGTCACGATATCAAGCTTATACTGTAAAAGTATAATATTTGTTGTAAGTTATACTTTAACCAAGATCAGAAAACTCCTATTAACGATATTATTAATGATTATTATTACTCTTTTATTTGTGAGCCTATTTATAAAGTAGAAATAATTAAACATAAATGTAATATATTCAATAATTATTAAGTAAAAAAAAAAACAGGAAAAGCATTTATTGTTTTCATTCATTTTGGACTCGTGCACAAACTACTTTAACATTTTTATAATAAGCAATCGATTTTGTAAATAACATTTTCCAGAGAATATGATAAGGCAAATAGAAGATTAGAGTTACTATAAGATGTTTGAAAAACTAAAAAATAAAATATATCGAAAATTACAATTTCAAACTGTTCTAAAATTTTCAAATTCTAAAATCATTCTATTATTCTTAAAGCATATAACAGTAAATAGTCATTACGTGATTGAATAGCTTTCTTCGAAAAAATTATCTGACGCTAGCTTAGTACGTTTCGAAATCTAAAAATACTACGTGAATATTTTGTTTTAAAATTAGCTAGAGTTACTAATTTTTATGAACCACTACGAAGGCCGGCCATACCAATCCATTTTATACACCAAGCATTTTAAAAATTATTTCTTCCGTGCCTACATTTTAATTTTACAGATATTGGTATTGCAATATATAAACCGTTATTTCATACTTAAAAAAGAAAAGCATTCTTAGTTTTCCTGGAATAATCACAAAAGCTTAAGGCGAGATAAATAAAACATTTTATTTATATTTATCTTTCTATTATAGATAGTAGTAATTAAAAAAATTGGACAAAAAATCTTCAAAGCCTTTATGTACCTGTTCATGTTCGAGCTCTCTTGGTCATATATTTCAAAGGTTGCGAATCCTCATGTACATTCTCATTATCTACAGACTCATATTACCACAGTCATAACTCCTACCCATACTGGCTTCATTTTCCTCTCTATTCCCTCTTCATTAAGGACGTTGTTCTCAAACTTTAACTATATATATAACCTATATAACCTTCGTTCCCATCTTCATTGAGAAAAGAATCGTCTTTCCTTCCATCTTTTCCTTTTATACTTAAAATATTTCTTCCTATCAGTTATCATTAATTTATTATCGAGCCGAATTCATTGCAAAAAAAAACTTATATAGCCTAATATTCTTGGCTCTTACAATTTTGTTGCAGATGATACTAAATAACACTATAGCATACAGAATATCGTGTTATTAATATTGAATTATATTTAATGCCGAGAGAAACTATGGTATATTAGATTACACAATTTGAAGTTAGAGTAGAACAACTATACGAATAAAAGGATCGCAATTTCGCACTATCAAAAAATGATTGTATGATAAATTCAATTTAAAATTATACTAGAAAAACATTTGGCAAGAACTAAGAAGAAAACGTAAAGTCACGAATTGGTGCTAGAATACTATTAGACAGTATACGGCCTCATTCATTCTTAATTCCTATTCGTCAAAATTAATCTAGGGAACAGTGGTATCTTGCATTGCTTACATATTCGCTAAAATGCACAGAAATACATTCAGCGTGGAAATACTAGGTCCACAATGAACACATATAGAAGCAATATTAACTTTCATTAATGTGATATGGATTTGTTGATTAAATATTTAGTAAATATAAAAAATATTCAAAAAAATCAGAAATAATAAAATTTTAATGAATAATTTTAATTCCCAATATAGCAGTACAATTCTTTTAACTAGTAAATATTTAAAGTATAATAAATTATTAGCTCGTAAAATATTTATGACAGTGGCTAAAATTGTCAGCATTTTAAATAAAAATAAAAAAGAAAGGGCTCAGCCGGGATTTGAACCCGGGACCTCTCGCACCCAAAGCGAGAATCATACCCCTAGACCACTGAGCCATACAGTTTTTTAGTTTTTTTATAACAATTACAGACGTAATATTGCAGTATTTTCTATAATTAATTAGAACTCGATCAAAACTTTTAGGGCTCTTTTCACCATATATTGTAAGAATACATTTAGAAAGCTTCTCATAAAGCATATCGGTGCATATAAAGACTGATTAATTCATGAGACATTAGATTTCAATATACTGGGTAAAATTATTATTATAAATTCTAGCAAGGTACTTAAGAAGGATTTGTGATATACATGATTGGCAAGTGAACTTCGATTTTTCATAATCAATAAACTAGCCTATAGTAAGCACGTGGTACAGAACTTATTAGATACATGTCTTATTAGAAATTGAAATAATTATGTTTTATAGTGACGCTAAAAGATGTCTCGCAAGGGCCTTTCAAGTATATTTTAGCAATGTCAGACTAAATCTTAGTTTAGTCCTAATATATGTCAGCCCTAATTAAAATTCTGATCATGAATATAAGAAATCACATAATCAACTCTATTTTCATAATTGTCTTAAAACACTTTATCTTCTTGTACCAAATTACCAATCTAAATAATCCAGTACATATGTCTTAAATGAGACAATTACGGATTTTGTGCATACAAAACGATCTATACTACATTTGTGCCACCATTATATAACTTTACGTAATTGTGAGATATTTAAAACGTAGAACTTTTGGCAACTGTAGAATAAGTATCGTGGTGTAGATCAACTGGTTTCCAGTTGAGTTCACTCTTGAAGTGTTTACTGGTGTATTTCTTAGAAGATGCATGACCGATTTTCATTGTAATAAAGAAATGGGACCACGAAGTTGCATCGTTGCTTATTTTAGCAGCGTCTACAAAATATTCATAACATCACAATGTTTGTAAATAAAATGATTAGTCCGATAATTTTAATTAATTAATTTAATTAATTTCCTAATAATAGCAGTTTCCAGGGCTATTAGACAATTATTAGCTTAGAAGTATGTGTACAGAACATTTCAGAATCCCTCACAGGTTTATAGGGATTTTAGGTTCATAGTACATTTTTATATATTCACATTTTGAACACTATTCATTCCACAGTAGTAGTTTTCTAAGTAATTTCATATTTGGCAGAAGTTATTAACCCTTAGTAATTAATTCATTCCACAGTAGTAGTTTTCTAACTAATTTCATCTTTGGCAGAAATTATTAACTCTTAGTTTCTTATAGAATTGATATTTATTTAGTTCTGTATTTGCAATTATTACTGAAAATGACAATATTTTTTCAAACATATACATCCAGAGAAAATAGGTTATGAATTTCACTTGTCACATCATCATTTGTAATTTAATAAAAAAATTAGCTTAAATATTAATTCTTAAAAAGTGATCACTGAGTTCATTCTATTGAACTGTAAAAGTTTCTTTTTTTTTTTATGTTATTTAACGTCGCTCTATTTATGCTTCCAAATATCGGTGCTAATCAGCGACGGAGGTCTACGATGTGTTTGTAAACAAAGCTCATGTAAATTTGTACAATGGTGCTTGTGTCAATCGTCCGAGACCGGGATTTGAACTCGGATCACCAAGTTGTGTAAAAGTTTCTGTTCGTAAGTTGGAGCCTTATATATAATACCTATAAATGAGGTTTGTCCAAAGATTTTTCTGATCGGGATCGAACTTGACTTGTAAAATGCGAATAACAATTAAAAAAATAATTTATGCAAATGTAAGGCTCAGTGGTCTAGGGGTATGATTCTCGCTTTGGGTGCGAGAGGTCCCGGGTTCAAATCCCGGCTGAGCCCTTTATTTTTTTACCAAACAATTTATTGCTTTTAATTTTTGTTAAAATTATAATATAAGATAATTATAATACCTTCTTAATTAATAGAAATTACTTATTCCAATTGCAATGCTTTAATCCTGCTTGTTACAATATTTTTTTCATTCTCATCATTGATATCTTTTGATTCTTTGATTGACATTAAAGTTATTTTTTCAATTTTCAATCGCATATACTATTTTAAATTTGCTCATATTCAAATAGTTTATTTTACTTGTAATCTAGATTGTCTTAAACTATACAATTAAGATATGTATACAAAAGTGTTTTTTACAGATTCTATAAAATCTTTATGGAATTTAACGTATGATACTCCGACTGTGATGTGGTAAATATAATTATACAGTGATGAATTGTTATATAATACAGAAAACCATTTCTCAGAATGTTCCATTTAACTACATAAAAAACATAGAAATAAAAAATTTTTCTCTTATGCCATACATAATAATAATCCTCACCTTATTATCTAATAGCGATTTTTAGCAGATGCTTGAACTAAATAAAAATGTTTTTCGTACGGCGCGATGGCAAGGGATGTTCAAAAAGTATATAATACTAGTTGGCGAATTACTTGCTCCTATAATGTAATGGACAAACTCAACGGGCGGCCTTCGCATTCATAATTCATGTTTTAACTGCTGCTCGGTTCATTTTGCTGCCCTAAAAAAGTTCTTATCTTCGTAAAATTGCGTTTAACTATACCAGTGGATAAGGCTTTGGTTTATCTAGATACACGAGTAAATTCGCCCCTGGTAATAAAAGCTTCTCATTTCATTCTTCAACACCCGGATAATGTATTAAAGCACTTGGAGTCTCACGAACTCTCATGATGTATTAGTTTTTGCGATAAATGTCTAAATCATTTTGTGATTTTTTTTAATTTTCACGCTAAGATCTGTTAGATTGTAAACCTAACCTTAACGCCTTTCAAAGGTTTTTTGAGATATATATATATATATATTACTATGTTATATAGTCGAAGATTTATCTTAAACAGCGATTAGATGTTGCACTATTTTAAATCTGATACTCAATCCCAACGCAATATCCATAAATCATTAATGTAGCCTGAATGATTGTGTGAAGGATCTGTGATGGAAATGTTGAAGGATTGTGGTTACAAATTCACTATTATATCTAATACTAATTCCGTACGTCTAATACAGTGAATTAAACGTTAACTTTGTAATATATCATCTTTGTTATTAATTGTTAAAATGATAATCAACATGATAGACATTTTATTTAAGGTGGCTAGAGCGCGACTCTTGTGAATTTTTTCAATCTTTATTAATAATCTTTTTATTTTCCATAACTGTCAGATTTAACCTTAAATCATGAACATATTATATATATACTTCTATTTTTTAGTAGGGTTAATGATTTATTTTAAATAATCAGGATTGTGTATGTTTAAAAATATCAATCAAAAGCTTTAATTTTAATTTTCGATATGGAACATTGAGATTTTTTTGGAAAAACATAAAATACCATATATACAGATATATTAACAATGTAATTTGCATTATTTTCAAAATACTTTTTCTCAAAAATTAGCCAAAAAATTAAGTAGGTTTTGCTACGAAACCTACAGTTTTATTTCTCAAAGACTCATTTCGTGAAATTTCCTCGTATTTTGTATTATGCTCAATTCACCTTAAATCTAAGAAGAAATGAACAAGAATTATTAAAAAATAAAGTCAAATAACATAATTTCATTAACAGAATCAAAGGATCTTTGTGGGAGTTGATTTTCGAGGAAGGCCAAAAACAAATAACTACAAAAAGACTAGTTTGACGTTGTAGTATTTAGACAGTCGAGCAGCGTTATCCTCTGAAGGCAAAAAATATATAATAAACTAAATAATATTAAATAAACTTTATTTTCTGACATTGATACCGTTGCAATACAACTGAAGGGTTAGTTTCATTAATTATATTTTTGTGTTCAAAGAGGATAGCTCTTCACCACGCTAAAATTGATATAAAAATATTATATATATATATATATATATATATATATATATATATATATCCACGAGCCAACTTTAATTTTCAAACGGACCCGTTTCGCGCGCATTTTTTATATAGCCCAGGCAAAATCCAGCGCGAAACGAGAGCTAATTTTTGCGGCCGCGGCTGCGTCTTACATATATACATAATTATACACGATGTATATATACAAGATCGCGCGGTGCGAATTCACGTCGGGAGACGCGGTCAGCGAAAAGGAAAATGAAAGTACGAAAAGAGCAGAATGAGGAGCGCGAAAAAAAAAACACGCGAAAGTAAGCGTCCTTCGGTGTATGGGTCAATGTATGGCTGTTTGTATCTATAAACATATATATATATATACATACATACATACATTTACGCACACATATTGTATACTTTTTCCGCGCTCTATACGTGCAAACCCACAGCGATATATCGTATAGGTGCACGCAGGAACGCGTCGCCGTCCGCAATTGGAAATGCGCGCAACGCCTCGTACGTTTTACGGCGGATGCGGCGGGCCGCGGAATATGCCGCGTCGGCACTCCTGGTTTATTGCGCACGTTATAAAAATTTAAGCCGAATCGGACCCAGCCACACGAGTCGTTGTCGTGGCGATTATAAAAATCTTTCTTATGTACATCGATGCATACGCATGGGGACTTGAATATAAAACTTGCGCGGCCGACGTATGTACGCCCCCGAAATTTTCACGCCGCTCCCGCTCCCGGTCCGTGGCGCTTGGCCGAGATGTTCCCGATGCTCCTTGGCGGCAGCGGGTCCTGCCTGCCTGTAGAAAGTTGATTAAAATCCTTTTCGTTATAAATATACGGCTCAGTGGTCTAGGGGTATGATTCTCGCTTCGGGTGCGAGAGGTCCCGGGTTCAAATCCCGGCTGAGCCCAGGGTGGAATTTTTTTTTGAAAAATTTTTTTACGCCCCAGAGACGGTCTGTGGAATTTTCGAAATATGCGTCGGGGTACGAATTAATTGTGAAGGGCATACCCTACACACGCCCACTTATGACTTGTAAAACGAATAATGAATTTGTTTATTCAAATAAATAAATAAAATAGAAAAACATTTGTCGTCTCTACAATGATGAAAGTCGTGTAAAAATAAATTGAAAATTTATTCTAAGCTCTATTGAAATACCCTATTTATTATATGTATATGAGATGGTACTAATAATGAAACTTTAATTAAACATCAAATAATTAATGTTTTATTGAGAATTTTAATAAAATTCTTAATTAAATATTGATTTATCCGTTAAATTCAATTATTATTCAAAAAACACAGAATAAATTTAAGCAGTCGATTATGAAACTATTTTACATTACAACGATCGCCTGCAGTAGGTGAAGCAGAAAAATTGTTTACTGCTCAATTGAATAATCCTATAAAAATTCGTACAACATTCTTATAGTATCTGTTAATACTTTCCAAAATTATAAACAAATTTTTTGTTGTAAAGAAATTAATATAAATTAAAATTGACGGCGATCTTTGTAACAGCTTCAATTGAAAAAAATTCTTGTACGGATTAATCATGTCTTATTTTTAATAATTATTTTTGTTTTATAAAAAAGTGTAATTCAATAAAAATTGCATTTGAAAATTGTAAAATAACGAGGATACTGTTCAGATTATTTACAATTAAAGGGAATTCTGAATACAAATACGCATATGTATATGATATTTTGCACGTTTTAAGGATTTATGATAAATTGTAACGGTATTGATATTCATTTATTAATAAATTTGCCATTATTAACCCATTCTCTAATACCCCGCTAGTGATCGTTTGAAATCATTCGTGATGATTTGAGATTACTTATTATATGATATTGCAACTTTCTTGATATACCGATTATTCTCTTACAGTCTAACCTTGAAATAAAGGAACCACAAAAATATAATTGTTCGATAAAAATAAACCAATTTTTTATCATTAGATACACTATATAGAAAGATTGTACTAAAAGATATTTCAATGCTTTTTATAATGATTCAAGAAAAGTTGTCAATATTTTAGAAAAAGAATGGTAAACAGACAACAGTTTTATTATTTATATACTAAAATAATTAAATAAATAACTTTATTAATCGTTGCAAAAAAAATCCTGTCTTAGATAGACTATATCGTCTCATATCCTTAAATAACGACAAGCGTATTATTAACAATACTACATTTAAATGTTCAAATTCAATTTTATAAATTATTAAATCTATTTTTAATTTATTTTCATTTAATTTTTAAATAAATTTAATAAACGTATTACATTTACAATATTATAATTTTAATAACAATGGCGATTAGAACATTTGAGTTGTTTTTACATTTTGAGACTGCGTTCGAGGGCGATACATGAGTATATCGAAAAACGACAATTCCATGAGAAAATACGAATATTTGAGAAAAACGAAAGTCCAAGTCAAATCTGTTATGAATTGACCTGGCACTGGATTTTCGAATAAGAAAATAATTTAAAGCATGAATAAAAGACAGCAATGTTCGTTCAATGGGCGACAAAAACGTGAACATGCGAACTATACAAAGATAGGAAATCATCCTACCAACGGCGTTGTCAAATCAGTATAATAGAAGAATGACGATCGATAATTACAGGATAATGTAGGCCGAGCGGAGCTTGTGACACGGCTAAAGAGACACGCGCGCTCCACAATTAAAGCCCGATGGAAAGATAACGAGGCTGCCTATTTAAATATGGAAGGGCAGTATTACGGTCATGGGATCGCTGACTAATGTTAAAAAAATTTTTACTACCAGAATTTATTGTATTTTCTGCATGTTCGTACGGCATTTATAGTCTTGAAACCTCGCTTTTTTTTTCTAAAAACTCAATTTTGTTAAAGCAGCATAAGTCGAACAAGTTGAAATATTTCCATTCGAAATTGTGATAACACATTAAAAACTAACATGCACACACACACGCACACACACACACATACTTTTTCCACCTTCTTTAAGAGACTCAAGGGTTTAATCAGAACCTGACAAAAGCTGGAGTCTACAGCTAAAGACATTTTGAAAATGATAGAATTAAGATAGCATGGAACTAATAAATATTTTTACTCTAATCAAGAGCTCCTGATAAGGAGTCGCAGCAACTTGATTTTCTAGTAATAGTTTTTTCTGTGTCATATTATGCGGAGTTGATTCTAAACAAGGGCCGTCTGACTATCATTATAATTAGAATTACATTATTTTATAAAAACTGTAAGAACTATAAAAATATTTCTCAATTTATTTTATAACAGTCGACATAAGTACAATTTTTATTTTTAAGTTAGAATTAGATCCGTTCTTCGTGTAACGTGACTTGCCGTGAAAGAGTATAATTAATATTTTAGCATAAGTATCGTATATGCTTCGACTATAATACTCTGATAGTGCTTGGTCAAGTACTAACGTAATTGACGCGTACTTCATGATGAAATGTGTCATTATCCACGTATAATCGAGGACTTATATCTTTTTTTTTGATACAGTGAATAAAGAGCGTAGTTTATTTGATCTACTTCTCAAGGTGCACAATCTAGTCCGCGCAGATTTCTTGAGTGCCTTCAATGACTTCGTTGATTTAGCACTGGATCCGATGGGCCTGATTAGTATAGCCGACGTGTCGTCGCATTATTAGGTGTGCCATTAAATTTTGATCTGATGTATCGTGTGATCAAGAGCCAATAATTGTCCAAGTTTGAGACCCCGAGACAAGGATGTTTTACCATGCTTTTGGAAGATCCTTATGAACAGCAAACATCATAGAGTTGATTTTATAAAGGAGTTGACGAATGCTGATATATTAAATATGACTACCAAACTACAATGTTTAATTGAATTTGTTTTCATTATTTTTTTAATGCAACAGCAGTATCGATAATGATTAGTCTTAAAAATATCGCTATATTCCTAGGCATATATTTGGAGAAATCAAAGTATACGAGGCCTTACGCATATTTTACAATCGTTGTGAGTAATCTCAGACGAAAGTGGTTTAAACGTATAGATAAATTCGCCTGTACAGTAAATGAGATCTTTTCTCCTAGTAATAGAACATTCAAAGTACTTTTTTTAAGTTTTTAATAACCTAGTATAATGTAGAATTTGCAAATTGTATCTTTTTTAATTTTCAAAATTCATGGATATACGCGTAAACTAATATGGAAACCACATCATGGTATTCTCAAATAATTAAACTGATCTCTGATCGATATATGCCGAGAAGTAGTTTTTATAGTCAATTTATATTTTATTATATCATCGCACTAATTAACAATGCATTCGCAGATCCTCAAAAGAAGCAATTCAATTTTTAAATGCCATTTTTTAACTATCAAATAAATGTTTGTAATTTATCTAAAAAGAGTCGGCTAATGCAAAATATCATCGTCAATTATCGGAACGTTTGGAATTATTACGAATAATCGAAAAATTCTTTAGTTTGTAAAAAATTTTGTCTACTTCAGCCAAGTTCATGTGTACACCATATCATCGTACCAATTCCTGGTCTTTTATTCGTTCTCAAAAAGAATGCAGTCTCGGAATTATACAATAAATGTTACTACCTATAGATATATGCGCCGTCAATATTAAGATTTGCATCAGCAGACTTATATTACGAACTCCGTTCGATCGCACATCTGCTCACCGGTATGCTTGTCTTTCTTTGACGCCCCTGTATTGATCATATGATTAATAACCATACAAAACCTATGCTAGGTCAGACCAGATAGACAATTGAAATGTCAATAGTGTATAGTCAATCAAATTATTCTCTGAGCTAGGCGAACTCTTTGCAAGTGTTGCTCAAGCATATAGTAATCATATTGATTGCTGAGAAGAGATAGCGGTATCGACATTGGACGCAGACGAAGACAGAAGAAAAGACGGGTCGCAACTTCCCTTTCAATGTCTCTCTCTCTCTCTCTCTCTCTCTCTCTCTCTCTCTCTCTCTCTCTCTCTCTCTCTCTCTCGCTCTCTTCCTTACATTAAACAGGCATGACAGAAGTCATTTATCATGTACAGATGGAGATGAGACGAATGAAGTAATAGGATATTAATGACTATCTCGATTATTAAAAACGAAAACAAAATACATAATATGCGCAAGTTTTTAAAAATGTTACTATTAAATATAACATATATATATATATATATATATATATATATATATATATATATATACTATTAAGTTCTATACGCATCAAATACAATCTTTGAGAGAAATACGTTGTTCTAAAGTAGAATTGGAAAAATTTAGAAAATTTGTACGTATTATTAATATTAGTTATGAAAATACACATACGTATTTCAAATATAAAACACGACATTATATATCCAAATAACACTTCATTCTACCAGTTAGGAATCTCCGAATCTAAAAATAAGAAAATAAAGAGTCTACTATTTGTAATACATATTTCAATATTCTTTTTTAAAGCTTGAAAATGCGTTTTCGCATATTTTTGTAAGTTAACTGTAATCGAAGATATAAAAAGTTGTCAGCTGGGTAAAATTTACTTCTAGTAAGCAGAAGTTATTGACCGGTAGTATTTACTCAGAAGTTAAGTGTTCTAAAGTTACACGTTCAGTTATTCGACATGATTTCTGTTTAAAAAATGTTACCGTTTTGCAAATAAAATATTACTACATGTATATTATACTAAATGATTCATGACTATATTTAATCATCGGTGTAAATAATGAATCGTAAAATAATTTGAATCAATGAATATTCCATTAACACTTAAATATAATAGATAGATAATTAATATTTTTAAATGTTCACAACGTGGACTCTTCAGTAATGTACCGGTAATCCATCCTTAGATACGCAGTCCGTAGACATTCTTGCGGCTAGAACAGCAGCCTCACTGAGTTCACGTTGATAATCTTTCAAACGAAGCACTTAGTTCACTGAAAGAGGACTCTATGTGCAGGCCGCCAATCAGTGGCCACCTAGAATTCACCCCTGTACCATTAGTAGCAAGATTTATTCTCTCCAATGAATTGTTTGTACAGAGCGAAAGAACATGTTCTTCTTAGCTTAAATATAATATTGTCTTAAGATAGATAAAGTAAAATAACCGCTCTATAAAATGACGTTCGAATGAAAAAGTTTAGACGGTTATCGAAAGAGCACTAAGAACAATTTTATTTAAATGAAATATACTATCGCAGTAACATAACTAAGTAATTATATTTTTGCTTATTAATTTTCATGCAATTGGCTAGGTTTGATTGTTATCAATGCATTTACATATATAAAATGTCACTTGATTTTCATTTTGGTTAAATATAATTCTAATGCACGTTTTTAATCATTTATAACAATTAAAATTTTAAAACATTGTCTTATTCAAAACAATGTTCATACTATAATATTTAAGAATGTAACAAAAATTATAATTAGATTTAAAATTACCTACTATAATAGATACAAACACATTCAAAATTAATAAAAATATCAACACATATATATAGAAAATACAATGGAAAAATAATGTTATAACCCGATTATGTATTTAGTAGAACGTTAAAATATGTTTTAAATATTACAATGAGTTAGTGTGAGTACTAGTTAAGGTATCATCTTCTTCTAGACGAGTTGTAAGCTTTCACTTTTGTATCGATCGTACGTCGAAAAAATTTAAAATGTCCAAACCGTGCGGCTCAGTGGTCTAGGGGTATGATTCTCGCTTTGGGTGCGAGAGGTCCCGGGTTCAAATCCCGGCTGAGCCCAATTTTTTTTCTTTTTTTTTTTTAAACAAAGCTTTTAAATCTGTTTAACGACATTATTGATCTTGGATAAGCAACCAATTAAAATTATTAAAAAACATTTTTTAATTTAACATTCTGCGATACATCATACAAGTTTATATATCAGAATATCACTTCGATATATCACACAATATTAATTTATTCTATTTAGTCAAGAAACCAACAATTTATTCATTAAAATACTGTTTTTATTCTATATAAAGAAAAACATTTTCTGCTGTATTTTTTATTATTTATTTAATGTTTGTATATATAAAGCTGACATTATTTCTACTAATTCTTTTTGAGATTCGAAGATTTTTTTTAGAAAAATAATTGTATGCGTTATTTCGGGTGCATTGATTATTACAATTGAAAAATTAAAAGCAAATGTAACTTCTTACCGATCTAATAAACTATTGCATATTAAAAACATATCTTTACACAATATGAATGAAAAGACGCAAATACTAAGAAGTTGCTTACACATACAAATGAGATGTTTTTGTTTTATTTGTATATGTGCCCAACAACTCATTCATAAACACTAAATTTAAATCAGGTCAGCGCAAATTAATTGATATAAATTTTAGGAAAAAAAATTACTCTGAAACAGTTTCACCAATGAGATTCAAATTTAGTGGAGCAAGAGATCCACTTGTTTAATAATCTATTGTTAGTATGTGTGCCTTACCACTGTTTCTGTAAAAAGCTTCACAGACAATACAAATTTATAGTAACTTTTTATTCATATTTGGAAAGGCCTTATTGCAATCCTTGAGTAAAAAGATGCGCAGTTAACATTGCAGATTTTGAGTATAAACTATATGAGAACTATGTATTAGAACTGCTGATAAATTTCGGCAACGCAGATATTTAATATTTTCTTAAGAATGTATAAGTTGAGTGAATGCACTCAATTTAAATTCACTAATAAAATAAGAAACAAATAAATTTGATATCATTTCTAAGCCCTTCAATATAAAATATTGCTGAATTTCTGAAGTAAATTTTGGAGGAAGGACAATTGTAACGATATAACTAATTAACTTATATATTCAAATAATGCTTCGAGCTTAACAGGATTCGATTACTAAGGAATAGCTCTGAATGATAAAAAATTAAGGTTAACTTTGGAAGACTAGGTCTATAATACATATCACGTACTATAATTCACTTATTTATTACTTATAAATATAATTTTGATTAATTAAAACATTAAAAGATCTTATATCTTGAAATTTATAACAAACATCAATTCCTAATGTTCCTAATATGTAGAGAATTAAAAAATATACAGCATAAATCTTCGAAAAATATTGATCATAATCAGAGATAAAGAGCTTTTATAATACCCTTTTGCATTCCCTGAACTTGAAAAGGGTAACAATTATTTGACACGAGAAAAAAAAGGGCTCAACCGGGATTTGAACCCGGGACCTCTCGCACCCAAAGCGAGAATCATACCCCTAGACCATTGAGCCTTATAAAAATTATAATGTATTTACCATTAACATTGCATATTATCTCTCCTACATCTTGGATAAATTTAAGTAAATTCATATCTTTCAATAATTCCAGAAACGTTCCAATTAAATACAATGATAATAATATAAAACTAAGGTAAAATGATTCCTAACGAAAATTTCAAAGTTATATTTTTACAACCTATGTATATGTTAATATTTGAAAACTAACTATGTACAAGGTGAACTCATTTGCTTGTTGGTAAAAAATTTCAATTAGTGTTTTTATAGGATCATACCTTGGCCAGGTAGTTGTTTTTATGTTTCAAGACTTGAAGCCTTTACAAAGGTATTGTAAATAATGTGATCCAGTTATTTTGATTAGAAATGTAGGAAAAACAATTATATTCTTAGTCTACTGCTCACATTACATCACAAGATTATTCCCATGAACGGAGAATAAGTTAACAAACATGAAAAGTAATTGGTAGTCTCGAAAGTGCTGAGGTTGACAGCTTTACAGCAATAAAACAACGTTCGGTGATACGACGATTTCGAAATTGGAACGTTTTACGGTCAGCTCGGTATTTTTAAAGACTTTGCACGCAGGAAAGAAATCATACGAAGGTGATGGAACGTACAACTATGAAATATCTATATAGTGTTATATTCACGAATGTCGAATGTACAAACTAGAAATAGATTTAAATTAGATTGGATTAAACATTGAGCACCAAAAAACATCATCATTGTAAAGAGGTTAATGGTATGCATAGGATTATTATGGCACTTCCTCTACATTGGGTATTCCAGTAAGCAAACTTCTTTTGATTCTTCAAAAGAATAAACATCGACCGATGAAACATTTCAAGCTTCGAGTTAATTTTTTAATTGTACCAAGCTTCCAATACTTATAGAGAGATCAAGCCTCTATGTTGTTGTATAACGATTATATATGTATAATTATGTAGTGAAATTTTAGAGCTGAAAGCTGTACAATATCCAGATTCAAAATTATCTAACTTATGACGATCTCGAATTTTTTAGATCAACACCCAAATTACTCCAAAGAGACATCTTTGGAATGAGTTTATCGTATTAGTGTGATTTTACTTTTATATGAACTTGAAAGAACTGTGTTCTTAATATGTAATCTTGATAGCGCGAACAGTATAATAGTCACATAGTCATAAAATTAATGTCGGACAAAAAGAGACATATTATAAAAACCAGTGATTAGTCGAATAACAAGTATCATGATGGGTTAAATTTAAATTAGTAATCCAAAAAATCAATTATTTTGCGTGCGTCTTCAAACAGTACGTGGCAAGTTCTAATTCGACCCGTGAACCACAACCTCTCCCCAAACTCCCGGCCACGAGCTGTACTTATACTTATTTAGTCCCGGAAAATTTCGACTCTCACGGTCCGTGACTGCTCATTAGCGTCGGGGTTGCGACTCCGCCTACATTACTTGTGGCACTTTGCTCCTGACGACGCGTCGCGCGCGCGCGCGCGTGCTCGCGCAATTAGCGAATATATAAGCGCATCGCGTCGCGGGATAAATCCCGTGCTAAAACGACTACGACGAGATGAGCTCCGCGTTTCGCCGTTCGGTATACTCCCCGGAAATTCACGACGGCCGTATATGCACGCGAGAGCGGCAAGTAAGCCGTGTCAAATTCTTTGCCTTGGATGCGGAAGATTTATGGAGCGAACTATTATATATATATATATATACATGTTGCTACTTTACTGGCGAATATAAATTGTCGGTACGATGGCGCGGTATATAGTGTTTTGAGGAAACTAGAAGCTGGGCGAGTCAAGATCAAAGGACGTCGTTTCTTTAATAAATAAAAAGACAATTTATAATTTGTATACACCATGAAAGAATTTTCGAACATCTTTCGAACGACACGTGACTATACAACCATACATATAGTATTAGGTTCCCAGGAGCTTATTATTAAATCTTCAACCATTTTGGTATGGAATACTTTTTGGAAATTATTAGTTCCATATATAGGGTAGTAGAAGACAATAACACGGAATCCCAGGCCACTACCGTAACGAGTACTTTAGCAGAAAGGTTACAATACTACGTTAATATCACTCTACCAATTTTTTGACGACAATAGTACGAAATTGGTCTCGCATACACTCGTGATAAAAACAGCTATAAATTGGTTCATATTTTTATATGTAAAGTTTCATCAATACGAGTATGCAGATAGAATTAAAAATATTCTGCACACTATATATTTTTATTATATAGATGATAAAGGTGAAAAAATAAGATTACTATTTTGGTACACGAATGTTTCAAGTTTATTCATTAAAAATATCTTTCTAATATAGTTTAAACAATGATTATATAATTTAAGTGTCATTAACAGATATTAGTGTATAAAACAGTGTAATTTTATATTTTCTTACCTTATCATTCATTATTAAAGAAGAACCATTAGTTTCTATTTATAGAACCTGAAAATGAATTACATTTCACACAATTCCCTATTACTGTTACTAAATAAGCCGAATAGATACATAAAAATAGACCTTTGCTGTACATAAAATCTTTGGCGTTCAATAAAACTCAATCCTTTAAATCCAACAACAGAAATAGGCCCACGAATGAAACAGAGACAAAAGAACAGATAGAGAGAGAGAGAGAGAGAGAGAGAGAGAGAGAGAGAGAGAGAGAGAGAGAGAGAAGAATAAACGAATCCAATTAGCAAATTTACCGAACGAACAGGTCTGGCCGAGATGGAATTCGATTCTCCCATCATTCGTAGAGCGATAAACTCGTTGCAACAGGTCAATAAATAAAGCGCGTGTAAGTCGTATATATAGAATATTATTAAGAATAAAATAGATTTTTATACGTCTGTGTATTTTAATTATAAATATCTCTCTCTCTCTCTCTCTCTCTCTCTCTCTCTCTCTGTGTGTATGTGTGTACGAATGATCATTGTATTGTAAAAAAGACTATTTTCAACCAGGGATTCTTCAAATTGCAATTGTTTAACTAAATGGAGAACAGTTGATATTTTGTATATCGCATAATTTATTTAATGGAAATAATAGACAAATAATAGATAATTAATTGCTATGAAATCTTATAAAGTTAATTAATCAACTTCATTGACTTAGAATAAAAAAAAAAGTAAACTGTGGATTCAACAATAAATGTTTAACCTCTGTTGCATATGGAAATCATATAAGATTTGGTGTTTTTGATGTTACTTATTTTTCAACTGAAACCGTTGAAAATGATTAATTAATGTTCACAATTGAGGGAAGTCAAAGCTGCTAAAATAGAAAAAAAAATTTGAACTTCAGAAGAGGATATACCTTTTAAATATATATTTTTTTCGATGATAGTGGAACCTCAAAAATTATTTTGCTTGATGGCCTATATATTTTCATTAAAAAAATTGTCCAGTACAAAATATTAACTGTTTCCTATTTATTTAAACAATGATTAATTAAGCAATCCTATAATCTCTTTAACAAGAGAAAGACCTCTGGCTTCTTCATTTTGTTGGAACGGCAAGGTTATATACCCATCAGCTCCAGAACTATATCGAGAACTGTATATAGCAGATTTATATGCGCGCGAACCTCGACAAAGACAAAGCGCTCGCAAAGCGTGTGTTGTATCCAGCCGTTGCGATTAAAAGTCCGCGACCGATGATGTTGATGGTGCTTTTATGAAGAAGAAAAAAGCGCTGAGAGTGGAAAATAAATTGTTTGGCTCTTTCGGCGGATCAGCAAAAAAAAAAAAAAAAAAAAAAAAAACGAAATGCGACACGACTGCGGGGAGTTCACGTATATACAACATTATTTATTATTAGTATGCAAAAAGCAAAATTTGCGTGGGATATGCTTTCGAGCAAACTTCTTGCTAGCTTGCATATTATATATCAAGCGTATTATTGATGATGATGACAATGATTATATATATATATATATATATATATATATATATATATATATATATATCGAAACAACTTATTGACAGAGATCATACGCTGTACCATTGCTTTTTTTACTTTTTTTATTGCTTCCTTTGTCTCGATATTGTTTATATAAATAAAGCTACCGTTTAAATACAACCGAGCCTACTTTGTAGGCAAAAAACGTGAAAATTTTTTCATACCGTTACATTTTAAATGCAGTTATAAATTATAATGCCTTTCATACGCTAATCCCATGGCTCGATGTTCAGATATATTTCAGAAAATTTTACGTCGCAAAATTCTCGAGCTGTTATGTGTGTATATATATATATAAGAATGATGAAGCACATTTATCACCCTACATGTACATAGAAGTTTGCATAGCGCTGATTTTAACGGTCGTCAACCGTTTGCCGAACGTGCTGAGAAATTCGCAAACGCGAAAATAATATACTTTAATTCTTGGGCAGGGGGGCTTCACGCATTGAGTTTCTCGATACGTGACATCATTGCATTTCTCATTCGTTGGATTGTTTCTCTTTAATAACATAGTCATATTTTCATCGTTGTATTTATTTGGAAGATATTATATATATATATATATATATATATATATATATATATATATATATATATATAGTGCGATATCGCGATGTCTATAATTATTCAGGATCAACGACCCCTTGAATGAGCTATACTGGCTGGACTGAGAGAAACAATATTCTAATTAGATATTGATAATTCAGAAATTAAAAAACAATTAATTAAATCATACATTTAATTAAACTAATAAATATATCTTTAATACTTCCGGCCAGTTTCCTTTTTTATTAATTATTATTGTTATTAAAATAACAACTTACGAAACAGATTTTTTTACTTTTAATTTTTTGCTGTATTCGTTTAATATCGTTTAATTCGTTTAATTCGTTTAATATTAATACCTTAATATCTTTGAACTAATACTTACAATTATATGAATATATTATTCATCCATAATTGAAAATTATATGAGATAGTAACACTAAGATGTAAAGAACAAGAGACTAAACAAGTAACACTAGAATTAATCTGTTGCCATGCATATGATAAATATAATTTATTAATTAATTACAATATTTAATAAATTGTTATTAATTGTTTAGTCACAAGATTTGAAATTATTTTAAATTTTAACCTTTTTTGACAGAATAAATTCTATACCTTTATAAGGAATTTTATTTTCGAAGATGAGAAAAAAATCAAAATATGATTTTGCAGTAATTTATTAATAGCTTAACTAATCTACCAATTGTGTAAAATGTTAAGTATCGAATAATAAAATTAATTGGTTATACACGTAATGCCACAATGCTAAACAATGAATTTTGCACTCCGCCTCGATAATTATATGTAGGTTTCCGGTAGTTGACGTCCGGTTGCGCATCTATAAAAACAATATGATCGATTGATGTCAACGAACCGAAAATCCTGTTTAATCCGTCTTTTAATGATATTCTAACTATATGGAATTGAAGTATGATATAATAATTAATCGAACATTAATTATTTTGCAATTTAAAATCAAACAAAAAAAATAAACAATATATTTTTACGTAATTCACTGTATATACTTAATATATTGGTAAAAATCCTTGTGTTGAAATAAATAGATCATAATTTCAAATAGTGCACAAGGTGGTAATCAAAATAAGCAAACACCTGACAACCTCCTGAGATATGCAATTACCGTTCAATCCCAAAAGAAAACGAAAACTGGATTTTTATTTGGCTATGCGACAACGTTGTCATTATGGGATGGACATAATTTTTTCAACGGGAAGCCTCCTCTTTGCCCCTGAAATGAATAAGGCAAATAATTTCGCGTTCGCGTATGACCTTCGCCATTTAGATTTTCAAAGTTTAGTATGTTTCTAACACGGCGAACGAAATTGGTGAAAAAAATTCACGATTTGTCGCGATATTGATTTTATCGACATTCTGATTTGTTAAATGATCGAACTCATATGTAGACATAAAATTTTCCATTCTTTCGATTTCCAAGGCCCTTGGGCATTTTTTCAAAAAATGCACATTTTTGGGGACTCTCATTCTTTAAGCCACTCTATACCCATAGATATATATTTATACCATCCACTCCAATTGCTCCCAGTACACGCTACAACTTCTCACAAATCTTTCCCACCTAAGAATAATTCAAATTCCCGACGCGCTGACAATTTTACAGTCGAAAATCCGACCGCCCCGTGACTCACGGCGCGCACTGGGAACAAAAGCGAGGAGGAGTGGCGAAAACGGAAACAAAAAGGGGAGCGCGCGGCAGAAGTGGCAAAACGGCAAGTCGTCGAGTTTATGTACTCACATTGGTTTATGCGCGCGCATTGGCGCGGGAGAACGAGCGTGGCGCGACGCGTATACATATATATATATACTTGACATTTCCGCGGAGCGATAATTTTAGCCCCATTCATAAGACGAGAACGTTTACGAGCTTTTGGCCCCACTAGACGCCTTTGTATATAAGTACGTATGCGCCCAATGCTTGGCGCGCATATTGCTTATACGCGCGCTCAGTCGCGCGCGTACGTGGGACATTAGGAATAAAAAGGATCGGAGCCGCGGCGACGATTCTCGGCTCGGTTGACGAATAGGTACTTTCAGTCCGGGCGATTTTCTCGTTCTGATGTGCAAAGCGCATTACACGTGTTTATATATATATATATATGTACATTCACATGAGAGCGGAAAAAGATTTCGGATCGGCAAGGCCACGCGCAATCATACACTTACACGCGCACGGTGAGGTGTCAACGGCCCGAGAGGTGCGAAAACGGTATTTTGCGTATGATAAAGCCATTTTCAAGAGTTCGAAAGTTATATACGGTTTGCCGTACAAGTCGCGTAGATTAAATTATGTTTGAAATTGAGATATTCGTTAGAGACAATAAGTTTTTTTTTGTTGGTCTTGTTAATACAGCTTTTGAAGAGGTCGCTTTATCAACCCGAATAAAGATTTTTTCGCTCTCAATAGAATATCTAATAATTTAGACAACTTTAGAAACTCATTGACTGTTGCATATATTTATATAATTATATAAATTTTAATTATGCTTAAAATTAATAGAACACGTTATAGTTAAAAAGTTTAATAGAAATTTATAAATGAAATTTTTTTTCCAATTTTTAATAATGCATTTTAATAATATATTACTATTTACATTTTTCAGTCTCGTCTATGGACTACGGTACTTTTTTAAATTGTTTAAATTTGTATATTAATCTTTAAAGAGCCAGAATAACGCCACTAGGCGCATTTTTTACAAGTTCAATACAAGTATACCTTTATCCGTTAAAAATTGTAGAGAATCCAAATCTGAAGTCCAAATTGAAGTTTCACGTAACCCATTTTTTTCAACGTGAGAATGAAAGATATAAATTCAAATTTGTAAAATCGTTCTATTAGAATTTTTTTAGTTCGGATATAATTTTTATATACGCTGATTTTAAAATTCGTAGTTCGCCGACGGGCAATTAGGGTTAAGCGGGAACTACCCATTATACTTATGCGGGAACTACCCCAAAATAATACTTTTATATTTTAGTTTTTTTCATTCATGGTACTCAAAAAAGGGGTTTGTAATTATAATTCTAATTATTAAAAGGAGATCAGAATTTAGATTCCAATGCAGTGAATGTACATCCCCATATTTTTTTATTTACCATACCAAAACTGAACTACTTTAATAATCTGTAAGTTACCTTTAAGGGAAATATCTTTATCAGAAAATAGAAAAATCTATGGAAAATTTTTAAAAATTTAGAAAAAAAATTAATAGAATATAAAAATGCATAAAAAATAACCCATGCATTACCATCCCGGACCAACATGACGCTGTATGGCGTCATGGCGGGTTGAGTTATTAACATTTGACTTTGGATTTGCTCTAACAGAGACACCTCACTCACTTTTATACGGACAAGACACCAACTAATTTTTCAAAATTAATCGAGCACTCTAAACATTAATGATGGAATAGCTGTAGTATATCTTTAACAGTATATCAATAAATATATAGACAGATTATTTTACAATGCCGCTTAATTGGTAGTTATTTTATCAGATACTAAATTATGATTTATTATATATGTACACGATTAAAAATTTTCTCTTTTTTTATCAATGAGCAACTTTAATCATCTCCATGTTCGTTAGGAATGTTATGTATATTATATCTCTTTAATAATATACGCTCTATCAAACCATCTAAGAATTTCAGTAATATAAGAAAGACTTAGAGGTGAGCGAATCGATCCTGGTGAATATTCGCCGATATATAAAAATGACCCATTCCTCGCGCACTTTCTCACATTCTTCCTTTAGCGAAATTCCATTCTGAAAACTATTTCCATTATTCCATCGGGCATCGACACAGCCTTGAATTGCTATATAGAAGGAATTCAAATGCTATTTGCGACGATATCTTAAAAGTCATAAAGAGAAAATTCTTCAAGAAGAAGCTCTATAAATGAAACTTAAAAAAATAAAACAAGTAAATCTCTCCATATTATTTAGCAATAAGCAGAAAAATAAGTTATAATTTCGAACTGAATTTTTTTTTTTAAGTAATTCATAGCGAGAGGGTGAGGTACAGAGAGAGAGAGAGAGAGAGAGAGAGAGAGATAGAGGGAGAAAGATAGGAAGCTTTTCTCTTGATAAATAGAAAAACAAATGTATAAATACTATAGAAACTATAAAATTAATATAAAATAAATATGAAATAAATATAAAATAACTAAAATATAAATATAAATAATATAAAATATATATGAAAACATAATTTTTTAATAATGTTTGGAATGGACATTAATTTATTTACTTGTTCGTATGCCTCGGATTTTACTTCTCAAAACGCGGATGATCGAGAACCAACATTTGATTTTTCTTTATTAGAAATGTTTTCTAGAGGTTTCGACCAAATAGTATCGTATTTTACGGTGTCAGTAGCCGAGCTGATTTTTATTTTACGCGTATTTTCAGAAGAAAATAACGCATAAAGATGATATATATATATATATATATATATATATATATATTTTTTTTCATATAATAAATGTTTAGCGTAAATGCATAGCTGTTTATGAAAGTTGACAAAAAACATTTCATTTTTCAAATAATACTACTATAATATCATAGTTCAATACTTTGCCATTCTGAAATAATTTAATATATAAGACCTACAGTGGCTCTGTCGGTACATAAAGAGAAGGATTTTACGTTAAATAAATGAAAAAATTATATATTTTTTTAAAAAACAGCAGTCATTATTCTAGTATCCTGAAACAATGCTTAAGGAATAGTTATGCCAGTCCAATATAATATAACATTCGGTTTCTAAGACTAAACGTCTCAAAAAATTTTGGGAATGACAGAAAAAGAAGAAAATAAAGGCTATTGCAATTATGAAAATTTATTGATTTATTTTTAAATAAATTAGTTGCAGCGCCATCTTCTGTGTACATTAAGAAAAATGTAAAGTACGATACCGAGAGTTGTTACGTACTTATGCAAGGCAGATAAGCAGTTACCGGCAGTTGGTAAATTCTATATATGCAAGAGATTATAAAGACGATGCAGCGATAATAATTTTAGTTTTATTTCTGTAAACTATATAATAGAAAATAAAACTATTTTTTGAATGATTTTAATGATTAAATGAAGTTTTAATACTAATTTTAAATTCATACATTAAAGAAAAATGAAGATACTAAAATGAAATTTAAAAATAAATTTTTTTTTTGGATTATCGCGAAAAACAGTTCTCAACTGCCACTTATATTTAAACACTTTTAAGCTATTAAATAAAAAATTTAGAAATTCAACGCCTAATCCTAAAATCTAGAAATCAATGGTTTATTTTCAATCACAAATCGTGGCCCAATTACATAAACAAATTAATTTATATACGTAGTACTAACAAAATCAAAATAAATCATACCTGTCGTTTTGCAATCTGTTGTTAATGACCTGCGAGGACAGCGGCGCCACCGACAGCTGCCTCACCAATTCGTCCCTCTCCCTCTCCTTCTGTTGCATCGTCTCCTGAAACCTTTGCTTCTGCTTCTGAAACTCTCTGAACAGGTCGCCGTTATAGCCCTGCTCAAGATGCTGCTGCTGCTGCTGCGGCTGTTGCTGATCTGCGCCGATGGGCAACATGGGTTTGATAAGCGTGGGCTCGGCTAACTTTGCCACAACGATGCCCGTTGGCTTTTCCTGCAGGGAGTCGCGTCGCGAGCTCCGAGCGGTGGATGGCGCCGGGGACTCGCGACCTGGGTGCCGGCGCTCGGGCGTTGACGCTGCCGACGGATCGCCCTTGACAGCTGTAGGGCGTAAAGTAGATGTTATTATTTTAGGATGAGAAACGAATTACTAGGCAACAGCAGAAATTCTTTTGGTCTTTAAAATAAAAATATATATTGAAAAAAAAAAAAAATTCTGATATCATGTAAATCATTTTCTTAAATTAAGAAATTATTCATTAGAGTTAAGACGACATGGTATGAGTTCAGTGGACACTTCTTGCATTAAACAAAAACTTCGTTTATGTAAAAAGAAACTTTCTTAAGTTAAGACAATAATTTACTTGGTATATGACAATAAATATTTACGTGATAACCGATTCTTTTTCAATGTAAATAAGATTTTATTAAATACTAGGTTTTTCTTGATTAAAAGAAAATTCTAGAAATCCTTTAAATTTTCATTGAAATAACATTTCTTGGTCTTTTTTTATAAAAATAATCTATTTAGTTTTAAGAAAAGAATATTATAATTTTTTCAGGTAATATTATTACATTTCCCTTATTGGTCATTATTATATTCTATCTGTAAGATTAAAATAAAGGTACTAAATCGTATCATTACTTTCTAAAAAATCTTAAATAGGATATTTATAATTTATATTTCATTGCATCTACATTTTAAGTTTTGCCCTTTTATCGACCAGTGCAAAAAAGTTTTAATTAAAAAAAAATATAAAAAAGGTTCGTAAATTTTGTAAATTAATAAAATCACTAAAGAATATAAACATATCAAGACGCTATTTTATCCATATTACGAATTCAGAATTCGTCCTATAATCAGAAACGTAATTTTAAATAAAGAGTATAATATCATCAGATACAATGCAATAAGCGAAATATTCAGCGATTGCAAGAGCCGCGAATCGGCCAAAGTCATCGCGCTACGCATATTCGTTTCCGTCCAAAAAAGACAAAAGGAATGTCGTTTTGATATATATATATATTCCTTGGTCGTTAATGTACGATCGTAGTCGGGTATGCCTGTCGTGTATTATAAGCTCGTATATACGTCGACGGAAAAGAGACAAGCAAGCCCACCTTCTGGACTCTTCGACTGTCCCCTTGTCGTCGTCGGTGCTTTAGGCTGGGTCGCCGGATTAATAGCCTCCTGTATTGAAGGCAATTGCTGAAACTCCGCGTAACTCGAGCTCAGAAATACGTCTCCTTCGTTCTCGAACAGCCTGTACAGCAATACAATGAATAATTTGATTATCCAGCTTTATCTTCAAGATGTAATTGATTTTATTAAATTTATAATATATGACAATTATATTACTAGTTCTTAATAAGAAGGACATAAATTACGATATCAGATATCAGATCTCAAATGATATTCTTTCCTAATTAAGTTCGTGGGATTTTGTAAGAAAAAAAATCTTCGATATATTAGTAATTCCCATAAATATACAAAAATATAAGCCAACAAATTCAGGTTAATAATAAAAGTAGATATAATCAGAAGCTTTGTTTTTAGAAAATTCAAACAGAAAAATAAAAAAATTAATTCTAAATATCAACAACGAAATTATTTGTCAAATTAATAGTTACATTACAAACATAAAATCTAGGGGTGCTTTTGATAATTTTTAAAAAAACGTGTTTTTTAAGCTACATTGTTAAACAAAATTATGCTTTAGATAACAATAGTTTATTGTATAAAATATGTTAAAAGCTAATTAGAACTATGTATGACGTGACAGGTTATCGACTGTTCTTTTAAACTGATTTACTAAAAAATGCTCTATTCTAATAATACTAATAATAATAATAATAATATTGTACGTAAACCTTAAATCACTGCTAATTTTAACTAATCATATCTTTCATTTTCGTGTATTTTACATTCTTGAAACGTTTGAAGAAAATCGAACAAGACGCTTTGAAGATGTAATAACTCGCTAAATATTTCATATATCTGTTAATTAAAAATTATAAATAAAGTTGCTGCACGATCGGTTAAAATTTTGTTTAACAGACACCTAGTCAAATCATTTAAAAGTCTGCCAAACACGTATAAAGATGACGTTTGCTCTAGCATAATCGTTATTTTGCAAAATATTTACAAAAATACAAATTTGTTCTTAAAGAATATTATACAAATTTTTTAAATATAATTCAAATGTAAAATAAGGTTCTCTCTCCGAACTGAAAATGACTTTTTGACTGATGGGCTAAAGCTCGATGTTATCATTGGTGACTCACACACAGAGTCTCCTTTATGTGAATGAGGGTGTTTTATCCAAGTTTTATCGACGTCGTTAATATTGGATAAAACACCCGGCTTAATATAATGGTATTTTGTGAATATGCCGCTAATCATATAATGTAGACATGGAGCTATAGTTCGTATATTATAAGTGAAGAAATCGTCTTCATTCACGTTTGTTTTGAAGATACAACCCTGTTTTATGATCCAACTATCTTTTAAAGCATTTTAACGAACAAGAATATTTCCTAACGATTTTTTTATATCCCATTCCAAATAACTATCGAACTTTAATCCCGATATACTCTGTTTCATGCATGCGCTATTACAAAAAAAAGACATCTTTCATTCTAAAGATATGATTAGTTCATCTTTATAAATAATAATGATTAAATGATATATATTGTCTAGTCAGATCGATTTTTTAAAATAAAAAATCATATTTCAAATTAAATTAATGTACTTGCCATAAAAAGCACGTATTAGTTGGCAAAAGGTCATTAGACCCTGTCTATTCGAAATGTTCTTTTTTTAATAACTATTTTACTAAAATGACTGAGTTTTATTAAAATACATCCTATAAACAATTCATTTATAAAGAACTAAGAATTCTAAATAAAAAATCTAATATTTAGGGGATAGGATTTCGTTAGGTCCTTTAACACCACCTGGTACATTTCTTAGGTAAACTCAGTTAAATAGTTCAATTAGGCCCAAATCAGTCTTCCAAGTGTCGCTTTCTTGTTAGACAAACATAGTTTCTTCTAGTTTTTTTTCTTCGAGAATTCTGAACTCAAATTTTTCAGAATTAAAAATGTTTTAATATTTTATAGTATAATGTTTTTTATTAAGTTTTTATTAAGTTTTGATTGTACGAAGAAACCAAATTTAAAAAAGCTAAAATTTAAAAATATGTTCGTTTACATAATTTCAAAATAATCTTAACGTATATTTTTCGATAAATTTCAAGGATCAACATTTTTGTTAAATTTTTTTGTTAAATTTTTTTGTTCAATCAATTGTTTCCAATAAAACAAGAGAAAACAAGATAAAAATAAAAGTAAATTAAAAAACACCTGTCGACGCTCGTGTTCATGAGCTTGTTGTTCTTGAAGCCCGTGAGATGGAAGCTGGCGAACGAGCTCCTCGACATGATCGAGCTATTGATGTCGCCCGTCGACAGAGCCATCAGCGCCGCCGACGGCAGATTGTGGAGATTCCTCGGGCCCGGGCTCCTCGGGCTGAAGCCGGCCTCGAGGGCCGGCACCAGGCTGCGCGACATCATGTCCGCGGCGGAGCGCGGCCTCGTGAACGGCATCGCGCTGTGCGGGAAGGTCTTCGGCTTGATCGGGGTGATGAGCATGTGCTCGGTCCAGGACGTCTCCAGGGACGGCCTCTCCAGGCGCTCGACGTCCACGTTGAGGGTGCGCTGGGCGAACGGCACCGCGAACGTGTCAGGCGGTATCGACTGCAGCCAGGAGAGGAGGCTCAGGTCCGAGTCGCTGAAGCCGACCGAGCCGTCCAGTAGCCTCGAGAAGCTCATCTCCACCTGGATTTACGTTTGGAGAAAAGATCAAGGATTCGAATGGTCAACGGGTGATTACATAATCACTTCTGACGAAGTCTATTTAGATTTTTTGATATGCTGGCCCTTTAAATATAATACGCGATACTATAGCAACCCAGAGCAGAACCAAAAGAATTGTCAGATATGAGTGTACAAAAAGTACGCAAAAGTATTTCTTATAAAAAAAAAATAAATAAAACATTAAAATTTACCGCGGAGTTAAGAATGTATAAATAGCTTCGTAGAGTTCACTCCACATCATGGAAAGAATAAAGTACTTTCACTGTCAAGAACTTCACTTTTTATGGAACAATTAATACTAATTTAAGTTTTCATGGTATTTCTGAACCTAAAACTGCTAAAATTTCAAGAATTAATTTATTTTGTGATATTGAAGTGGCCAACAATTATATAAAGAGTGGATTGAAATAGTAAAAATTATATGCAATAAGAAAACAGTTGATATGATAGTTAAGTTTCTAAACAATTATTAAGAGAAATAAATATATTTAAAAAATTCTTTTTATTTAAATTATTTTTTTATAACATTGTGTTGGTAATTAGAAAACAATGTTATCATATTTATTCTTTTTTGTAAATATACTATGGAATTTTAATATATAATGCAACATTTATATAAATATTTTATATATAAACACCTATTACTCAATTAAAATATTAGATTCCTCAAATTCACGACTGTATTATCTGTTCACTGATGGCTGCGATTTTTGTTTTAATACAGTAGCGCCCTCGGGCGTTTTTTGCATCAAGAAGGAAATCTATGGATGCGTTAATAGATACTAGACCAAAGATCGTTTGGCCGAAAAGTTGTTTCATTGAATCTGGACATAGACAATCCATCGACATATGATCTTTAACCAAAAAATATTTGGACCGTACAGTACAAGAGATGAAATAACTTTAACTTGCTAACCAAGCAATCTTGATATATATAGATCTTATTTATTAATTGAAAAGAATAAACATCTATTAAAGCCGAATAGATAGTATCGAGAAAGATGATATTTTTAGGAAGATCAAATTTAAAATTTAAAAAAAGTATTAATCCTTCTTGGCTTATGTTAGCATCACGAAAGATGTCATATTTAGAAAGAGCATATACTTTAAAGATAAAATATACATATAATGGACATAA
Source organism: Sycobia sp. Sy_11 (assembly GCA_018907035.1). Lineage (NCBI taxonomy): Eukaryota > Metazoa > Arthropoda > Insecta > Hymenoptera > Epichrysomallidae > Sycobia > Sycobia sp. Sy_11. The sequence goes on along the minus strand of JACCIC010000016.1, from coordinate 481,971 downwards.
TGCGGTTCTATTACTTAATGTATAAAAAATATGAGTAAATCCTTAAGCTTTACATAAAGTCAATTGATTTATAACGTACGAGAGAAAATCGTAATGGCTTCTTCAATGAATATAAAAATATCTTCGGGTAAATGTATATTCGGTCAAGTATCTATTCAATATCAATATAAACGGTCTCAGTGAAGTGTTCTTAACATACGGGAATTCAAACATTTAATAAGATATATAAAATAATGCAGAATTGCTCATTGGTACTCATTCGTAGTGTGATTAATTACTATTCAATATAAAAATCACAAAAATACATTCGCATAGAAGAATACTAAAGTATTCAATGGCTGTTTTAATTAGAAAAATAATACCAACCCCGTATGAAATAAAAAAAATTATTCAAATTTCAGAGTATTATATTTTATAACACAGTTCAAAGAGATATTATTTTATCAAAATAGATTGTTAATATTCCTATGTGTAAATTATTACAAATTATATAGACAATATATAAAATCTTGAACTATGATAATACACGTTTTTTAAAATATTTGAAAACTCTTTCAGTAATACTTCACAAAGGTTGGAAATTCACACTTAAGCTCTTACTTAACCTAGTTCTATACAACTGTGCAATCAAGAATTATATGTTTTTAAGGCCAGAGCAGAAAAGGGCTTTTATACTTTTTTAACAGCACTCGTGTCTATTTTCCATGAATAGTGTTAAATTTTCTAGAAAATTTACGATATTTTACGAATCAACTTTAGAATTATGTAACTCAATTGATTATAAAAATTAAACTCTGTATTTGTTTAAAAACAATTTCTCCCTAGTATGTTTCACTTTTAAACTATATATCTAAATACTCAAAAAGGCTAAATAATTCATTGAGTGTATATATAATATACATATATACAAATAATATCTACATAGGTGAGTTTAAATCTACCATGTTCCGATATCTAAACATAAATTAATCTACAATAGAATAAAATTTCTTAAATTCACGAAAAAAGTTTTAGTAAAGAACTATTTCAATGAATTCACAAAATCTTAATTTCACTTCAACAAATTATTCTTGACTTCAGCAAATCAGTACTTAAAGTTCATCATTTTTTCATATAAAAAATTTTTTTTTAACCGCAATAAAAATTTTTACTTGCAACAAGAAAAAAATTTCTTGAATTAAACAATAATTCTAAAAAATTAATATGAACAAAGAAGATTTTAATTTTAAGAAACTCTTATTTCAAACAAAGAAACAAATTACTTAACATTAGTATTTCATATTCATGTAAATTAAATAAATAATATTTATAATGTACTAAATAACAATTGAACTCTAATTTCTTAAAAATAAAAAATATTTTTTGAAAATAAAAATCCTTTTATTTATTGTTTGCTTTAAGAATTACAACTGACGGTTTAGGTTTTGTATGTACAATGTTTTGTAGGGCAGGTATAATAATCAAACATTACTATTTAAATTTAAAAAATAAATTGTTCGAGTAAGAAAAGATTTATTTAAGGAGTATATTTTCTGAACAAGCATATTTCTGGAATTAATAAAATGCTCCTTTATTTAAAAAAACATTTGTTTGAAACAAAAGAATATTTTGTATTTTGAAGTAAATATTTAGTCAATTTCAAAATATATTTTTTTATTTTGAAAAACTATTATTACTCAATTTATGAAAAGGTTTTTTGAAGACATATTAAAGAAAGTATAAATTTAATAAGTATTTAAACTCAGTGTATTCATTTTTATTTTTTAGATCATCAAATGTCTTTCGGTTTATAAAGTAAATTAAAAAAAATATTGATTTCTTCTTATCATAATTGTTAACGAATAAAGTAGTCATATTCATGATTCCTTTATTAAATTCACGATTTCTTAATTAAACTTGAACTTTAATATAATTATAGGTAAAAACCTTGCATTATTTAGTCGATAAAACATTCGGCCATCGCGTGGCTTTCGAAACTTCAATTGTTACAATTAATTCTACGGGGAATTACAAGGAAAAGGAAGACCCACCTGCTCGCTCTCCTTGGAGCCAGTCGCCTTCGCCTGGCAATAATTCACGCACGACTCGTACAGGATCCCCTTGATGATCAGCTGGATAAGCCTGTCGTTCCTGGCCACCGTCAACGGGTGGCCCGGCTCGCTGCTCTTCCGATCGCCCGGCAGGAACTTCTCCACGAGGGGATGCACCTCCCTGAAGCACTGGACCCGGGCGTTGCTCGGATTCCAGTCCTTGTACTGGAGATGATCGGTGAGCCGCGGCAGGGTCAGCAGCAGGCACAGGCTACTGTACTCGTCCTTGCTCGGGGCGAATTTCTCGAGGTCGGTGAGCACCTTGACCACCTCCTCGACCGCGTTCTCAACGTTGCCGTTCGTCCCGGTACCGTGGATGTTCGCCTCGGATTTTATACAGAGGAGCTCGACGTATTTGTGCCTGGCGGACGAGTGAATATTACTTTTAAAACTTTTCCAGTTATTCGTATTGTCATTTTGGAGGATTTGCGTTTAAAGCCGAATGATTTCATGGATTTATCTGAATATTGGAATTTGAGGGAGCGTAAATACAGTGTTTGGTTATTTAAAATAAAATCAGTTCGAGAATACTTAAGCAAACTACATTAAACTTTCTAAAAATTTACATTTTTATCAATTACGATTGAACGCTAGACTTTATTCAAACATTATTATTATCATTATTCTACCACGTCGATATAATTCAAAATTATATGTAAGATATTTCTAGTGCTTGTTAAATGTTCCATAATCTAGACATCGATCCAAGATCAATTCATTACTAAAATTTTTAACTTGCTAGTATGCAAAAACAAATTTCTATTTTTTAATCGTCTAAAATATAACTAAACATGATTTGTTGTTGAAAAAATACTTAAATCAACAATAACAACATTTAATTAAAAAATAATAGATCCTGCAATATCATGTCTGAACGAATCCCCATACGCATTTCTGCATGCGGACCGTTCCCTCTAAGAAACGAAATCTTATTAGTTGGCTTACATAATAGGTGCGAATATGAAAGTTTCCAAGAACCCGTTTACTGAATCTCATTGAACATTTTGTATAAAAGCTAGATTTTTCAAACGGATTGGAATAGAAAATAAATATGAACAGGTCAGTTCTATACACTTATGGTTACCTAAAATTAATTTCGGTCATTCGTTTAGTTTAACAGAATTAATAATATAGAATATATAATATATCTATATGTAGTAAAATTGATGAAAATTAATGATATCTACAGCTTTAGAAGAAATTATTTTTTTTACAGTTTTCAATATTTTTAATGATAAACATAAAAACGTTATTAACGTTAAACTATAATCCATATAGAGAGTGAAGTAGTCACAGAAACGCACAGAAATATGTTGACACTCACAATCTGCTCTATACAGAACTGAGATGGAATGCACCACTTAGAAATGAGATGATTTTCTTTCTGGAACTTTGAAATTATATAAGGGATATCGTTAAAGTTTTTATAAGTTAAGAAAATAACACTGCATCCACAAGCTAGGGTACAATTTTTACAATTTGCCCAGGAAAAAAAAACTTCAGGAAAGTCGACGTTATTTATTTTTTGTATTTTGTAATTTTGACTATACTAGTCATTCCTGAGTAACTAGATACTTAGTGTTAGAATCTCAATTATGTAATGCTCCATTGAATTTTAAAATCCATATATAAGATCATGCACGGGCTTGAAATCAAAATATTCTTAGACGCTTAAACTCTAGGTTTTTAAATTTAGCCTTCGTGCTACATTATGAATTTTTATCTTAACATATTACTAATTTACTCGTGATCTATTTATCTGAATCTTAAATGATTTTATTTATTATTAAATGTTATATTGTTTGGAGCATCGGATGACTTATTCAAGAATTCATTCAATCAGGAAGTCGAACACTTATATATACTAAAATAAGATAAGAGTGAACGTTGAAACTTAGAGTTACGATAATTCCATTGCTCAAGCTGCAGTTTATATCAGCTGCAAATTTCTTAGTTGTATTCAGATGGTTTTTACTTTTTAAACATATAATATCTGGGTATAGTTTAGCTGGGCCTGAAAGGCCACAAATAAGAAAATATGCATCTCGTTGGAAAATCAATTTTCTCCAGGGCATGAAAAATCGATTCAAAATGATAAAAAAATATGTTTTCTTTTTTTATTCCAATGGGCCTTCTATACTATTATTTTTATTCAAAAACTGCAATAAGAAGCGCTTTTTTATTTAATTTCTATTTCGAATTATATAAATATTAGGTTTCTTGTAAATTCATAAGAAAACTTTATTAATTCGTTATGTTATCAGAAATTTGAGATCTGTTATTTTATATCATTTTACAGTGTTCTCCGGTGGGGTGATGTCTCCTTGCAAATCAATATCTCTATTTCGGAAAAATTCAAAACCATCCGTATAAAGTCCAAGAAGACTAGTTGAGGCAAGTTTACGTGTATGGCCACAAATCCAACGCACTAAAAGATTTTATCCGCCCCCTCGTGTATAACAATCTTGGATTTAATACACAAATATAGCTGCAAGTACTAATATTTTTTCCGTGTACTTATAGGAAATTGTAATTAAACGAATCTGTGGGCTCAATTGTTATTTAGCCCTATATATATCATCCATGAAATGTAGTTTTTTTTTTTTTAAAGTAAACAGTTTTAAATTATTGAAAATTGGACAACGAATCAAGATCAATGGATTTTCATAAAAAAAGATAAGGTCTAGTTAAATTAGTACGAACGAGTAATCCGATCCATTCCGTTCGTTGCCTAAATTACCTGAGTATCGAATAGGTGAACTTCCGCATGTCGAAGTCGGGCAGTGCCTCCAGGGGCTGTATGAACTCGAGCACGTCGTCCCATTGGCCGTCGAGGATGAGCTGCCTGAGGAACAGGACGTCGTCGCTGTACTGGCCGTTTATCACCCCGGTCTCGCGCTCGAGGGACAGCTGCGAGATGTGGAGGTCCCGGCCGTGGAGGAACTCGAGGGTGAGCCGCACCACGTCCTCCTCGCGCAGCGTCAGATGCGCCGCCGGCATCACGTAACGAATGCGCAGCCTGTGAATGTACGAGAGAGATTGAGAAAAGTGAGCCGTGGAGATTGTAGATTAAATCACGCTTAAAGCGGAGATTTCGGATTTACGAATGTAATATTCGAGATCAGACGCTTTAATCGTTAGAATTAATCCCCGGATCGGGCGCAATGGAGAATACGTTATTCTATCAATGATTGTGGGGAATATTAAAAGGCATTCGGACATGAAACCCTATACATTAATCCAGGATTTCTGTTCCAGGCGTATAAATGTACAATTATGGCTCTAGTATATATAAGTCTTGCCTCTTATAGTGAAGAATGGGATATTAAAGTTTTAAATTATCTTTAATTACAATTTGCACAGTGTTAATTTTAATAATTTCATCGTTTTTTATCTAAGTTTCTTAATCTTCTAAAAATTCAATATATCTATAAATTTTTGTATTTAATATTTATTATGTGGTTATTACAATTCATAGTTTCATACATCTGTAGTTAAAATTTAGACATAATAAATTAAATAAAGTAATAACATTAAATTCAAATGATGAAATATTGATTTATTATAAAATTGACATAAATAAATTTTTTATCAAGGCCTCAAAAGAAATTGTTTACAATAACTATTCAATGGTTATATAAATTATATACGTCTACAATAAGAAAATAATATTAGTGCAAATTATAATTTCATTTTGTATTTTTACAGAAAGCGATAGATTGAATTTTTGAGAAAACTGTGCGTTGTTCAAAATCGTATAATATCTTAGAATATTAAAGATTGCTCGTCAAAAATGAATTTAGTACCAAAAATAAAAAAAAAAGTGGCTCGTCATAAAATCTTTAAGAAAAAGAAAGTTAATTTTATTACGGTTACGATTTTAACAGTTAAAAAGTTTCCTATTATAATTGTACAGCATATTGTAAAGTTACATTTTTTAGGAAATTTTGTTTATTACTTACTTAATTTAAGAAAGTTACTATATATAAAACAACTAAGCGTTTATTATTTTTTCAGACTAAGGCGAGTTTCTGTCTGATACGCTTATGGCCTCCCACCCGTCATATACTTTCGTATTCAATAGAAACACCTTAAGCATTTATTCGAATCATATTTAATGGGAAGAGTGCAAGAACTCGCCATTCGCGTAATTCACCTATTGTGTACATTGACAGATTTTTATTATATCATAATATAGAAGTTGAACATTTTTAAGCGTTGATATTATACAAAAAAATTTTGTAAGAAAACGTAACTAAAGTTTCATTTCACGCATTCTAATACAATACAGCAATGATTTATATTTATCACGTATGTGCAGCAGCTATTCAACATGTATAAATCCGTCTTCCATTTAGTGGTATATTAATCTACTTAATATAGAAATTAGCCATCATAACTTTAACCGCTTATAAGTCGATAAAATCTATTGATACTGAAATAAAAAAAGGAAATTTTAAAAACAATTAAATTAATCGATTTGATAATTAACGAAGCCTTGATATTCGCTAACGCAGGGGATGAATAAACAAACTTGAATCGAAACAGGATCCATAAAATTTCTTGAAAAAAAAAACTAAATCACGCTTTAAGATATCTGATATATCAATGAAATAAAAATATCGCGTTCATCCGAGATCCCATTAAAAGCTGTAAGTATGAGCGTAATTTGTAGCCGCATAATATCCTGGGCAATAAACGTACTTTTTCTGTTTTTAGCCATGTATGCCGAAACAAAATTTTATCTCTCATTTCAGTCACAAGTTCGTGTACTCATTACGCAGACAATTGTTATCGTGTGCTCCGCGTCGCTGCGAAAGCAATTTTTTACCCTCTCTTTTCCAAAGAAAGTCGAACTCTCTGATTCCGCGTAAGTGGCCGAAAAAGAAAACACGCATTGCGCTCGCTAGCATCATCATCATGATCATCATCATCATCATCAACGCTGTCGTGCTTGCAATCAACCCACATTTATAATTATAACCTGTAAAATCGGCGTTCCCAGAACTGCGTAAAACTGACGCGCACGATCTGCGCTAAAAAACGCACGTCCCCAAGAGCCTCGACGAAACGCCGATGCGTGCGTGCGCGATGAGTGGCTAAGACCAAAACAAAAAAAAAAAAAACAAAAAAAAACAAAAACCAAAAAAAAACCGAAGGTAAGAAAACCTAGTGGAGTGGGATTTTTCGTTTATACACGCGCACGCATACAGGCTGCACGCATCTATATATGTATAATATACATGTATATACTTTATTATTCGGCGCCTAAATAACTGTCGTCGCCTCGACCGCTCGAGAGGGAGAAGCGCGTCAGCGCGCGGATATCGCTGCCGTCGGGTCGCAAACGTCGGAGACGGAAAGAGAGAGAGAGAGAGAGAGAGAGAGAGAGAGAGAGAGAGTAAGAGAGAGAGAGAGAGCAAGGAGAGGAAGGAGAGCAACGAACCCAAACTCGCCCGAGCTGCACGAGCGCGCGCGTGCATTCTTCGCTCGAGCGCGCGCCTCCGCCTGCAGCGCTGCGCCCGCGCGCGGCTTTTCGAGTTTCGCAACGAGACCCGAGCGTCGCCGAAACCGCGCGCGGCGAATAATAAAGCGGCGAGCTTGCCGGGCCGGCCGGCGCGGCTTCTTAAAACGGGGACAACGACCGCGGCCGAGATAACGCGCTTTTCGGGAGGAACGAGAGGGAGCGCGTGTTTCGTGATAATGTATATATATATATATATATATATATATATATATATATATATGTATATATGTATATATGTAAAGAAGAGGGCCGAAATTAGGGGACTACAGGGATGGATTAAGCTTACGTGGAACTCGCGAAACTATATTTTAGGCCGTAACGCCGTGTAAGGGATGGGAAATAAGAACAGAAAAAGAAAAAAGCTAGGATGAAAATTGTATACTTGGGGAATAATTTATGGAAAAGATTATTCACGGAGATCTATTTTAGATACGCATCCGAATGAATCCTCTGAATAGACCAAGCGATACAGAATAATTGAAAAATCTACGTAAAGTATTTATAAATCCATATTTATAAGACACGATAATTTTGTCTGGATTTAATGGTCATCTATTTTGCTATTCTCCTTTAAAAGCTTAACTTTCCAATCGATAATTATGCTGATCCTGGCGGCTTACGCGAGGCACGCAGATTCTACAGAGTTATATTGTGTTGTGTATTAAGCGTTAATTCAATTTCAATTTTAATTAATAGAATCTTTTTGAAATCAACCGGATGAGGTCCACCGGAAACGTTTTCTTTTTATTATAATTTGATTATGTCAATTAAAAAAAAAAACAGCAGTTACTATCAACCTTGTCTTTTCGTCTTATTCTACGTTATAAATGGTCTCCATAGAATCTTGTCATTGTATTATTAAAATAAAATAGTAATTAAAAAAAATACGTTGCACTTTTAATTACCTAATCCATTTTACTAATTGATTATCAATAAATACCATTTTATTACTAAAATTACCGTGGATCATAATCTTTTTTGAACTATTGGCAATTTATTACACTTTTTATTCGTCTTGATACTAAAAATAAATAATCTGTGTCTCTCGTAATCTATTTTTTACAGAGTTGTTAGGTGTAATCTAGATAAACTTTATGCAAATATATGAACAATGAATTTAATATTAACAAATCTAATTCACATGCTGTCTGAATCTATTAGCAAAGATCAGTATAATATATGACAAATCGTAATCTGCATACCCAACAAAGCTGAAGTCCACCCTGTTTTGTACGTAAAACTTTCAGTTGGAATGGTTTTCATTAAAAACCCGACTGTTGGAATCTTTATGTTCATCGATTCCCTTTTATTCAATTTTCTCGTCAAATAGAACTTCTACCATTGATTTTGTTATCATTGAGTTTATCGATAAGCAAAAAATAATCGTATAAATTAGATTTTGCCTCGAACTTCTGTATATTGTTGAGAGCAAAGTCATCACTATAGTTTAAATTGGTTTACACATTTCATTAGTGAATATAAGAAACTAGAATAATTTACTTAAATTTTGCGAAGAAAGTTTCCTGTAAAATGATTTATACATATCTATTTAACAATATTGAAACGCCTGATGCTCAAAACTCACTTATTTCGATAATATTCATAGCATTAACATTATAGTAATATTTCGTTGATCGCCCAAATTTGTATATAATTGAGGGATCATATATATACATATAATTTCTGTCGTTTGATTATATATATATATATATATATATATATATATATATATATATATATTTCATGTATATATAACGATGACAATATGCTGATGAAGAAAGTACCAGGTCATACGTGCACAGAGCAATTTCGCCTGCATAATGTTAATTACGAACTCGAATCATGTGAATCGGAGCAATTACGATAGAGCGTATATGTAATACGAAAGTATTGATCCGAATTTGCAAATGTCTAATATATATCGTAAGGATCGTCAATTTTTATAGAATAATGAAATTTCATTTTATAAAAATTAGATGTGTGCGTTCGTGGATATAAAGGAATACGGTTGTATTATCCTGAAAAATTTAAAAAATTTTAATATCGGCTAAAGTTTATTACTTTGAACTACATTTTTTTCTCATATTAATTATCAAAACATTGATCAAATTAGAATTTTGAGAAGTTTATTTAGTTTATTAAAATAGATATGATGTTATCCTAGAGTTGTAAATTATTTATAAAGTGCGAATAATTACAAATTTGGCCAATTATTGATCGCAATTTTTGTCTATTATCATATACAAACCAATTTTTTTTTAAACATATACTACAACGATTTTCTAAATAGTGATTGTCTTGATGGGGTTTAAAAACATGTTAGGCTCCAGAGTTTTTACAATATCTCGTAACAAATGCACTTAGTTCGGTGAAAAATTAAATAGATAATTAAATTAAGCAAGTACAAATGTTAAAAATGTAATTATAACACTAAAATTAAATACATATTATTTACTTAATACCAAAGAATAGTTCTATAAGGATATAAAGGAACAAATCTAAATATTTAATGTTGAACATTTTGATTAGGATAATAAAATTATAAAACAAATGAATTTTTTGATTTCTATTTATGTAAGTTTGTTGAACCGCGGAACAAGCCGATTGCTGAGGTGACAAAATATACAATTTTTTTGCTGCGCAAAGTCCTTACTATTAATGAACTTCTATTTTCCTCTATTTTCAACATATCTTTATCTTTTCTCACTATTTATGAATATGCGTTATTTTGATTAAGTTAGTGTTTTCTCATTTATTTTTATAAAAACACAATTGACAAAAATGCAGAGATTGGCGCTATTATAGCTTTGTCTCTAATAAAATGGTTATTATTGTATAAAATAAATAAATAAATAATTAAGTAAACTAACAATTATGATTATTTTAGATGCTGAATTATATGATTAGTTGTATTCGATTTTGTGAATAAATAGTATTTATAATTTAAGCAGAGGAAATATTAATTCTTCCATTAACACTTTTCATATTCCACATCATCGAACTAATTTAAATGAATTTCATAAATTAATTGAAAAAATTCTTGCATTTAATTTTATGCAAGTCTCATCTATAAAATCTTTATCTCAAACAAAGCTTTATTTCATCTATTATTCTACTAATCATCTAGGACAATTGCATCGACTATATTTAAATGCAGTACATCGGATAGTAGGATTGACAGATTTAAATCGTTTCCATGTAAACATTAAATTTGTTAAAAAAAAAAAAAGGATTCACTCCACCCAGTTATTAAATTTTAAATGTTCTATTTCGTTTTAAAATTCCGTGTAAATATTCCGCCTCCTTGGTTCTAAGAATTTACACAAGCATTTTAGAGCGTTACAAACTACATTCTGATTTTTTCGCAACGCTCTCATTCATTTTTGCGATTCATCGAATCTCCGCCATAGCCCATGTGTCTAAAGGTGTTGCAACGTCTAAAAAATTCCGGAGTCAACGAATATCCGTCAATTATTATATGAGGCTCCGTTTCCAATTTGGCCAGTCTAAGAGTTACGATCGAACAGTGAACAAGTGAAACGATTAACAATGTTTGCCAGAAAATACATTGTGGTGAGTTCGAGTGTTGCTAACAGTTTATTTTTTTTACATATACATTCGTGACAGGAAAAGCTGTTACAATCGTTAATTAAGAGTAGAATTATGAAAAAATAAAAACAAAAACTTTACCGATATAAAAAATTTTTTTTTTGATGTTAATAATATATTTTAAAAGCAGTGATGCGGTTTCGATTAAAAGTTAAACAGTTATTGCATTGATTTTAAAAAATATTATAAAATCAAATTTTATATCATCGATTTCATCCATAATATTAATCGTTACAGAGTGCCGTGCTGGCTTTTACATTAATCTGTTCCATCAAAGCGCAAATATTCATTCCGGCCCAGGCTGCACCAATTTACAATATTCCAAGTTTCACGAATCCTACTATAAATTTGTACCGGCAGGTGAGTTCTAACATTCCTGGCTCGTAGAAAAATTTCGTCACTAAGAACCATTTTGAGTTTGATAAAAAACAATATTTATACGATGTTTATTTTTGTCATTTTGAATGCGCGAATGAAGGAATTTATATATTGATATGAACAAGTAATTTTGAAAAATTGTGTTTCCCTTTTAGAGTCAAATTCCTGAAGGTTCTAATGGAGGCTTATCAACTTTATCAAAAGGCAATTCTGCCAGTGCATCGATGCCACTACAACACTCGCAGATTGATGATGAAGCAGAGAAAGCAGCGAATAGATCACCTGCAGCGCTACCTAAATTCATAAATTCGAAATCGTCAGCAGCACAAGTAAGCACTTGAGACTATATCGTAAAGACAAATACTAGCTGAACAAGTAATAAATAGGCTTCAATTCTGAGGATACTAATTAAAGATATGTCTATTTATATAATTAAAATCTACATCACTATATTATTGCTGAGCACGATGAATTTGGATTAATCTTTGCATTAATTATCATAATAATTAACTGAATAGTAAATATCTTTGGTAGACGAAATCGATTTATATCTTTTACTTAAATTAAGAATCCTGTAAATCTATAGAAATTGTTTTAATTATTAGCCAATCTGGAAGAGGATAATAAATAAATTCTGATATTCAAAACTTTTGGTAATTAAAAAAATATAGTTTTTAATACATGTTTAGATGGAATGTAAGAATCTGTGAATTACATTAAAAATAATTCGATACCATCGTTAAATAAGGAGTTTAAAAAAAACCTTAAAGTATAATCTTGTGAAATAGTCTCAGAATTATTAAAATTTTAAAATGTTATACTTTGTTAATTTACAGTTAAAGCATACTCTTCAAAAATCAGGAATTTTAAAGATATCAAATATGAAAGTTGTGATTTTACATACGTTTTAATTCTTTCTTCTTGACTAAAAATGATTATATTAACTAATAAGAAAAGAATTCTATAAATTTAAAGTATGTGTTTAATTATTAAAATCAGTTTAAATGCAGCTTTCATACCAATTGATACAATTAAATATAATTTTTATTATTGTATCTAATTCAATGTCTCATCATTTATAAATCAAAATATGGATTATTATAATTAATGTATACACCCTCAAATATAGAAGAAATTTGAAAAAATTTGTATTATTTCAAGAATATATCGTGGAATTGTATTATCTTTCAACATAATTTTCGAATAAACTCAGAAAATATATTCTTTTATTATTGTGTTCTCTGTAGAATATGTTACAAACTCGATCGACTGATACTAAAGATAAAACAGAGCAAATATATACTAAATCAATTGAACCAATAAATCAAAATAATGAGCAAGCTCCTAACGGAATAGTTCCTTCATCTTCTGAATCTCCAAATAGTACAACTAAAGTTAACGTTCGCAAAACAAAAATTCGATCTCCAGGTATAATAATTTTTTTTAATTATAAAAATTTAGATTGATAAGTAAGTTAATATTATAATATTCAATTCCACATAATTTTTTAGATAACAAGGAAACCATAGAAGAACTAGAATTTCTGGAAAAAGCAGCCAATCCTAGCGACGAATCAGCATCAAAATCAGATAATAATTCGTGGTCCGGCCAGTCTCAAAATAGCCAAAAAGAAATAAGCAATGAAAAAAGTAATGTACCATACCATATGTGGGGTAACAATATCGATTCGAAAAATGTAAGTATTAAAATATTACTTTTAATGTATTTATTTTTATAGTTCTCATATTCATTTTACAGTATGATAGTAAAAAAAAACTGAATTCTGTGAGCGACATGATGAATCAATATAGAAAAGTAATGAAAGATTTTGATAACAATCAAAATTCTCAATTACAAATGCCTGAAAACGTTATAACGGGTCTCAGAAATGCAATGGACAAATTTCAGCAATCAATGTCCCAATCAAAATTGGTACAAAAAACGAAGTCATCTTCTCAAATAAATAACGAAAGTCAAAGCACTGATAATGCATTTCAGAATAAGCAAAATGGTTCTTCTAATTTGGAAGGTAATTATTCTATTCGATTAATTTAAATTTTAAAATATCGTATCTAATTATATCAATAATATTTTTGATACAGAATCACAATCACGCAAAGTCAACCAATCTGTTGAATCTGAATCAAGGAGTAGTGCAAAAAGTTCACAGAATGTAGATAATAGACCAATCATGGGAGCACCAAATAACGGTTATTATAATGAATATCAAGATTTGTCTGGCTATTATGGACAAATCTACAATCCTTACTATCATCCTACTGGAGGACAGCTTCCTAATGCAGCATACACTCCGTATGGAGCCAACCGTCCTTATGGATCATATCGTCCTTACGGTTCATACTCTACCTATAGAGCGGGACATTTTCCACGTATAACAGATGATGTCATTGGAATGCCACCAAATACTTTACCACCAAGTCTAGCTGAATTAACTAAGGAAAGGGGAAATTATAAGAAAAGAAGCAACTCTCAAAATATACCAGATTCCATAAATTCATCAACTAAGTTAGTTTCATCGCCATCTTCATTATCACAATATGCTACTGTTACTCCTAGTTTATCAAGAAGCTACAGGCAAATGCAACCCAACACAAACGGAGGCTTTTATCCAGGAATAATAACTCAATCAGCACTTGACTTAGCTCGAGAAATTCCAACGGGTAGATATGGAGAAATTGGACAAGCAGGTGTGGGTTTGGGCATGAATATAGCTAGAACGGCTAATCCTTTTGCAAGACAGTATTTAAAACAAAGTTACCCTGCAGAAAATAGTTGGAATTCAGCACCTAGTTTAGTAGATAATATTGAAAGTCAAACAATATCTTCTCCAAATTATGACAAGGTTGAATTACCGGCTATATTAACTGCATCACCAACTTCATTATCTCAGCATGCTGTTGTGCATCCCATTTTATCAAATAGCTATAGACAAATGTCTCCAAATAGAATGTGGTATCCAGAAATAACAACTACATCATCGCTTGACTCAGTTCAGAACATTGAAACAGGCAGATTTAATCAAATTGAACAACCAGACATGAATTTAGGAATAAATATGGCTAAAATGGTTAATCCTTTTGCTAAACGAAGTTATGCTGCAGAAAATACGTATGATTCAGCATCTAGTTTAATCGATAATAGCGAAGATGTATCCTCATCAAATATTGGTAATGGAGAAATGCCAACTATCTCAAAGTCATCACCATCTTCATTAACGCAATATGCTCCTGGTCATCCTGTTTTATCAAGAAACTATAGGCAAATGTATCCAAACACAGGCTCCTATGCAGGTGCGATAACTGGATCTTCACTAGATTTAGCACAAAATATTGGAATGGGTAGATGGGGCCAAATTGGGCAATCAGGTCTCAATTTAGGTATGAATATAGCTGGAACTGGTAGTCCTTATACTAGTTATTATCCAGGACCGATAAGTGCGTCTTCAGTTGACCTAGCTCAGAATATTGGAGCAGGCAGATTTGGTCAAATTGGTCAATCAGGTGTTAATCTTGGAATGAATATAGCTGATACAGCTTCTCCTTACACAAAACATTATTTTAAGCAAAGTGATCCTTCCCAAAGCATAAATTCAGCGATGGTAATAACAAGTAGCAACGCGGGTCAGATAATATCTCCTTTAAATATTGGTAATAGAGCAGTACCAACTGTATCACCTTTAACGCCAAATTCATATGCTATTGTTTATCCTATTGTATCAAGAAACTATAAACAAGCGTTTGCAAACCCAGCTTCGTATGTAGGACCCGTAAGTACATCTTCACTTAACTTTGCAGGAAACACAGGACCAGTCAGTTTTAATCCAACAAGGCAATCAGGTCTTAATTTAGGAATGAATGTAGCTGGATATGCTAGTCCTTACAATAGTTACTATCCAGGATCGATAAGTGCGTCTTCACTAAACTTACCTGGACCCATTGGACCGTTCGGTTACAGTCAAACATGGCAACCAGCTCGTAATTTAGGAATGAATGTAGCTGGAACGACTAGTCCTTATAGTAGTTCCTATCCAGGAACGATAAGCGCATCTTCATTGGACTTAGCTCGGAACATTGGAACAGGTCGTATGAGTCAAGTTGGGCAATCAGGTGTAAACTTAGGAATGAATATAGCTGGATCTTCGAGTCCTTTTATCGGTTCCTATCCAGGCTCAATCAGTGCATCTTCAATGGACTTAGCTCGTAACATTGGAACAGGTAGTTTTGGTCAAATTGCACAATCAGGTGTGAATCTCGGAATGAATATAGCTGGAACTACAAATCCTGTAGCAGCAGGGCGTTACTTTAGGCGAAGTGATCCTTCAGAAAATAATTGGAATTCGGCTTTCACTGTAGCAGATAGTGCCACAGGTGAAACGATGTCTTCTACCAATATTGGCAATGGGCAAATGCTAGGTTCAGCTGGAGATAATATAGAAGGAACAATTACAGGGTTAGAAGAACCTATTTCTACAAATATAGATGATTCTTCTTCTCAAGTTCAAAATCCAGGTGGTTCTATTTGGAAGTCTGCAACTAATTTAGGATCTAATATTGCCAAAACAGTAGGGGCCTACCGAATGTCAGGATCGCCTAGTCCAGCACAATCCATTGTAAATTCGGCAACAAATCTAGCAAGTAACATCGCTAAATCAGCCAGTTCACTGGGAAATTTTATGCCTGAGGGTTCTAATTCTGATTCTGTAACATCTTTTTGGAGAGCAGCAAGTGGTATTCCAATGGAAATTGCAAGTTCAGCGACAGATCTTGCAAGTAAAATAACAGATACAGTCCTCGACCCTGTTTCTCGTACAAATCCTTCTAGTAATATAAACCAGGCAATCGACATGAGAGCTATTGGAGGTTCTCCAATGAATCAAGAATTTTTAGGAAGTAGTCAAGCTCTTCTGCCATACAGTCCTTATAATAGAAATGAAATGTCTTACGAAAATCCAATTGTGGGTCTTTCGTCGGCATATCCAGGTGCTAAAATAATTCCATTAGGAACATTTTCCGAGTCATCGTTAAATTTAGCTGGAAATATCGGAAATCTAGGAACGAATCCTAGACAATGGGGTCCAGTTGCATATTATTAAAAAGTAGTAGAAAAGTTACACTATGAAATTAAAAATTGTTTTAATCTATTATTTACACACTGTCGTTAAAATCTATTATGTTGAGATTTTTAAATTATCCCATGATTAGTTTTAATAATTTAATATCTAAGTTATTCGTTTTGTCATGTATTTATTTTCTAGTTATTTAAATATCATCTCATCCATTATCTGTATGCTATTTCGCTAATATATTACTCATTAGATTTATTGTACTAAGATAATATTTTATTAAAATAATTTTTATTAAAATAATTCTTAATTAAGTTTAGTTGCGTATATATAAGTTCGAATGTGATTGTTAAATGCTCTTATCGAATTCCGTCCAAATCTAATTTCTATGTATTGTTTTCAAAATAAATAATACTTTCTAACTCGGCTTCTATTACTTCAAACCTAAGGAATGTATTTTAAAATTCTTATATTATAATTATTTAATTATAATTATTATGTATTTTAAAATTCTTATATTATAATCTGTTCAATCTAACTACTTTAGTGGAATTAAAGCAATTTTGCCATATTGAACAAGAATCTATTTGTAAGCCATTTTTCTACGCTCTTAAGAAATTTTAACAGCCCTATAATATCTTCTATAAAATTGAAGCTATCATTGTGAATAAGGAAATGCATTTATAAACTTTGATTATAATGTTAAAAGTATTGATATTTTTTTAATCGATACAGTAATTTCGAAGATGTTTTGTGGATATTCCCAATGTGTAAAAATATATTTAAGAAAGTATCATTTGTATGCACTTGTTTATAAAAAAGGTGATATTCTATTTCTTTGATGACGACCAAGAAAAGAAATCTTTAAGTATTTCTACTGAAATGGATAACATTTTCAGAATTCTAACAAACCACTGACAATAATAAAAAATTATTTGGCCTTTCTTATTTATAGATCAAGTAATTGAATGAAAAAAACTAGTACTAAATATTATTAAATGTTGGCTTAATATAATAAATAGACACATAGGGAGAAAAGTAGCCAATATTATCTCAGATTATGCCGTAAATGTATACTGCATAAATATAACTTATACTCGTATAATTTTAGAGAAGATATAGCAAGCCGGTAGTGTATCAGACCGTATAGATGCGAGATAAAAGCTCAAAGCGCGTAATGCACGTTAAGCCTGCGTATGTTAGCAGCAATCATAATTATGCCCACGGAAAACAATTGATATTGCAAAATGGTATTATGGCTTTGCGTTTCAAGCGTGAAAAATTTAATTGAACCTTAGACAATACGCATTTTTTGCTTATTCTAGTCCCGACATGAATGGAAAAATTTAAGATAATAAAACGTTAAAACCATATATTTTAATAAATAATATCTGCTAATCTTAATACACACGAACCTTATATTTATACAATCATAATTTTATACAATGCGATTCACGAATTTGTCGCTTAATTTCCTCATTGTTTAAATTATGTATTAGCCAACAGAAAGCATAAGATATTTTTATACTCGAAGAACTTCGACTAACGTAATACAAGATTGAAAATTGCCGGAAGTTATGAAATCGGCCCAATGACAATTCGACCGCTACGCATCATTTAATACACGGCCCCATAGTCACGATCGTGTATTACGCGCTCGAAACAGCGACGGTTATTTCAAATTTTTAATCCGCCGCGCGCCATTCTCAATGGCCGAGTCTCGAAATAAAGCCCGACGATTACACGAACAATTTGCCATTTGACAATCGACGCTGAGCGCAGGAGGGCTGTTGAAATATTTTACTCTCAAAAGTATGCGCATCAGCGGCTTATCGATCTCGAACGGAAATACTCCCCTTCTCCCATCCTCACCCACGGGACTTTCTTCTTTTTGACCGTGACGTCGTGTCGCTGAGCGAGCTCCTTTGCAGCGGGCTCGGGCACGTAATGCTCATAAAGGAGGAGATTTAAACTTTAAAGAGGGCACTGACTGAAAGATATATATATATATATATATATATATATATATATATATATATATAGAGAGAGAGAGAGAGAGAGAGAGAGAGAGAGAGAGCAGAAGAGCTTTTCAAAAGATTCCGCGGCGAGGTTAAAATTGACCGAAGGCTGCATTTATTGCTCATGCATGATATGCGCTCAGGGAGCGTAATATATCCGCGCCAGATCGTTCCGGTCGAGGAAAGCCAAATCCTTCGTCGGTTCGCCGGCTTAAGTTTGCGCACGGTCTTATCGGTCTGCCTATCTTTGACTGGGCTTGAGGAGGGCGGGGGTGAATATTTCTATGCGAGAAAAGCATATGCGCCGAGGGCGCGTGAGCAGGAAAGAGACGAGCTACTGACTATGTATTGTTTAGCGCAAGGTTTGTTTCTTTCTGTTGCTGCTTTTATATCGACGAAGAATTGAATTCAGAGATTCAAAATATACAGATAGACTGATGGTTACCAATGAATGCTTGCGTATATAATTATGATTATGGGTTAATTCAACAATTCAGTAAACTTAATATTAAAAATATTTATCAAATAGTATATTAAAAGTAATATCAAATAGATGTATCTGAATTTTAGAATTTAAATTGTTGAAAAAGATCGTGTGAATAATAGATGCCGCTGATGAATTTCAAAATATACCTAATATTAAACTTGTAAACATTTCATTGGTCATTTATTTTTCAAAACCATATGTATTAGTTATGCTTCTGAATTTCTGTTACACAATACGGAATTATGTCAGTTAGCCAGGTAATAACAATATGCTTGCATTCGACGCATTTTCTGGTAGAAGTTTACTATTATACTAAATTATGTTGATAGAAAGTTAATTATAGATGAAACAAAATTAGATATAGAAGCTCGAATCCTTAAAATTCATTCAATGTTTAAATGTACTATTTTTGTTTCCATAAGTTTCAATTGAATATGTGCTTATAAGATATATCGAATACGGTTACGCAGTTTTGCGGCAAGATATGGCATAGTCATACCTTATATAGGGATTTTTACTTATGTTCGAAATTCCTGTAATTCATTGACGTATTTGTTAGTATATCATAATAATTAGTTAAGTTTTTCATTCTACTACCGGTCAAATTACAAGCACTATTTTTTTGAAAAAAGAACAAGTATTTTAAAAAATTAGAGTAACCAATATCACTTTATTCGCTCTAAATATTATGTATTCAACATTTCTTTCTTGACGTATTCTATAGATTTGAATTATCTTGGAACGCGATTTTCTCAATTCTCTTTCATGTCACGACAGATACGGTTTTGCGGCAATGAGTTTTAAAATGTCTGTAAATATCAAGTTCTCTGTCTATTTCTATTATGCCATCAAATTTTTTCAATACTGGTTCCAATGAATGACGTACCTAATATAAGATTTCTATCATAGGTTATATCGATTTATCATATAATAAAGAAATCAATAGTATAATAATTTAAGATTTATCAGATAAGGGCTCGATGACAGTATGATTAGTTGAATATTGAGTTTACTACATTAGACCACTTTAATGAGAATAAATGGTTTTACTGAATAGCAGAGATATTGATGATCTTTCTTCCACGACTGTATTCCTCACGACAGAAACTTTTTTTATTAAGGTGTTGGAGTAAGTTTTTTTATATGCGAATTTCATTTATCACTCAAGAAGCGTTAAAAAGTGCGCAGGTGTAAATTATTGTAATATACAATTTTTTGTCAATGTAAATATCGATTTTATTTTGATATATGCTTATAATTTTAAAAAAATAAATGAAAATATTTGAATTGTGAGCCCTAATATAATACCTGTAATAAAAATTATATCAATACATCCAGTACTTTTATATCAATCATAAGCCTTGAAAAATTGGGAGCAAGCTGATATTATAGAAACAATTAACGTAATCATCATAAAGAAAAGAAATATTATTCGAACTGTTGTGAAAATATTAAAAAATATATGCCCGATCTCTCTGTCTACCTTTTCTACATATTCTTTGTAATCCTTGCAGAAAACCCGTAAATATGTTTAGCATATCTGATTTTCGGTGACAAGATAATCTACTTCTTACATTTTGGACCAAGGTTTACATACGGATACTTTCTAGTTTTGTTTTGAAATCGACGGAAACACCTTTACATTATTTAAGAAAAAATGCACATAAAAAATCTCATATTAGAAATCACCGTCGCTAGTTAGTGATATTATAGACATTCTATATTTACATATTAACAGATATTAATTAAAAATAAAACGATTATAACGAAATTCTATAGAATTTAGATATAGCCGCAGCCTATGTAGAACGAGGATAAAAATAAACTCGCCAACTTCATTCGTAGTCACGTATATATGCAGATGAGCGGAGAACAAAAATGTTAAAAAAGTCTATATACAACCACAGCTAAGTATTTGTAAATAAACGTTTAAAAATAAACGCGATATGAGTCAGTTTTTCTAACAATTTATATACAAATTTTTGTATAACATCTGGGAATACACATAAATCCGAATTCTAAATTTTCATTTAAAATTCCATTCGACGCTTTGCTGATTCGAATTTCTATACTAAAACTTACGTAGTACCTTCTTCAAATTCCTCTCCACTACCCCATCGTCTTATCGACAACAATCGGCCGCTCGTGTATCGAGAGCTTCTCTCGTACGACAATATTGGCCAGATTACTTAAAAATATACCCAGGAAATGATGCACGCATGCTCGCGCGAGTAATATAATCTGATAGGCCGCTGTGGCACCGGTGCGTGGGTGAATCAAAGAACCGCTTGACCGTATATTAATGTCTTAGACGCGCGAGTGGGAGATGACACCGACGATTTAACTCCCCCGCTCTCCTCTCTCTCTTTCAATCTTTCTCCCTAACTTATGTATCGCATAGATGTAAATAATGAAAGACAAGACATACATCGCCTTTCAAGCACGATTGTCGGAAGTACTCCGGGCGACTTATAAACGATATATAATATCTCGTATAATAGACAGTACATAATATTTATTCGTATACTTATTTATTGTGCACGAAGCGCTTGCTCATTCGCGCGCATGTGAACACGTACACCTTATGTGCACACGTGTGCATTTATTCGATACTCCGCGATTTGTTTTGTGTTGCTCCTTCATATGTATATATATGCGCACAAAACCTTCGTAAACATAGATTGCGCTGTTGGAGCGTCGGCAATGTATAAATTTTCACGATATATTTATTGGAATATTGCACGAGCGTTGAGAAATAAAAATTGTGCGATTTTAGAAATATATTACAGGCGCGAGATATGTGCCCGTGAAGCGAGCTTGAACGCGATAAGTGGCGGAAAGTCTCTGAAAGGGCTGCCGTTTTATTTTTCCTATATACCATGTAGGATAGAGTTTAGATATAGTTATATATATTTTATAGACATCGTGCCGAGGACTGTTAACGATTCCTATATATATATATATATATATATATATATATATATATATATATATATACATACACATATATACTGCTTTAACGTGAAAAATTGAAGTCCAACTTGAATTACGAATTTAACGAGGGCAAGTAATGCGCGCGCGCGGCTCGGTCATTAGGGCTTTAATGTTTCAATGACGATTTTATGATGAAAGTTTACGGGTGCAGCTGGAGCATTAATCGTTGTTTTATATATGATATATATATATATATATATATATATATATATATATATATATTGATAAGAATAGGTGGAATTGAGAACGGGAGAAAAAAAAACTGCAGTTGTAATTCTAAAAAAGTATATAAATAATTTTATTAGAATAAAGATATAATGTGTCTTAAACGGATTAAATACTTGCGGTTTAATGCGCTGGTCTTCCTACAGATGGCGAATGTATTAATTATAATATTAGGCAGAAATAAAAGAAATATAGAAACCAAAATTGTTTTGAAATTCGTTTGTTTTCAATTAACATTTTATTTTGAAAAAGATTTGAAAACTTGTGTTAAAACTAATTTATTTTAAATCTTTAATGAACTTACTTACAGTTTTTCAAACCGAAATAGACTAATAAGCTGACAACTGTTATAAATCAATGTACACTAATGCCACAAAGATGGAATTACATTTATCACAATTTGATATATTTACATTTCGATTGAATATTATAAATTTAATATTCTTCAATTTTTCATTTCATATTATCTATAAAATTGCTGTCTTGATGTTGAATGTATTTGTATTGATTTAAGGCAAGTACAGACCACTCAGAGCCTGTAAATATAGTTTATCCCTTCCGTGTAAACTACCATTAGAGGAAAGTGTGCAAATCTGTAAAGTGGTTTGTTTGAACAACGAAGGAGAATTTAACCATTCAACTGAAGCCTTTAAGCTATTCTAGGAATCTTCTATTTAGATTACTACAAAAGACGTAAACTGATGTCTGAAATTCTGTGACCCAGAGTTAGAATATGTTTTATCCTTATTTATTTAACGTGTAATTTTCAAAAATATGATAAAATACATATATTTGGTTCATTTCTTGATGTTGCAATTAATTTTCGGGATGGAAAATTCTAAATCCAGCTCCAGGATGCGTCCTCATGTGCGCACGAAATTAAAGGACATGGAATAATCAATGTAAGAATCGATGGTGACTATCAGCGGATGAAAATCGTCTAATCATACCGCTAATTGCACATATAATATTGTAATAATTAAGTAATGCTGTAAATTTAACCATTTTTATGGATTTACAAAATTATTATTTTGTATACAATATTTTTATACTGGTATAATATAACGTTTAATTTTATTGTGGATGGCAATAATTATAATATTCTCTCGTGGTTATTATAATAACAACAATTTTATTTTCCAATTTTGAAGATTGAGATGGCGCGTGAGTCGCCCGTGAGTCTATGCCTACAAAGAATAGAACATGTACTAATACTGCAAGGTCGTGCAAATCGCTTAACATTGAAATAATTCCTCTTGACATCGTCGGTCAGATAATAAAGCACAAAACAAGATCGCAACATTAAGAATAAAATATCACCGCTAGCCTGCAACTAATCTAAAAAAATTGTCCTCCCTCGCCTTAAGCCCAGAATATATATCACGGCAAACAGTGAGGCAGACAATGGGCTGTGTCGAATCCTCTACTACATACATATAACAGCATCCGACTCTTCAGACGACTGGCCGTCTCGGAAGCGTCTCCCTCGTACCAGCCAGCGCTAACTGTAACAGAGGCGGGGGGAGGAGTCAACTCTCATTACCCTCGTTAATAGCCGACGAGCTTCCGAGCAGGAACCCCTCCTCCCGTTGCACAACCTTTGAACCCGAGGCGTGTCCGACGGTGCTCTCGGCCATCAGCTGACCCCCCCCCTTTCCCGCCGCCAGAAAAGAAAAAACGAAGAACCCGAGACGTCTCCCGGTTAAATATTCAATACCCGTTCCTCGTGTTGCGTCTTCTCTCTCTCTCTCTTTTTCTTTCTCTCTCCCTCTCTCTTTCTCTCTGCTTCTTCCTATCCCGGTCGCCCGTTCGAAAAAATGTACCAGTGCAGCGTGATGGCTACAACGCGGCGCGTGAAGCGTGTAGCATGACACATATTTTTACACGACAGACGCGCATCAGAGGTCTTACGGAAACAGCAGAGAATGGAAAGATAGAGAGAGAGAGAGAGAGAGAGAGAGAGAGAGAAAGCGAGGGGGGGATAAATCCGTAAGATCTCAACCAGGAAGTGTTCAGTTGTTCAGCGCAGCGCATGCGCGATCCCCCGGTCAATTTTCAAGCTCGTTGTTTTTCACGCTCGCGTATCCTGCGGGACTTCTATAGCCGTTAAGAAAAAAAACAAACAAACTCGAGCTGAGGAAAGAAGAAGCTGAATGGAGGGATGTGGAGAAAGATGGACGAGAGTTTTATAGTGTTGCTACCGCAGGATGTGGGAACTTTCAGTAGACCGCGATATCGCAAGTTAATGATTTTTCATCCGCCGCGAGTTTGCATACTGCGGATTTTAATAATGATCAAACAAAGTCGCTTCTGTGCGCCAATGGGGTAATCTCTGCGTTAAGTGAACTTTATTATGTTTAACTCTAGCTACTGTATCGTAGGTACCGTAGGAGTCGAGTTTTTTTTAAAATGAAACATATAATGCTTGCGGTAGAACGTGATTTTAGATCTACCTCGTTACAAGCTGGCGAAGATTATGATCAAGTGTTCAAATAATACACTTAGCACACAATGAGACAATTATAAAACGATGTAATTTATATCGTTTGGATGGCCTACTGTATAACGCACTAGAACTAGGGATGAGTAAATTAATGTTTTGAAGTAAAATTTCTTTCGCAATAAATGGGCATTTAATCAAATAAATCTCTGTTGGAATGAATTGAAATCTCAGGTGGAATCGAATTCCCATCTAAATCTATTACGGGTGGGAAAAAGATTGCCAAGCACTCAGACGTTATAGAAGCAATCTTCTAATGTATCTTCTCACTCTGAATTAAGATCAATGCTTTTCCATTCTATATACCACATGCATGATTCGATTATCTAGATAAGGAGCTACTTTCTATCCTCAAGAAGGTCTGTGTCGAATGCATTATGAGGATTATGTTTTTCTATAAATGCAAAGGTAGGGAAATCCAATAAAATTTACATTGTAGAAATAAAAGCGGTAAAACACCTGCTTTTAATTTCATTACTGCTACCAAATATGACAGAGGTGAACGTGCTATTTTATCTTTAGTTCTTTGGGGAGAAAGTCTGAACATTTTTTGATCAGGATTTTTTTAGTTCGATGCTCTGAACCGTCAATTATCATGTCGAAGAAAACCAAAATTTACTAATAACTTATCGGCGGTAAAAATTCCTATAATAAACAAGACAATTATTTATTATAATGTAGTTAAAACAAACATTACTGTAATTTTTATAGGAAAACTAACTATATTTAAAACACTTTATGAAATGAATATTTGATCGAAATTCGTTTTTCTGAAAGGATATACTCGTATGTTTGGTCTAAATCAGAATTACAATATTGAAATAAATCATTATCATTCTATCTCAAATAAATTGAAATTCAGTACAATCAAAAAATAAGTAAAACTTGAAATGTTGAATGGCATCTTCTCTTATATATTAACATAAATCTTCGCATTATCTTTGTTGTAATTTCTTCATGATGTTATGCATTTCTCGAAGATTCATTAATCTTGTCAAATTTAAATTCGACTAATTTCTCCATTAATATTACAATTATTATTCTTTAAATATGTACAATAAGTAAGCAATGAGTCGAGCGTTCATTATCCTAGAATTCTCCAATACTCCATAATGAAAAGGAGAAACGCAAAGGTAGGGGAGAAGGGGAAGCGAAAAAGAAAGGAAAAATAAGTGCACGAGACTCCTGTAATTTTCACTTTTTCGAATCCACAATGAACCGCAACGTCGTATATCTAGCGGCGAGAGCATACCGCATAAGTATCGCGGTTAGAAGAAGAGCCCGTAAAAGCTATATACCGCACCAGGTACATCGTACATCATCCCGACGGAAGCTGCCACGGAACTCGCGCGCGCCGCGCGCGGATCGCGGTTCGCTGCTCGCAATTTGCTGCCAACGTGAATCTTCCGCGCGACCCCACATCCCCCATCCCACTCACCACGGCTCATTGTGGCACGCCATTCATTCCGCGGGCGATATTATATTCGTCTGGCTCGCGTCGGCACGTTTTATGCGCGCGGGGATGTCTCTCGCGAAAAAAAAGTGGGGAAAAAAATAGAATGAAGAGCAGGGCGACAAAGAGAAGCAGCGAGAAGGAGAGAGATGATTGCTGATGAAGAGTGGATTCGAGCCGGATTATAAGTAGACGTCTGATGCTGCTGATGGTTGTGTGTCTGGTTTGGTTCTTTTTTTTTATACATTGGTTCCAGGGATCGCTTTTTGTGAAACCTAATGGGAAAAAAACCTGCTTTTAACAGTGCTCGTTACTCATGTTAGAGACAGAAACTGTAAACAAAATTTAATTGTATTTTTTTTATATTTTTAGGAACATTATGTAATTTACGATCAAAATGTTTTATATATTATAGGTCTTTTTTATGTTAAAAGAAGTATGAAAATAACGGAAAAGATAAAAAATGAGATAATTATGAAATAAAAAAATTATGTAAAACGAATCAATGGTCTTAATTCAAAGTAATTACCCAGACGAATTTTTTAATTATTTTAAAAGAAATGGGAGGAATAAATGCTTGTTGTACAATTATAGTATAGATTGATAATAAAAGAAATTGTCTTTTTATGAATAGTTTTATTACATTTTGAGACCCAAAATTAATTATGACTATGTAAGATAAGCCTCCTTTATATAAGAAGGCAGGCTTTAAATATAAAAGTAGAAACAGGAAGTAATCAATGAAAAACAAGTCAAATTAAATATTAATAGTATAAAATAGAAGTCGTTTATATACCATGAAAAGAATAAAATATTTTAACACAAATAACGTCTTTTTTTCATTTTACATTAGTGCTCAATTAATCAAGATAATTACAAAAAGTAGATATGAAGGTAAATGCTACTCATGAGTCATCGATTAATTTCAATAGACAATGCCTCGAAATTCATATCCCTTCATACTTCAACCAAATATTACTGAATATTTTATTAAGTCGAAAATAGTACACAGATGTCAACATTCATACCGATGTGACGTAGCCATCGATTTTTTCTTCAGACATAGTAATTACATTAATTTATTTTTATGCTAAGGTATATACGTAATTGTTTTGTACAAACAGTATCGTTCGTTACATAGTACATAAATTCGTTAAGATTCTAATTCATAAGAAAATTCAAAGAAACTAACGATGTTTCAAAACAAGATTAAGTAAAATGCTGTCAAATTATTCTCATTTGTTCAATTACAACAACGTTATTATTTAAAATCTGAAAGAGATATGTACTCATTTTTAGTTATTTACTTGATTACTTACTTGTTTTAGTTTGATATATATTGTAGAAACCTTTTATGTATATTATTATAACATATTTAAATGCTTTTTTGGAAATTTTTTAATTTACAAGTGATGTGTCACCTTACATTACAATCCTTAAAATTTCAATCTTAAAACAAAGAACGATTGATTTACTCTATCAACGTCGAATAGATCATTAAACGCAAATGATTCAAATTTATCAATAGTCGAGATGTTATGAATGTGAAGGATAAAAATTCCACTTATATCTTAGTCTACAGCAAATGGAGCAATTGCAGACGAATCAGAACTATGAATATATTCTGATGGAAATCTATGGACCTTAATAATCGTAAAAATAAAAAAGTAATCTGAAAATCTTAGGAATACGATTATACGGATAACGTATGCAACTCGAGTAAGATATGAGAGTAATCACGATTATGATAATGGATAAATTATCTTTCTTGAATCCGACAAAATATACGGGATATAAATTACAAAAAAAAATGTAGTAATTGATACTGCTAGAATCGTATAAATATAAATCAAGGAATCAATATTTGAGAAGAAATCAAACGCGAATATTCAATTTTCACATCCTTTGCTAATAATTAAATAAATATGTATTTTAGAATCTACATGTCTATTTATCGAAATCTAGTTTTTTTCTACAGAACCTCTTACTTTACACTTTGACTGATTCAAAGTAAAAGCATTTTTTTCTTCAATCAAAAAATTAAATGATCAAGATATCAAGATTGATTTTAATTTTAGTTGCATCAGAAAGTTCAGATTAAAGAGAAAATTTCAAGGTCCTTAGCAAAAATTAAACAATTAATTTATTACAAAGTCTACTCACTATTTTCTACGACCACTTTATGAATTGACATCCATTGGAGATTGGAGCACTTGAGATTATTAATTATCAGCAAGATTTGTAATCTATAAATTTAGATCATGTTCGGAGTCAGAATCAGAAAATACAATTCTTGTATTTTCCATTGCTTTGTCAATCTGTTTCGACCGAAATTCTACCCTTAGACTTTGTTAACTACTTTTAATCACTGGAAAAAAAATTAAATGAATCAATTACAAAAACCTCTCTGTAATTAGAAGAAAAAAAGCGAAACTATATTATAGATTATCTACAGTTTATGCGAATAGGCAGCTTAGCAACAATTATAAGGCAACTACCGGTCGAGTAGCAGAAAGAGAGAAAGAGAGAGAGAGAGCGCGAGAGAGACAGGGGAGGGAGGCATCGCAACGAGCCGCGCAGAACGAGAACAACCGCGAAACGTAACCGGAAGCGCAACGGCGCTCGCGCGCGCGCTTACGCCGCGCGTGCCACCATCACCGTCGGCGCCCGCGTTGCACCGCTAATTACCGGAATGGACGGCGCGCGGCGATGAGATTGAACGGTGCATAATGGAAGGGTGACGGGGGAAAGGGATGGGGAGAGGGGGAGGGGAGAGGAGAGCACCAATCGATTGGACTGGACCTCGATGAACGTTTAATGATTCTAATTTGACGAGAGAGAGAGAGAGAGAGAGAGAGAGAGAGAGAGAGATAGAGGCCAGTCATTCATCGAATGGGAAGAATGAAGCGAGGCGGAGGGGGGGGGGAGGACGAGTTGGGCACGGAAACAGGATTGTGTACAAGTATGCACGGGCGTATAACCGAAGAACCGGTTAGATTATACCGAGAGAAATCAGTTTTTTGTTTCGTCTTTTTTTCCATCCTTATACAAAGCAGAGGCGAAAATCGAGTTAAAGGTTCTTTCAGAAGGATCAGTGCTGCTCGACTCGCGTAGTTGAATTACCACCAGTAGCTTGGCACAAATTATTCCGATCATGATTAATGTACGAGTTCCCGATGGACCTGTCCAAAACTGATCTGAAAATCCGTACAATTCTGCATTTTGCGTCTAATTGTGTAATACAAAAAAAAAAAAAAAAATTGCACGAAGATATGATTTTCCTACTTAATTAAACTATCTTACTGAATCATCTACAATGCACTCTTTTTGCGGAATACCTTGAAAATTAACCCTCGATATTAAAAGTAAATCGAAGCTATGCCAAATAAAAGTCATATTAAAAAAGAAATAATCATGAATTTTTCCCAATAAATCGTAAACGAGCCACCGAGGGAAGAATTTTCAATTTTACCAATTTACACGCCCCTATCTCTGGCTTAACGAGTAGTCCGTTTAAATTTGTTTCTACCCTCGGCATGATAGACCCCGGTAAAATTCGATAAAAAAAAACGCTATATTAAATATTCGTTGGCTTCGCCTGTATATTTATATATATACACTTTCAGACCGCGCGTCAACCCCTATAAATTACGCATCAGGCACCGCGCGACGCCAAAAAAGTCCTCGGGATCCTCGCCGCCCTCGGATCCGTCTGGGTGTGCTCGCGAGCAGCGGGTCGTGACTCCACTTCAGTCTCCCCCCGTACATTTTTCTTCCTCTCTGCTTCGCCATCCCGGCTCGATTATAAAGAAACGTTGTGGGTCTCGTTGCCGGTGCCGTTTTCATAGAGGAAATTTGAAAATCGTGCATTTATAGCTTATAACTTTTTACTTTATTCGCATTGATTCGAGGGATGTAGGATTGTGACCCAATTTGAAGTTTGCAGCGTCGTTGTAGTGCATCGAAGTACTTTTCAGTACAGTTTGTAAATTGAAGTGCAACGAAGATAGTTCTTGTTTTGTGACTTGAATTACATCAAACTGTATAGCTTTTCAATCTGATCTATTGATATTTAGCAGTTTTACGTAGTCGTATTAGAATTATTCTGTGAGAGTGATAATAAATAAGCACAGCCTGACTGTTATTATGTTAGTTTAATGTATTATAGTATAAAGACAGTAAGGCCGATAACAATATTTATTAATTTGATAGAATTATTCCGTTGCATTCCAGCAATTCGAACTTTAGACTCGTAGACTATAAATTTTTTGATATCAAGAAAAATTAACAGAATATTAACAAAAAAGAATAAAACCTAATATTGTTTTAAGTGCATCAGACGACTCGTAAATATTGCACCTGATGTGACACATAAAAAAGATGTAGCTCGTCGAGAGATTGATGATTAGCGATAAAGCGATAATAGTCTGATTTTTGCCGCCACAGGTGGTGCAATGAGTGACTTGCTGCGATTTGCTGCTAATATTGCTTGATTATATTTTTTATGGATCTCCTATGGCTAATTTACTTTACTCATTACTTTTTCAGGTTCTCCTGGAAAAGCTGTACACGCTTGATTTATACTAACAAAATGGCAGTCTGCAAGTTTGTAAGTGAATTCTAATTAATTCAATTAGTTTTTACGAAGTAACTTTGATATAAAAGTAACATGATTGCCTTATAGTATGGAATATCTTATAATTTATCCCACTTTCGTACAATATAGTTGCTCTTGTTTCTTGCTAATTCATCCCCAACTTGTTTTAAGGTACACATCCTTAAATAAATATTATAATCGCATTAAGGTACATATCCTTAAAAAAATATTATAATCGCATTAATGCAATCAATTGGGTGATTTTTCAAATAGATTTGTTAGAATAATTAATTAATAATTGCAGATTTCAAAGACCTTTGCGAACGCTGAAACAATAACTTCTTATTCGTTAAGCTTACGTACGACGCGACGTCGCTTACGTAACACAGCTTCAATGTATAAGAATTATTTTTAAAAAAATCTATAAACGTCTAAAAGTTAAAGTTTTCAATGTATCTCTAGATCTGTAACGATTTTTTATGATTTATGGTGTCGACCGCTTACTGTCTGCACTGCCTGATGATTTGCTTTAGCACCTTTTTGCTACAATCAAATTTGCTCATTTTCTATTTGAGTTTTTAATATAAATATGCTGCTTCCACATTAAAAAAAGCAATGCTCCACTAAATATGAGACAGAAAATAATTATCTGTTTCATGCTCGGCCATACGTAATATAGAATGTACAATTGAAAAATTATTTTCTTATTGCGAATCGGATAAATAATAAATAATTATATAAACAAAGTTACAAAATGTTGATGAAACTATTACAATTAAAATTTCGTTATATAAACTACGATTGTATAAAAATAATTTAAAAAAATTTTAAAAAACATTCTTCTGGAATTTCTTATATAGAAAGGCAAAAATATAACAAACAAGATATACAACACCTTTTAAAACAAATTACACAAAATCAGGCATTATATCAATAAAACAAAATCCTACACACAATAACTCGTTGCAGTTAACCAACGAGATTTATCGCAGAGACCCCCGCATGGCGAGAGAGCCAAATCCCACTCATTCTTCCGGGCCGTTAAATCATACCTATATAATAACTTATTATGCACAGGAAATACGAGTTTTGCGCAATCCTTCTCTGCGCAACACTCGCGCTACTATATATATATATATATATATATATATATATATATATATATATATATATATACGCATGGTATAATATACCTACGAACAATCTAAGCGCGTCCATCTCTCCTCGGCGGTCTAATAGTAGGAAAAAGCTAGCGCGCGCGACCCTCCGCGACCGTCGGCCTGCTATTCCTTTTTTCGCGGTCACGCGGCATAAACCCGCGGGAGTTACACGCGACGTGATATCTTCCCAGCGGGCGGTCGTGCGCGCGTATCGCATCGGTCGTGCGCGCGCCTCATAACCGGTCGACGCGCGACGAGGTTCCTTGCCGATTTTCTTTTTCACCTTCTCTCGCTGTGCGCGCCCCTTTGCGGTGCGCGCACCCTCTACCCTGCTCCTCCTCCTCCTCCTTCTCCCCCCCCCCACATTCGTTCGCTCGTACAAGAGATGGGATATCTCGTGTCGCAACGCTGACGCGCGCGCGCGCGCGCGTGCCCGCGTCCCGTTTAAGCATCAGGCCGCTTCCGCGTACGCATCTTCTTTAGTTAAATAGCCGCTGCTAATCTGGATGTATGGCGTTTTTCATCACATCGGCGCCGTCGCGGGTGAAATGCCCGCGAGGGAGAGAGGGAGAGAGGAGAGAGAGAGAGAGAGAGAGAGAGAGACTTTTTTCTATATATAGATGGTACACGCAGCTTCGAGAATTGCGTGCGGGAATTACAAGCGCGTATATATAGCGGGAATTCGGGAGATCCTGCGTGTTATAAAACGCTTATTTTTTTTTTTATCGTCGAAGGTTCTTTTTCCCTCTCCCAACGCGGAACTTTGCGGTCGTAACTGTTTACCTTTGATGAGACCTGTTTACCGGAGATGATTTAATTTTAAAAATGCTATACGTGTTCCTTATTTGATTTCAGCGAAAAGTAATTAAGTGCCCGCGTAGATATTAGCTCGTTTTGATTAAATTGCGAAAAAAACACGGCAACGACCTTCTTAAATTCCTAAATATATTATATAACAGTTTAATGATGTTAACGATCGACCTCTGAGGCATTGCAAAACCAAAAAAAAAAGGAATACCCAACCGTTTCGTGGCTGTAATGAAAAGGCGAAGAAGAAATACAGCCAAATAATCCGTTATACTTGCAGAAAGAGATTGCCAAAGCTCTTCTATATCTACACATACAGGGTGGTCCATATGTTAGTTAGAAAAGGAAAATTCAAATAGAAATTTTAATTCTAAATTGTGAACAAATATTGGGTAAAAAGAAAGTCGTTACTTTTTTTAAATTCTTTATTTGTTAGAAAATATTTTGTGAAGCTAACCAAGTGATGTTTTTTGTATGATTTTATTTTTAATCTTATCAACATTTTTCAGCAAGAGTATAGTGAGTTCTATATCAACCTTCATTTATCCTTATATTTTCGATACATTAAATTATCTTTATTAGAAATTATTGAATAACCAAAATATTTCATACTAAACGTCATAAACTAATATTTAAAGAACAATAGTGGTTCTTCACCTTTTGCCAAAGTTAGAATTTTTTTAAAAGATACGGTTCAAGCGCTCCGAAATTTAAATAACGCAAGGCGTATGGGTATGGACTTTTTAAACCAAAAAAGTCATGTTTTTTAAATTATTCAATAAAATATTTATTGGTATTTTACCTTTAAATATGTTTTTATTGAAGTATCAAAACTCTACTTACAATCCATTGTGTAATAAATAAGTCTATTTTAATAATAAAACTAAGTCTATTTTTTCAATTCAATATCAAATATCACAGCTAAAACCTTGTGTAGAAAAATAAATAGAACATGATATTAAAGCTAAATGAATACACAAAGTAACCTATGGGATGGCTATTGTAGATTCATAATTTTTATAATGTGAGGACAGTGGTCAAATCTGATAAAAGTTTTTTAGCAGGAGATCTAATAATTAGAGTGTTTTCAGCTTTAAAAATCGTTTTTTCAGATCCGGTTTTGGTAATTTCAAATGGGATTCAAAATCATCATTCTTTTGCTCCTTTACTTTTTTTTCATTGATACGGAAAAGCACTCAGCTATCAATGATGGATTTAACATAAACTGAGCAATTTGACTCTAATTATCTTCCAAATGCCCACTAAAATTTTAGAACCTAAAGTTCTTCTATTCTCAAGATAATGTACTTCCTCACTTACAATTAGTCAAAAAAAATTTTTCTAGTTAAATAAATTACTTTAATATGATTCAAAAAGAGAATAACTGTTCAAGTAAAAATATTTTAATGAATTTATGTCGGAAAACTTGCATTTGTAAATCCATGAAGACAATAAATCAAAGTCAAATTATGCTATTGTTTTACGTTCCCTAAATTACAGGAATGCTATACGTATCTTTCAATATGTGTCTATTGCTACTCGCATCATTCTGTTGTTTTCTGATCGATACTATATATATATTAGCGGAGGATTCCGATCACGCTTCATAACTGATTATTAGTTTTTTCGTACAGTTATTTCAAATTGAACTTTTGATCAATCTTTAAGTTTTTTTATTTTTTGGTTATTCTTGGTATTGTATTATGGATAAGACTCTTGATAGTTAATCGTAGTTCAGGTTCTTAAGAAGAGACGTCACTCTTGCATAAAAGTAAACTGAAGTTCTTTTTATTTTGATAAATAAAGTATTATTAAAAGTATAAGCTAATTGTAGACAATAAGCGTGATGAAAATGGGAAAGCGTTAAAATATTATGTGTCAAAATATTAACGAGAAATGTCCAAATGAACATAGGAGACCTTAGTGAATTTCGCATGATCGAATTAAAATTGCTTTGAATTAGAATATTTCCTGTTGATTTCATATTTTTTAGTAAATAGATTAATTGATACAAACGACTACGAGTCATAACACGAATGCATACATAAAATATTCGAGATTGGGATTCCTATTTAAGAAACTATAAGATGATCTTAACATTAAATTTTTAGATAAGTATCAGATGGACCCCTTGAAATATATAAAGATTTGTGTCTATCTGTCATGGATACTCAGTTAAATATACTCGATATAACCTCGTGCGATATGAACCACCCTATATAGACTTTTGTAATCACATCTCTCGATTCTTTCCCCTTCCGCTCGCCTCGCCGCTCCGTTAATTGGCAGACAAGCGCTGTGAGCTGGGCTGGGTTATCCAGAGCCCCTTGCAAAGCTGCGAGATTTAGATTAGTCCCCGTCGAAATCGAGGCGCCTACTTCGCACGTCGCTTATACACGATGGCGACGGTGTGCCATCATAATGTATGCGTATAATATGTATATGCATGTGAAATCGCGCGCGTGGCAGAAAGCGAAAAAAGAATTACTCGGTAATAAAGCGAGCATCGCGAAGTCGAAAAGAAGTGGATCGCGCAGATCAGGCACAAGACACCCGAGGATCGTATTGCCCCCACCCGCTCCCTCTCGTAACTACACGCGCGCGGAGCCAACGTCCGTTCCGGGCTGACTGACGCATGTGAATGCGATATACCTATATATATATACAGTATTCTTCTCTCGCGCTGCTGTAAAATTGACGGCACGGGCGTGCTCACCTGACGAATAGACGAGGGGTGTGGGTGCTTGAGCCTCCGGTGTATTCTGTATACATATACTGTGAAAGAACGAGATAGGAAATATACAGAGAGAATGGAGAGAAGCGCGC
The DNA here is from genome assembly GCA_018907035.1 of Sycobia sp. Sy_11. Taxonomy (NCBI): domain Eukaryota; kingdom Metazoa; phylum Arthropoda; class Insecta; order Hymenoptera; family Epichrysomallidae; genus Sycobia; species Sycobia sp. Sy_11. The sequence goes on along the minus strand of JACCIC010000016.1, from coordinate 446,217 downwards.
ACAATCGTGCTCGAGAAATATTCATCGGGAGTGGGCCCTCGAGCGTGGCGCGGAGTCTCTCGACGATTCGTGCGTGTATATATATATATATATATATATATATATATATATATATGTGTGTGTGTGTGTAAACACCCGCCCTGTATTCATGCACACCTATGCAGCGCGGATGCGTATCGGGAAACATTGCATAGAGAAAGAGGGCGTAGACAGGCTGCTTTTGAGCACTCCCCCGTACGCGTGAACGAGCGTCCACGCGATCTGCAGGATCTTTGATACGTTGCGACGTCAGCGAGGGATACCCAACCACATCCCTCCACCCGACTGGAGGAAAGGGTAAGGCGATGATGCACCTCCTTGCTAATTGGAAACTCGGTCTGCTTCCGCTGCATAGGGTATGCTTTCGTACATGTATTAGCATAATACGAAACACGCCGATGATTATGAAAGGAGAGGGACGACTAGGCGGAGCGAGTTGCCTGATAATTCCTGATCGTTGTATACTTTTTGACATTTTTCTTCGCCGTAGGACTATATTGCCTGAAAAGGTACAAACTGATTTTAAGAATATATGAAATAAGGAGGCATAGATAGTTCGCTGTCCTTCATTTTTGTGTAATCTCTATTATGGATACCAGAAAGGATATAAGCTACTGATATCTAAGTGCAGGAAGTTGGTCTATCCTCGTTTTTGTATAATTTCAATCGTGGATCATTTGCACGTAAAGAAACAAACTGACGCAAGATAGAACAATGAGACACAGTCAAATCGTTGTATCTCCTGTTCCTTCTTGTACCTTCATATGTAATAGTGTATAATCGAGATTGTATACAAAAATGGAAAACAACCAACTGACTAGGTATTGCTCTTTCCTATTGTGGTATGTCAGTTTGTATTTTTTCGTATGCTACGTGAAAAGCAATAATTGAAAAAATCGAGCGCTTCACGGCCTGATACTTATTGTTCATCCGATATATCTCAACGCTGTTTGCTTGCGCAGGTATTGTTAATACAGAAAATATAATGTGCTCGAACGGAAGCGCAGCTTAGAAATACCGATCTTTCAAGCAACGGGCGCTTGAATTTAAACTTATAATTAATCCCGCATAACGGACGTTATTAAAGAAGGAAAGAAATACTTCCTCTTTTAGTTTTAGATGCGAGCAGAGTAAATGATATGCACGTGCTCTGGGATCATAAAATTGCTAAGTATACGTGTAATAGCTTCTGTTTTTATTTTTGTATACGCATAAAGATTAGCGTAACTTAATTTGAATATATGTACAAAATTACGGCAAAAGCACAATTAATTATAACCAAAGCACGAGCTGAGTTATAATTTTATGGCATTTCGGAGGAATCTCCAACTTTGTGTTTTTGTTTACACATCAAAACGAACCGGCATAGGTGTAGTTTTCTGTGTTTATCATAACGAGTTGTAAATAATGTCATGTGTACGGATGTATTCAGAGCGGCACTTGTTTTTAGAATAACTTTTATTTTCCGAGTGAACTTTGTGTATGTATATTCGCCATAAAGAGTGCTTTTCCATCGATTTGTTTTTCAAAGCCATATAATGATTACTTTAGGAAACTATGTGGGATTTACTTGCGATCGAATTCAACAATTGAAATAAAACTATCAATTTATAAAATTGAAATGTATTCAAAAATTAAAAAGGAAATCATCCTGAAAATGGAAAAATGATAGTAAAATAAAAATGAAGAGACTTAAGTTTCGCCCTAAGTAACTTTCCGAGCTTATCGATAAGCTGCAACAATTGATTTAAAATTACATGTTGACGTAAAGATGCATCAGTATAGCAGTCTTTTAATTATTTATAGATTCAATAGAATTCATTCAATTGAGCGAGTAAATAGAAAAGTAAAAAACATATTTGAAAAGTGATTAGTTCAACAAAATGTAGCATGAAAAAACAATAATTAAATATTTTAGAATCATTATCGTTAATTAATTTCCCATGCTGAGAATCATCAAGAAACTGTGATAAAACGAAGATATATGGAAAAACGCCAATTGTCTCAAAAAATAAAATATGACCAAGACACATCTAGATTCGGTAGCGGATAATGAGGATCATCTTGAAAGTTTTCTCTGGCTATAAAATATGCCTCCGTATCATTTTGACGGACGTTTCTTTTCTTTTTTATTCCTTTCTCCCATCCGCACACTGGCAATTTAATTAAAGGGAGATGATCCATGGAGCGTATCGCGCACGAATCAGCTACAAAAACGACTCAATGGAGATGGGATTTGAAGAACTAATGGCAACCTTAAGGACTTCCATATACAAAATTTTCTAACGAGCAAAGATCTACTTCTGAAAGTGGGACATAGTGCCTGCAACAATTCCCCGAGTTGAGTTTCTTATTCGGGTCCACTTAGGTGACTAGAGAATCATCAAAGCGATTTTTGTATAGAATATTTATCAATGAAACTACTGCTATTTTCAAGGTTACTAAAGACATAAGCACCGATTGAGGTCAATGCCAAATTACTTGTGGAGATGAATAATAAATCATTATTGAAGGTAAAGACTATTAGTTGAAAAATAATAAATTTTTGTAAAAGTTACTTTACTGCACCTTTGGTTTTTTCTTAACAAAATCTTGCATACCTGAAGTAGGTTTACAATTTGAAATTAAGTGGTTTAGATGGATAGATTCTACAAAGATTTGTAAATTGATGTGCATAATTATATTTAAATAAATTCGAGTAACTATTGTTATGACTTTTGAAAACACACAATATCTCTCAGACCCAAAGAGCAAATGTCACGTAAAAACTTGTTATAAGCATTTGAAGATAATTGAATATTTAAATATAGAAATAGACAGATTTTTATCGTAAATATTAATTTCAAATTAAAAATAACATTGAAACAAAAAATTAAATACAAATGAAACAAACGTTAGAGAAAAACGTTGTATTACATAGTGACATTTAATATGTGTGAATCTTTTCGTTCCACCTTTTGCGGTTAGAGATGAACATATTTCATTATAGCTAAAATTAAATGCAATTAATCATTTTAATAGATATTTTACGGTTATTGTTTTCTTTTGTAATTTAAAAACTGCAGATTCGCACGCAAGGTAATTTTATACTTTTTTATCAATGTAAAAGATCATATACGCATTCATTCTTGTATCTTAGAAGATATTGTATAGTTCGCACTTAATTTAGATGGAATATAAATATATATACGATTGCGTTTAACTGAAAAACCACGATAATGCAACAATATCATTATACTACATTGTATAGAAGGATCTAAGAAATTTTCACAATTGCAAATCAATACACGTATCCGAATTCCGAACTAAACATTTACGAGAAGGCTTATATGTCTCGAACGCAATTACGTACAACCCGCGAACCTCTTTCTGTTTTTTTTTTTTTTTTCATTATGGAAAATTCAGCCCTGGAAGACGTAAGGAATTCGCCGTCAGAAATTATCAAGCCGAGGGACGCCGTAATAACGCGGCCTGGTATAATGCGAGCGCACACTGTTGTTACACCGCGACTACTCGCGCGGTCGGCTATGGTCGGCCGATCTTGCCGCCGCGCCCGCGGAGAGCACCGTCGTCGCGAGGAAGCTCGACCGCCGGGCCGCGCGCTAGCCTATAATACACGCCTCGTTATTAAATGGCTTTCCACGGCGAGGCGGATCTCGTTCCGCCGCCGCCGCCGCCGCCGCCGCCACCGAGCAGAAAAAATCAAACTCGTCGCGTTGTGGAAAAGTAAAACGACATTATTAAAAATAGGCTCGGCATGTAGATTATATATAAAGCTTTCAACGCTGCGATAGGGTATTGTATATATATATATATATATATATATATATATATATATATATATATATATATATATATATATATATATATCGATTCGTATTTTTATTTGACATTGACTTTATCAGAATCCACATACTGCCTGTACATATTAAGTATTTATACACGTCAATAGAGTTCTGGAGAAATGTAATATTATGTGGGGATAAGAACACGATTGAATTTACATTATTTTGCGCGAAGACGAGTTAAATAAAATAACGATATATAAAACTAGTAAGAAAGTTTTTTTATCACAAATTTATCTCGAATAGATTACGAAATTCCATTCCATTACCTGTGAACGAAACGCCGATGAAACGTATATTTTATAAAAGTTTAGCCATTTTACCATTGCAGCACGAGGAGAATAATCCTATGAAAAGAGAAAAAAAATTGTGCTCCACATTTGGCTAAAATATTATTCGACTATGCTAAAAGCATGAAAAACATCCCTCTTTTTTTATTGACCCCCTCGTCTTTTCTCATTCGTCCGTACCCAAAGAATCTCTTTTGTAATCAGTGTCAAAGGTATCCTTTTAGAGAACAATGAAAAAACACAGTACACGTATCATCATATATATATAAATGGAAAGCCAGACAGCCCAGTCTCCCTCTTTTACGTGCTTCTCTATCTGTGCTCTTGCAGTGGCGCTTGCACGACAGAAAATGGTGAGGAGCAGAGACGTCGGGGGGACAGGGGGCAAAAAGGGAACCAAATACTTTTTGCGACTCGAAGTTGATAAAAACAGAGGGCGCGAGACCGCCGTCAGATCCGTCTTGATATATATATATACCTTCCAAGCGTGTCCCTCGTAAAGTCCTCGGCCGCGGCGGCTGATGTGGCTGCTGTCTCAACCGTAACTGACGTCACAACCACCATTCTTAAAACTCCGCGGGCAATTTGTCATTTCCACTGGCAGCCGAATATCCCATACTTGTATAGATAGTCCCGGCTTATGTCCACGATTCCCTTCGTACGTCCGCTCACCCCGGATTTATCCCTCTATCCTCTCGGCTTGAATGCGTACGATGCGTTGCCTACGCATGCATATGGTCGCGCAGCAGTAGGGGGTCGAACGAGTCCGTATCCTCGGGCGCACGGGCCGCGCCGATGAGTGTTACACCTGCGTAGAGTTAATTCGCGCGTCGGCGCGCAGCCACTGCTTGATCGCACTTGCGCACTGGCCGACGACGCCGGGTGTACCGGAGGACGCAGCAACGACGCGCTCGCTTTCCGCTCGCGCAGCCCGAGGTTTTTCCACTCGGATTGGCATCTTTTTTTTTTTTTTTTTTTTTTTTTTTGTTTTTGCGTCTCCTCCCGCAGCGTCTGCCCGCGGCAGACGAGCGAAATACGCGGGCGCCGCGTTACGCGGCAAAACTTTGCGAAACGGCGCGATTTAATTTGATTTCTTCCGGTACACGCTTTTTTTCCCACTTTTTGCTCGGCTGAAAGTATACGATGCTTCTCCTGGAATTTCGATCAGTGGTATTTTCTACGTTTATCTTTCGTCCTTCGTGATTAGATTTTCTATATTTTCAAAAACTAGAAAGACAAATTCGTGAAACATATTGTACTGAGAATTTTGATAGTCTTAAAATTGTTTCGTTGTATCCGAGGTGGCTGATTCACCTGATCATTGACATTGTTTTAATATGACATACAATTTAAAAACTTGTCGTGGATTTAATTTGTTTTTTAATTTATATATCATTGTCCTATAATATACGATCCGTGTGCAATAGATCAAAAACTTTAAATTAATTTATTAAACTGTGTAAGGTAAGTTTGACTATAGAAATACCGAGCTTATCGCACGAATACGTCAAATTTAATTCTATAATGAAATAGACATTATAAGGAGTGCCGCGATTTTTTATGAATTTTCGAGTCTATAAGATTTTTGCAGCACTATATTTACTATTATAAACAATGATTTTATTTTAATTCTAGTTTAAATTAAAGTTTCTTAGTTCATTTAAATGTATTTTCATTCTTACAATTTCGATTTTGTGAATGTTAAAATGTTAAATATAAAAAAAAAATATAATGTTCTAATGTTAAATAAAAAAAAAATTAAAAAAAGTAAGAACTCCTTTGCTAAAACAAGAACTCACATAAAGTAGAAAAAACTAAAAACTACTGTAACATATTAAGCTTTTTATCAGTTGGTCATTAGTATTTTTAGAAAAGATCAAAGACTATCAAAATACTACCAAAATCATTCGGGTGATTTCTCTTCCGTAACTTTTTATTTTATTTGCAGTAAAAGCACCCGCACACGCACACGGATAAATCTCACGCACTGTTTTGTACATATACATACGTAGAATAATCAAATCTAGAATGCGATGCACTCCGGTGTTTCTTATCGCGCACAAACACAAATCTCTTTGGATCTATATGGTTCACAAATTAATCGACACTGCTCGATTTCGATGAAATACCTTTTAAAGCATTAGAAAACAAAACTATTACCTATGCGCAATGACGCGTCAACCTGTTCGTTAATACCTGTATAATGTTTTATTCGTATTCATTCAGTAATCGAGCATCTCTTTCGGCGACAAAGATCAGAATTATCGTAGCTTGGTTCTACCGCCATTGCAGCGCCGGTTATTTCTGTGTTCATCTGACAAGTCCAAATATAGAGATATTATATATCGATATGGGAATCCTCCAAGAACGTAGCGGCGACGGATAACGAAGAAAAAAAGCCCCCCACCGGCATGCGAATCGCGCGAGCCACGACCGCGAGTTTTCTCATCGAGGCCCGCGCTAGAGCTGCGAGACGACTGGCCGGCCCGCCGTCGACGCAGACTCTTGCGCGCGAAGGAGCCATTCTCCTATACAGCCATATATATATATATATTACGTGCCTCTCTGTCTCTTCTCTCTCTCTCTCTCTCTCTCTCTCTTTCTCTCTCTCTCTCTCTCTCTCTCTCTCTCTCTCTCTCTTGCTCTCCTCTGCCTCTCTCGTGCGTACACTTCTCGCGCTCGACCGAGTAGAGACGCCGGCACCGCCACCGTCACGGTCTCCCTACTCCCCCTTGCGCGCAACGAGCACGTGGTTCTCTCGTCTCGATTGTTTCTGAGAGATGAGCGAGAAAAATCTGCGAGAAGTTCGAGGCACCCGGATCCTGCAAAGGTGGCACGGAAGTCGGCTTGGTGGCAGGCCCGCGAAGCTAAGGGTGGCAAACTTCGCCGCTCTAGCTCTCTGGAAGGGTGGTGTAGTGTATATACATATGTGTGTATAGGGGGGGGGGGATTGTAGAGGTGAGCACAGACTGGTCGATTCGGAGACTTGGTGATAAAGGAAGGGAGAGAGAACGACAAGTGTACTTCTCCATTTTCTCTCGAGTACCTTCACCTCCGTCGCGCTGGGGGATTACTCTTTTGTACGTGAAGACGTACAGAGCTTGGTATATATATATATATATATATATATATATATATATATATATATATACGTGCAGTGCGAGTATAAAAAAGTGCACGCACGTATACAGCAATGGCAAATTCTAAGTTACTATGAAATTCCCTTTCATTAAACCCAGGTCTTTGTCAGTTGTTTTCTGTCCCTTATAAAAGAGCTCTTAATGCTAATATTTTCTCCACTAACGAGACTGCGAAAATTCGTAGTTAATTCATATTTTTGCTACTGGTATAAACTCGACTTCATTTAATGTTATAATAATTCGTTTATGAAATTCGCAAGAGTTATGATCACTGAAAATTATCATAATTGAAATTCTAAAATAAACTTGATCGACAGTTTCAACATTGTAAGGAGCTGGCTATGAAATATAAGTTTTAGTCTATTATTATCTGGAATGCAATGTCCTTGTTTGATAAAGTTGATAATAGAAGAGCATTTATTGATTTAATGAAGCGATCGAACGACTACGGGTTTGACCGAAAAATTGCATTGTTATTTGCATATAAAAATTCGTTAAACTCGCCTAGTCTAGCAATGTTATAGTATATACAATTCAATAGCCATGCAAGTCAGAATGAAACTTGAAGATCCTGTACTGATGAAGGTTGCGTTAACGGTAACGCAATGAAAATTACATCTGAGCCCATCGGAGTCATCGGCGACAGCTGCAGGACTCGCTGACAGCCCAATCAACGAACTTTTTCTTATTCTGTTCTTTGTTTTTTTATATTTACGAGCATTGTCAAATTCTAAACGTCGCGCAAGTCGGGCTAGAATGACGTGGCAGATATTCGTTCAATTTTTTTTACAGCGAGAAAGACCAAATACGTCAGTCAATCGTGTCTAGCCTTTCGATTTTTCCACGGACATTTTATTTCATCTCCTGTGTGAGACTTTTGACTATACCCAATTTACTTCGGTATTTATTCTACTGGAACGTTGGAAGCTATTTGCCGTTGGATCCTTGGCACAACAGTAGATATATAGTTTATATATAATAATTTTGCTATTGTCCTTTTTTTAGTATTTATATAAGATTGAGTGTGAATGATACGACTATGGAATAATATTTTCAATACTGACATGTCAATTAGTATTATTACCTATTTCATTATTGTTATTGCTAAAAATAAATTACCTTGAAAACATTAATAATTTATAATTATAACCGGTCCCTCTTTGATCTATATTGATTTTGTAAACTTAATTCTAAAAGTGCAATAACCATCATGCGAAGTTGATAATTCAGAACCAAAATTCCAGATTATATTTGAAAATTATAATCGGTGATCTCCAAAACAAACGCAAAATATTCGTTCATACGTCCCCCAAAACAGGTAAAATATATAAAAGATAATTACATAAATATGCTACCGAGCGTATATTATACTTCGTTAAGAATTAAAAGATCTATATTCCAAATTTTCAAAAAAATTTATTACGATTTTGTAGCTGTTAAAAAATGGTAATAATCGAAAATAAACGATCAAAAGTGTAGCATGAATTGCCGTGAAACATCCTCTGATGGCCTGCCCTCCCCATAAAATAATTTGCCGCTCTATTAGTTCACGAGAAAGCGCTATGGCAAGCTATGAAAATCGCTTTATAAAAATACCTTTATTAAAATTGCTTCGAAATTAAATCGTGACTCTTAAAAAAAAAATTCATTGCTACTCGCAGTCTGTAAATGAGAATTTAGATAATTTCATAAATAATTGCAGATAATCGTTTTGACTACAACGCACGTGGAAAACGAAGATGATTTAGAAAACCCACAAAAGTTCTACTCTATTTCTATTTATGGATTAAAATGTCAAATTATTTCAAATCTGATAAGTCATCATATACACAGCGTATTAGATTATTTTATAACAAGCATGCCAGCATTTTATCCAGTAGCATATCCTACAGTACATATATGTAATGAGCGAAGAATATGAATAAGTTATTACATATGTCGTTTAACTCAGATGACAGAAATCAATTTATTGAATTAACTGTAAAAAAGCGACCGGTTACCTATTTCACTGGTCATAGCAATATTGAATCACATTTTATTAAGATATCAAATGCCTTATTCACAGCTAGTGCTAACAGTTTTTGTATATATATTAAGTGAAAACTTCATTATAAGTTTTAGTCAGTTTTAGAAACATTAAGATAAGACAGGTTTCCGAGTCTCTATGTGACATAAATCATTAGTTACCTTTGTTGAATCTTTAATTAACATTCACTGTTATTAAAAGTAAAAAAATACAAGATCTGCTCAGATTGATTACAGAGGATTCAGTGATATAATGAAATTAATTTTCTTATTTGTAATTACACTAAGTATATTGAATGTGAGTTCAATACAAAGGAGTAAGTGGGTACATCCAATAACACAAGAAATTATAAACCTCAATCCACAACAAGTGAATATTATGATAAATGACGATCAAGCTATAAATATATTAGAAATAGTGAATACAATCTCTGGAATCATACCAACAATTCTCATAACTGAAAAATATATGCAAGCGATTACTGCGATGAATTTATCAGCCACTGACGTTTATTTTAGATTAACAGTTATTTCAATATATCTGTTACAGTGTCGCTTGCTTAACAATGAAAATGAAAATGATTGTTTGGCACATCTAAAGTGTTTCTTCTATATGTTTACCAAATTATCGCCAACATTGACAAGACCAAAGTGTTTAGTTATTATATCATCTAAAAGTAGTCATTTAAATGATCGTATTACCGAAATTCTTTATTATGCCTGGCTAATGAATTTTCTGGATGTGACAATTTTGAAAGTGAGCGAAAAGCACGATCTAGTGGAATTTGTACCTACTATTTATTATTATTATCCATATAACAATCAAAATGACAAATACATCATTAAGCCTTGGAACATGAAGACTGAACTTTTTCCTGAAAAATTGATTAACATGAATGGCTATGAAATTAAATCACCATTGTTTCATGCTCCGCCATATTTAACCATGGTTCGAAATTGTGACGGATCGTTGAAGAAAATCACAGGTGTTCATTACAAAAATATACAGATCATATCTGAATTTTTGAACTTTTCAATAAATTATTTTAAAGAGATCAAATATAACAATATGACACATCTGTTGCATTCTGCGAAGAGGATGTTAGACAAGAATGAAGCAAATATGCTACCAATGCCTCTTTATGTTACCAATTTCTACGAACATTACGAGACTAGTATGATAATCGATATAACGAACTTTGTTGCATTAGTTCCGATTTTTTCATACAATCGAATATTACTCCCATACTCTTTGATCTTCAATTTAATAATGGGTTGCGTATTACTTTACGCTATTTTAGTAATCATGCATCTGCTTAAATTTGATAAAAAATATTGGAGTTGTGGAAACGTTACGGGCGTCCTCTTAGGGAATCCCATACAACATCAGCCCAGAAAATTTCTTGAACGTTACTTTTTTATTGCTATGACCATACTATCAGCGACATATTTTAATGATACTTTCATAAAAGTGATGAATTTTAAAATAGTATCACACAACAAAACTTTTGATACATTAGAAGACATAAGCAACTCGGATTTAAATATATTTATTAATGCTTTTGATCACGATCGTTTTTTCTCGCCTGATCCAAAATTAGCTCAAAAAGTCCATTCAAAAAAGGTGGTGAAAAATATGGATATTATTAATTGTGTTCGTGAATTACAAGAGCATCGGAATTATGCCTGTTTTACTCCATATCATAGAGCAATAAACTTAATGGATATTTATAGTAAATACTACGATCAGCCCAGAATGGCTATAACAAAGCCTTTGATTCTCTATGATTTTAAAGCTTATATTTATACGAGGGCAAGTCCTTACGTTAAAAGATTTAATCAAATATTACGCAGGATTCTTCAAGCTGGCTTACCTCATGGCACTACGTGGAAGCACGATTGGCTTCCGGAAAAGGCATTACGCAAAGATCCTAAAAAAGTACAGGTGGAAAATAATAGTTTATCATTTCAAATATTATTAATTGTAATTATAGGGTACTTGTTAGCATTTTTAATGTTCACGATTGAGTGTTTACAAAAATATATCAATAAACGCATACGGAAAATTCAGTCCTAAAAATACATCAATTTTTCTATAAATAATTTTAAAAATAGAAATATCAATGTATTATTTCATCACGGGAACAAAAAATTAGAGATATTTATTTAAATGGTATTTATATCTTTAAGTATTATTTAAGTATAAAGATTAATTTCAATGAATTTCAAAAAAATGTGTTTTAATGATTATTAAAATTATCGTAAATTTAATAAAAGATTTTCAAAAATTTTACAAAATTATTTCAGGAAAAATATAATATATAAAATTATTTATTTCCTTGCAAAGGACCATTTACTGTTCGCTGAAACGTTGCAATCAATAAAAAATGTTATTGCGAGAATAGACAATTATTTTCTTATATATATTTAGTATAATATTTTGTCTCCACAATTAAATAAAAAATATTGATCACCGAATAGATTCGAAATAATAATAGTTTAGCGAACTATTAACACTACTAAAAATATCTACAGATCTTATATACGTTCTGTAAAAATCTTATTAACGTTATGTGCGGTGTTACATTTCTTAGATTAATTATTAATTTCGTTAAAACAGAAGTAACTTAGAAATTATTAGGTATTTCATTTATTTATCTATTAGTTGTCAATTAACAATTAGTTTTGTATCATAATAAACATAATATTCAATCAAAATTCAATATTTCTATTTATATGTAACTTAATAATTATCGATTCAAATAAGATAATTAATAAATTATAATAATTGAATTTACGTGATTTGAAGCAGGAATTCACACAAATGAATCAAAGAAAGGAAAATGTTGATATTCGGACGAAGTAGTATCACTAAGGTAAATGAATACAAATAAATACATTTGAAAAAATGTTTAATGAGACAAGCAAAAATGTAATAAAAATTAAGCAGTTTATAAAAAAGAAACAAGAGAATTTGATTGCTGTTTATAAGACATTTAAACATTTTAAATGTTATATCCCAAATCGTCCTAGAAAAATATCAACAAAGAAACAACTGTAAAATAAATATACGTTCAAATGTGCAAGACAAAAGAATAAAAAAATAAAATTTATAAACTATATTAGTAATTATAGATATAAGAACTGAAAGTAATAATCTACTTTTATCAATGAAATGATTATTAAAAAAATTAAAGAATGTCAATGAACGCAAAATAAACAAACCTTATGCAAATCGATAAAAAAATTGGTTCCTAAATACATTTCCATTCTCCCGAAAGCGGAACACTACAAAAAAGAAACGCTCTCTCCATCCTTTTTACAACTTCCAAAAGTTTCTCATGTGTGTTTGCGTTAATTCAAAAAAACTAATTATAATTCTTATTATAATCGGTTGTATCAAATATTTTTTAACACGTAGAGATTCTAGAAAATATTACAATTTAGTGTAAAATAATGATTATAATTGTTACTGTTGTAGCACAAATACTTACTTACTAAATTATAAACATTACATAAGTGTTCGAAAGCGTGTCAATGTAATGTTTCAATTTAATTTTTATTCTAAATGTTGATTTTCTAATATCTATATTACGGTACACAGTAATATCAATGATAATTATGATTATACATGATTTATGTCATTTATGTCAGAAAACTTTTTCTGACTATTACGTCCGTTATTACATTTGCTGCAAAACGCCATTATCTACAAATCTAGAGGTTTCACCATGATCGTTTTATTATACAAGTATACATTTCTACCAACATATATTTATTGTATTGATTTGAAAGCCCTTTCATGTTAAAACCCTCTTCCAACGAAACTTTGTACATCTTGTAAAATTAGATATTTTATTTCCTGTATATTTTTATACAGTCTTTAATATTTTCCGGAAAAAAATGTCATTCTGAGCTTAAAATTAGAAAAAAATAGTATTGATACGTCAGAAATCTACCCTTCCCATATTTCCACATTCAGACCGCCCACATCGCCGATGCTTCAGGGGATCCTGACGCAATATATTAAAATACTTATATTAAATATAAAAAGATAATGGATATTATAAATGTTCTGCAATACCTAGTAAAAATAAATTATATAATAAAATGATATAGCTGGTAAAAAAATTTCGTATTTTCCAAACAAAACTAGAAAAATAAAAATTTTAAGACTTCCGAAGCAAATACGTTCTTAGTCGCCAGACGATACTTCTTTGTATTATTTGACGAACTGAAGTATTGATTAAGAATAAAGTCCAGTCGGCAGACGTGAAAACTACACTAATATACATGTGCCTTGAAATATCGAATTTCTCTTCAGAACTGGATTTCAAAGACGGAGAAGAGCGAATTGTGAGTTTTTTGTAAATGAAGGTTTAAATGAACAATTACAAATTTTTTGTCAAAAAATCTCGATTATATCCGCAATCAAGTTAGACGACAAAATAACTAATTGAAATATTAATACGAAATTTTTTAACTAATAACGCCCAATAGTTTTTTTAGTAACACAATCCAAAATGGATATTTTTAAAACTTTTATTCAATGCAACCTCGTTAAAAAAGGTCCATATATGCTTACCTTGAATTTTGCTCTATACTTATAATTACTTTAAACAATATCTCATTAAAAAGATTCTTTTTCGCAGTTTCAAACATCTATGGAAGTTTTTAAAGTATTTGAGTTAATTAATAAATTGATTTTACAATTCAAAATGAATAAAACTTATTTACTTTTTATTAGATTTAATAGGTCTTTTTAAATATCGTCAATTGCAGACTGTTATTAATGCAATATGTTAATGAAATCCAGTGATATAGATAAGAGGAGTTTAACGCAAAATGCTATCAAACTGTACAATTTATCGTTATGAAAAAAGAACTATAAACAGCTTAATTTGTATACTTTTTTCTCATTATAATATATATAATACTATATATATTATATTATATATATATATTAAATTATAGAAGATTTACTGATTTACACTATTGCATCCAGTGAATCTAAATGGAAATCCATTGAATTATATTTAGAGAGAATCAATAACTGGAGGACTACAACTTTACGCTTCGATACACGCACTCGATTGTATTTGTATAATGCATAATACTCAAGACATGGTATTTTCATCCCTTCTACACGAGTCTGTTTAATTCAATTAATATTTTCCCGTAATATCTTGAGGTAAAAAACGTAAAATTCTGTTATATGATAATTCTATGAATTATTATATCCAATTTATGATCATTCTGCATTTACAAATTTAAAGACTACATATTAATTTGAAATTATAGATAAATTAATTTCGTTGAAAACCTTCAATTTCAAATACATCGGTTTAGTAAACGAACATATTCAAATATTGTTTAATAATATACTATACAAAAAATTATCGAATGCATTATTAATTGTACAAATCACGACCATTAGTCCAGCAGGTCGTGATACTTTTATTTATCATTTGTTATTGCCAAAAAATTTATACGTTATTAGATTCATATGAAAGAAATTGAATGCACCGAATCTCACCGTGAAACCAGTATTTCATAAGCAGTTATAGATTTTACGTCTACCATTTTGTGTCTGTAACTGCTACATGTTCTATGGTACTGAGCTAATATTTTGAAAAGTAAAGATTTTTTAACAAAATTGAATTATCAGTCAAATTGTGCCTTTTGCAAAAGGATTTTGCACGGCTTATTATCGTAAATTATCGTTCTGTATAGTATTGGAACAACAAATCAAATGCCTTAATTACGATTAATGGCAATATGCCCAACAAAATCATGTTCTAAAAACAATAAATAAATAAGTTATGTTGACCTCATAATTTAATTCACGATAGAATGAAATATGCATAATCATCCCCCTTGTGATGTTTATGTAATTCCATTATATCATAATACATAATGTAAGAACAACACCGCACTATTATTGATCTCTTGATTTTCATTGCAGTACCAGAATATTATTGTATTAACCCTAAACTTGTAGTGAAGTAAATATTTCACTCGGAGTTCAATCACATTACCAAGATGCTCTATAAATGCTTTGTTTACGTTAACTTTTACGATCTTTTTTATACATCCGAACGCTCGGAAAAAGTTCAGTCGACGTAGAGACATTAAAGACTATACATGGACTACTTCAATCTCGATGTATCAAAAATATCTTGATTATTGAGAAAATGAATATAATTTTCTTATTGTTAATGACGTTAAGTGTGTTTGGTGTGAAATCAATAAATAATATATCCTGGGTTCAATTTATAATACAAGGGATTATGAATTTAAATCCACAACAAGTAAATGTTATTATAAATAAGGAAGCAGATATAGATATACTAGAAATAATAAATGAAGTGCCTAGAATTACGCCAACAGTTGTGGTTACTATAAAACATATGCAATCAATTGCTCTGATTAACTCATTAACTACGAATGTTTATTCTAAGTCAAGAAATACAGCAATATATCTATTACAGTGCCGCTTGAAAAATAATGATAATACAAATACTTGCTTCTTTAATCTAAAGCATTTCTTCCATATATTTAGTCAATTATCACCACAATGGACAAGACCAAAGTGCTTGATTATTATTTCATCCAACAATGTGAATTTAAATGATCGTATTACAGAAGTTCTTTATGATGCTTGGCTAATGAACTTTCTAGATGTAACCATTCTGAAGGTAAATGAAAATGTCTGGTCTGGATTCGCACCAATTATCTATCATTACTATCCGTATAACAATTTAAATGACAGGTACATAATTAAGACATGGGATTTAAAGACTAAGCTTTTTCCTGAAAAATTGATGAACATGAATGGTTATAAAATCAATTCACTGTTGTTCCATGCTCCGCCAGATTTAACTATAATTCGAAATAGTGACGAATCGGTGAAAAAAGTCAAGGGCGTTCATTACAAGAATCTATACATTATATCTCAATTTTTGAATTTTTCAATATATTATGTTAAAGAAGTGAAGTATAACAATATCACACATCTTTTGTACTTGGCGAAAGAATTGTTGGATAAGAATGAAGTAAATATGCTGCCCATACCTGTGTACATAACCAATTTGTATCAATATTACGAAACTGGTATGGTAATAGATATAACGAACTTTGCCGGATTGGTTCCAATCTTTTCGTATAATCGAATAGTGCTTCCATTTTCATTAATTTTTAATTTAATAATGGGCTGCATGTTACTTTATGCTATTCTAGTGATTATGAATTTGCTTCAATTTGATCGAAAATATTGGAATTGTGGATCTGTTACGGGAGTACTCTTAGGAAATCCTATACAAAATCAGCCCAGAAAATTTCTTGAGCGATATTTTTTTATTGCTATTACTATACTATCGGCCACCTATTTTAATGAAGCTTTCATAAAAATTATGAACATTAAAATAGTATCTAACAATAAGACATTTAATACCTTGGAAGAAATAAGCAATTCTAATTTAAATGTATTTTTTAATGGCTTCGATTTCGATAATGTCTTCTCAGCTAATCCTCAAATAACTCAAAAGCTGAAATCGAAAATGGTGAGAAATGTGGATATTGATCAATGTGTTAAGAAGTTACAAACAGAGAGAAACTATGCCTGTATTACTCCGTTTTACCGAGCATTAACGATGCAGAAAAGGTACAATAAATATTACAACCAAGAAACGATATCTATGACACAGCCTTTGATTGTATATGATTTCAAAGCCTATATTTTTTCCAAAGCAAGTCCTTACGTCAACAGATTTAATCAAATTGAAGGCAGAATTCTTCAAGCTGGCATAGCTCACGGCCCTACGTGGAAACACGAATGGCTTACAAAAGAAGTATCACACGAAGCTCCTAAAAATGTGCAAGTGCAGAAAAGTAGTTTAGCTTTTCAAATATTGTTAATTGTAATTATAGGGTACATATTATCATTCTTCATACTTAGTATGGAACTGTTGCTAAACTGTACATAAATAAACATAATCAAAATATTGCATCCTAATTATATAATAACGTTTTCATAAAAAATGCAAAATACATTCTTAGCTAATATATATAAAAACAACCTTAACCCTGAAATTAGGTTTTATCTTTTTCATATAAATTATTTACGAATTACTCACTATTTTACGCCATTATTTAATAAAAGTTTTGTACTCACACACTTTTTCTTCTTTTTACTGTGTATTTTTATACAGTATTTCATATATTTAACAAAATACATCATGTAACTAGTACGGAAGTGCTAAAATTTGTTCTTGGAAATAAAACAATTAGTCATGAAAAGAAAATAAAAGTTCTATATGAAAAAAAGTAGACGAATAAATGGAACTCAATAAAAATTGTAAAGAATAATCACTTTCATAATTATAATATATAAATATATTAATAAACGATCAAAATCTGTTTTCTCCAGGTAAATAATTCCTTTACATATACGAATTTTCCATATGATATTATCTCTGAAAGAAGATCATTTTTGTCTAACATGCTAGGTATTAAATATATATATATATATATATATATATATATATATATATATATATATTTAATGTAAAATATTAAAATAAGGTTTAAAAACAAAATTCTTATTATAATTGAATTTATTCAAGAATAAGTATTTCAAGCAAGCAGAATCAGATATTATGTAGCGAATACCTAAAAATTACCTAAAAATATATAATTAGATTGGACGTATTCTGGTTTTCTTTAGCTCACTACAGTTCTCTTTGACTCTCGTTCTTATCACACATACCATCTGCAAAATGAGCCCGGTAAGAGCCGAAAGAGAAATTTTTGAGAACTTGGCTCTCAATCGGAGTGAGTAGTCAAGTAGTGAGTCCCAACAAAACTTTTTGGGAAACAAAGAAATTCACACTGGGATAAGTCATGCGAGTAAGATGTTTACTTATTGATACAATTATGACTAATTTTTAAAGAAAATTGAGCTCTGCCGTAACGAGTTGAAGGACGATCACCACATAATCAATTTTTTGGTTAAAATTAAATTAGCTGTTTTCAGAATACGTTGACAGCGGGTGCTATTCACCTGACATTAAAACATAATTTTTGAGCGTAATAATCCTAGTTTTATCCATGACATTTAATCAATTGCAAAGATCAAAAGTTATCTGAAACGAGGCAAGTCCTCCATAAACCTCCAACCATCTTCCATAGCTTCATACCATTAAAAAATCTGTATTTTTGACAAAAAAAGTAAAAAAAAGCTTTTGCATGTATTTATAATAATTCCAACATATGACATTTCGTTCGAAAACTACAATTTGAAATGGAAACTTGGTTCGGTATTATTTGCAATGTCCAATTCGCAAAGCAATACTACGATGAATTGATTTGACCAGCTACTCAGATCCCAATGCCTGGGAGATCTAATATAATCATTAAAGGCCGTTCTCCCAACATACAGAAAATAAAATTAGTTAAAAACCATAAGCATTTCGATACTTTATAAAACAACGTATCTTAGATCGAGTACGAAGTCTTTGGATTTAAAAAGAAATGACCTTAAAAAGAAATGCTTAAAGAAAGATGTAGTTTTTATGTGACCTTATTGCAATTAATTGCAAAATCTAAGAATGTAGTTTCTACTTTAGTATTTGTAATAAGTATTTATTTAATATGGAATTTTTCTTAAAAAAAATCATATAGCAGCAGTACAATAGCAGTCCTATTCTTAAATCTCCCAAATTATTACACATTTATAAATAAAACTCATTCTCTATTATGTCGAGCACAACAATTTTCTAGAAAAATTCATTACTTTTGCTATCTATTATTAAGTCGTCAAAATACGCGCCTACGGCTTCATCTCGTATTATTCATGTGTCCGACACCAATCGCCAGACTGAGGAAAGTACATTAGTGTATCAAAACCCGACCCGTAGACTTACACCCACGCGAGTCAACGGCCAAGGTGTCGAAATGAACTCGAGAAAGGTGTATATATATATATAATGTGCCACCCCACGATGTTTGTATGATATTATATTATATACGATATACGATCCGCCGACGCGTTAACACGGTGACCGACAAAGTCGCGCGAGGGCGGCGGCGTGACTGTCTGCTCCGCTTGTGTATATAATGCGTGCGCGTGCGCGCCCGTGCGCTAATATACATATGTATACACGCACAGGAATATGGACTAGATGCCAGCTTTGCGAAACGAGCAAACTAACTGCATATATATATATATACGTCCACACCTAGCGCTGAGTTCGCAACAACTAGATGTATATATATGAATAGCGATCATCGGCCGTTTACACCCGCTTCCGTGTTACCCATGGTCTCCCTCTATCATTGTTATACTGAATCCCCCGGCATTCCGCTGTAATTAATATTATTTGCCGAACGGAGATGTCAAAACGAATTATTCGACGATGATTTAGAGCTACATGATATAGCAATCGCAATTATATATAAATTATACACCGACTTTATAAACTAGTCAAACTTCGTTAATTATTATATGACCGTTGATAATGATTTGATCAATTTTTTAGACAAATTTTTTATTGGCATTAAAAGTGTATATTATAGAAAAATAAGCTTAGAAAAGTAATGGAATATAGAAGAAATTATCACAGACGATAATATCGGAAAGAAGTGCATCGCATGCAAATTATAAAGCTTAGAGCATGAGACACTTATACAATACAAGCAATACACTTATGAAGCCCGACTTAGAATTTTAAAATAAAGATTCATTCCAAGAAAATGGCTAACGATTGCTTTAAAATTTAGCTTATTCTGCGATTGTCGAAGGAACGGAAGAGAGATCGAGAAAAGGATACTTTCGAGATTTTGTACGTTTTTCCTTCCCGCTGATCAGGAATTAATTTAGAATTAAAATGAAGAACAACTTTTTTTTGTTAATTAAGATGTGTTAAATCTTGAAATGAAAAATTCTGAACAAATCAAGTTTAAATGTTCGAATTTTTGCCTGACTCGTGTATAACAACCGTATGAAACATTAGAAAATGGTTATGAAAAAGTAACATTTGGAAAGACACATAAGATTTATTAGTATATATTTATATATATACATTGTTTGAGCATTGTGAAAAACAATAATACAAACGTCGGTTTATGCCAAATACTCATGAATAACGAATAAATATGTATAACAATAATAGTAATGGAAGAAGTTTAAATTATTTTGGAGTCAATTTTTTCTATAAATTTGAATTTCAACTGTAGTAGAAGAAATCTTAAATTTCTAGTTAATTTTTAGTTTTAGTTTAATCTTAAATTTCAAATTAACTTTTAGTTTTAGTTTTAGTTAAATTTAGTGAGGATCATTATTAAATTATTATTATTATTATTATTATTATTATTATTATTATTTTATTTTAAAATGTACTGATGATTGTATAATTAATAATTTAAGATCGGCTTACGGCTTCGAAGTTAATTAGTTTATTTAATCAATTTTTTAAGGAAATACACCTCGCTCTTCAGGTAATACAAATTTAGTATGTTTATCCACATACAAATACACATATAAATTAATTGAGATTTATTAGTACATATATGAGGAACATATAATTATATATTATACGATTACTACATAATTTAACAATATGAAAAATACTGGATATAAATTTGAGTTTGAAAAGTTGAAAATCCTAAATAGAGAACGAAATTGGTATAGCAGGGGTGTGAAATTATATACGCATATACGAAATTATACATACGCATATACGAAAATAAATAAACAAATGAGATGCTTAAATAAACAAATGAGATGCTTATTTGTTTACTATATAATAATATTATATATAATTATACTATATATATATATATATATATATATATATATAGCTGATAATCATCTAAAGAAACTTACATTGCAAATATATCACTAATCTACACACATACTTTTGATAAGAATACATTAAACACCATCAACAACTGACTAATACCGTAATAATTATTTGTTGTATTTGCTAAAGTAGGCGTAATTTAGTATCGAACCACCCACTATACTGTATTATTATAGTGATAATTTAAATAATCGTTCCTCCGTTATAAATTTTATTTTACAAAATATAGTATTAACATTACAATTATTATTATTATGCTTATTACAAAAGTTTTATTATACAAATAAAAATTTTTTATATTCATGATATAAAAAATTAAGACTAAGATATAATTGAATACAAAAAAACTGTATCCGTTCAATGTAACTTTTTATATTAACATAATGTTGTTCGTATTCGCTTTCAAATTTCTGCAATTTTTCTCATTTTTATACAAAACATTCTTCCTGCAGGAATAAATTTCATTTAATTTAAGGCATTTACGTGTGCATAAGCATACGATATTAATTATCTAACACTTTTTCCGATTGGCACCTGAAATTATTCGAGCATCGCCATACTCGGTTTAATATCATCATTTATTTGATAAATAATTTCAGCGTAAAGATTACATACGACAAGACGATTTTTTCTTATAGTCGAATACATTACACCTCTTTTTCTAATTGCCCGGATTATCGCCATGAAGCGAAAGTTCCTTTGAAGTTGAGCCGATGAGCGAAATTTGTAAATAAATACAGTCGATGTTATATACAGATGTAGCTAAAGTTTCCATTCAAACCCACTCTGTAGAACTATAACCAATAATGCACAAATTATGTTATCGCTACACGGAGTATGAGAAATTTTTAATCCGAGACAAAATTGTCATCAGAAAAAAAATTGTCGCTGTATCTTTTATAAAATCACGCATATATCTATATTTTTTCTTTTACGAAGTTTAAAGCTCGTCGTACGGTGCGTTAAATTTTTCTCGAACTACGCAAAACGGCATCTCGCAAGACAAACCGTCCATCATCTTGGGGGAAATAAACCCTCGCGCATGAGTCTCTTAAAAGGATTGAGGAGCAGAATCGTCGAACGAGCCAAGGACTTGAGTAATTTGACAGCTGCGCGGCGTGTATATCACTGGGGAAGCACGTTGTTATTCAGATATGCGAATGAGAAGTCGGCGTATATATAAATGTATATATACATGTACTATTTACAAAACGTTAAATTATGATTATGATCTGTGAATATGACTGTGAACTTTCTTTTTACACGGTTTAAAATTCCTGCGAATTGTTCACTGCTTGTATGCCGTTCAATTTTTTTTATTTATCCAACTTTACTGTATGTTTTTTCTTATCGTAATAAATAAAAATTTTTTTTTAGAAAACTCCTTCAATTTTAAGATAAGGCTTAACTCTGCATAACAAATTTTTAATTCAACAGTCAATATAAAATGTAAAGTTTCATAGTGATAATATTTATTAATTTACAAAGTTAATAATTTATATTACGTAACGTTTATAAACCTATAACAATAGTAATTCAAGATTAGCAGATTATTTGTATGATAAATAAGATTTAGATTTTTCCATGGCATTACTAAAAAAAAATGAGTAAAATAGCATTTTATAAACTTAAATAAATAAAAGGAAAAATCAACCACATCACAGACAGTAATCGCGATTATAAATAACCGTACACAAAGAAAATACTTTCTTTCAGCAGTACTGTATACGGAACAAAATTTTATTGATCCTAAACGGCTTTCGGTAGGAACAAAAAAGCAAACAAGCAATAGCAATAGCACTTTCCCGCGTTCTATGTATTTAACTCGGATAATTATACGTATAGGAAAATTCTGGTAAATTTTCCACGACAGTGGCAACAAATAAAAAAAATATTTTCCAAAGTGATCAAAGCGCTTTTAATCTGATCGTTATGTTGCGGCAGCGCGTACGTTGATTCGGTACTCGCCCATTCCATTTCCGCCATCTATATCAAGGATATTGATAGTAATAATATGCGTGCAATGCAATCGAGAGGAGCGAGCGCGTAGGTATGACAGATAGGCAAGCAGGACTATATTATTGTAATTATTATTTTTCAATTGTCAATAATTTATGCACTGACGCCGAACTATACCATTGAATATTTGTAGTATATGAATACTGTAAGTCAGATTCTACTATGAAGTATGTGTAACTGGAAATTAACTCAGCATATCGACAAGTAGTGTAACAGACATACAATATATAATCCATGGCTATATGATGCAACAAATTGGTGATAATGTCCAATCGGAACAAATAAAAAAATTGAAAAAATTAGTAATTACTGCTTCTTCGAGGTGTTCCGAATATGAAATTATTTGTTTCTTACTTAATGTTATATACGATGTTCAAGAAAACGAGTATGTGAAAGCCGTAAGGACTTTAGTTTTATTTTTAGAAATATATCACATGACACCCAGGTGAAGATGATATATAAGTAAGTTTGAAAAAGCAAGCTTAAGTAGTAAGAAAATCATTATTTATTAATTTTATTATTTATGTATCTGCTTGCTAAAATTTGTTCTCATTCTCGCAAGTGGCCAATTTTTAGTGGAGTTAAGTATATATAAGTTCATTTCGTTCGATCTATTACAAAGTACATGCATCCCTTCCAATGGGTCCTACGTGTTGTCTTGTATTACTATTTAGCTTAGCTTAATAGTTCGTTTAATAGCTGATACGCACATAAATATTATTAAATATAGCTTGTAAATTCTGTGTAATACGTTTAAAATAAAATTAATTAAAAATTAAAAAGATTTCAAAGGTTGTAATTGGTGAGCAACTACCAGTTTACATTATAAAATTTCGTTTCTTGTAAAATTTCCTACAATATTTTTCTCCGTGCTTAGATACATTCTAATTGGATTATGGAGTTCGGATGATATATAAATTAACATTATATAATTCAGTAAAAGTAATTCGCTTGGTCAATATACGGATTTTGAAAGGTGAAAAGCACATACGTAATTGTTTTTTTTAATTTTGAATAGTATTATTAAGTTAATCCGCTATGTACATATATTCGCTAGATACATACGGAAACTGACAGCAATACAATGATATATTAATTTTTCAAATGATTAAGATTAGTAGATTAGTAGGAGTCGACGATTAAAGAATGATAAAAAAAGACGACAAGTATTATGTACAAAACGAAGATGACAGGCGGTATCTCAGCTAGTACCCATGGAACAAAAACGAGAATAAACATCAACACCTAGTGGGCAGATACCGAACTAAATGACAGTGTAAATTAGAAATCTTAAGCAAAAATTTGCAAACAATAGGTTGTGAAATCCATTTCTTCTTGTTTTTTTTTTAATAGTAAATTTTTTTTAAATAAAATAAAAAATTGTTGTATTGAAAATGTTTTCAACGATTAAATTATATTTATTTATTTTTTATTACTTAAATTATCTCGAAAATCTGTTTACAAGGCATAACCTTTTAATAAACTCGATTTTCCCTAATGAAAAATCCGGTAAACATTTTTTGATAATGTTTCGGAACGAAAGTTCATTATTTATGCATATTAATGTGTGAAGTACGAAGTAGCATATCTTCGTCATCCCTAAAGCCCGCACTAACTCTGCGCTCTTATAGAACAAGAAAGTTGAAATTATCGTATTGTATTAATAATTTACAATAATGACATATAGTAGTTCTCTGTCACCAAGCATTCTGTAAAATTTTTTTTTTCAATGAAGCAAACTGACGGTATAATCTTTTCAATGAGTCGACTATTCACTTTATGCAAATCAACTTGTCTACTGCATTTCTGTCAGAATGAACAGGTCGTGCCAAGAGTGTTATTCTATACGTGTACATGTAAATAAATATTTGCATGAAAATAAACTTCTCGCACGAAGCGTTTTTTTCCCATCACTTTTCAAAATCATTGAATAAGATAATCAGCAAAAGGTAGCTGAAACTTTTCAATTTTCATCCACCGAACCCTACAGTATTCCCGCACGCAAATCTCTTTCCCAACTTAAACGAGAGTCTAAAAAGAAACGTGAACGCGACACTTCGGCTTTTTATAGATAAGTCTTCGCAACCACCGCACGGTACTGAAATAAATTTACAACGTGTCAATGTGTATCGGAAACCTGTTATACGTTACGTCCCCAAATTGGCAAGGGGAAAATCTGAGCGTACATGAGATTTACTATACATACATATATATCCCCTGTTGAAATTAAAAACGACGGTCTTGCTGTCTTCAATTCGATATATTATAAAAGAAAAATACTCTATTCAAAGACTGCTAGCGTTTCGGGCTATTTTCATGTGAGCCCCTTCTCAATGCAAAAGCTATAATAAATTTGACAAAACTTATAATGTACATAACAATAAATATCACCAATGCTAAAAAAGAGATAATCTTACATAAACTTAACAAAGTGCAATAATATGTAAAAGTAAATTCTTCTTCAAGCTACGTAGACAAACTAAATTAAGTGTGGTAAGATATAACAATATATAGCAACGATACAGCAAAACTTATGAGAGAAAGGATCACAAGTTCGTAATTATATGTAAACAATGGCTATATGGATATATAATATGGAGGAAATTATATATGTATATATATATATATATATATATATATATATATATATATATATATATATACATACATGAATTATATTCAATACTAAGCGGATTTCACAGGTTTAGAGAGTTCGATCGTCAAATTGTTTTATTTCGTTGATATATCTGCTCCTGGACTGCAACTGCAATTAAATTTTCAGCTGTTTTCATTATTTACTTTTTAAGAGGCACCGCTAAGGTTGGACGTATTTTCATAAGCTGGTCGATTTTCTTCTCTCGTTGTTCTTTGAAACAATGCTAATTGATTTTTTTATTTAATATAATAACAGCGTTTTCTACACGAAGATGTTTTTCAATCGTTTGAAAATAATTTATTACAACCTCAGAGAATAGAATTAATTACTATTCGGGCAAAATATTTAATTACAACGTTAGAATCTCAAACTCGTTTAAATAACTTAGTATTGCTTTCTATAGTACTCAGAGAAATACTTTCTTTATGTAAAATGTAAATATGTAAATAATTTACTTTAATTTAACAATTTTATAAATAAATCATTTTTAGGGCTGTCAAATTATTCTGGGGCTCACGGGTACCACCACTAAAGCCTAGGGCCCTCGGCCTGGAAATATGAGTTCTATACGCAAAGACGGCCCTGCGCAGTGTATATTAAAATAGCATAACGGGATACAGCGGACAATAAGGGAGAAAAGGGGGAATCGTTTATTATCGATTATTATGCAGAGAGTGAGAAATTTTATAAGTACGAGCACATCATTGAAGGAGTTACGCACACACACATACGTGCGCGCGCGCGAGAGAGAGAGGGAGAGAAAGAGAGCCGAGATCAATAATTTAGATTTCGACTCGTTCTCGATTTTTCCGTTACATAAAGAATTATCTTTATATTCCTGTTTCCCGTTTAAACTGAAAATGATCCAGAAACTATATATAATTATGGAAGTTGTATTTATTCGCTTTCAGGTATTTTTGTGTCTGTAATGCGTTCCATTGGCCTAGGCGCAGAGATTCCATTGAGAAAGTTGACGCAAATAAGGCTCGTATGCGCTTTCGTATATATAATATACGCGTGATGCATGAGGAAAAAAGAAATTTTCTATATGATCATTTTAAAAAAGTTCAAAATTGATATTATTTATGAATACGCATTATGAAAGTTCAGAAAAAATATATATATTTAAGAAATAATAATTATGAAGGAAAAACTCATATTATGTTCTTTAATGCAATGATGATAAAAATGAAATTTTTTTACAAATGAAGTATTAAATTATATACGATTTATTAATATATTTAATATTGATAAAAAATTTACATCAAATACATTAAGTTGACATTTTTTCTATTACTTTTATATATTGTTTTCAAATTAAAATTTGTACTTATGTAGACTGTTTTGAATTAAATTAATAAATATTTTGATCTGTCTTACAGTCGTTATATTATAATATATTAAACTAAAATAATGACAGTCAGACTGTCGTTGTTTATGATCACCCGCGAAGAATTTGAAATAGAACTTATAAACTGTTTAGCTAATTTTCTAATCTGTGCTCCTTTCAGGTATTCACCAAAGTTATATATTTATATATTTATAATAATAAATAAGTTAGTGTATACATATATATATATATATATATATATATATATATATATATATATGAATAAGTCAGTTGTTCAATGCTTTCCATCAACAAATCTAACAAATGTTTTTTGTAAAGTATCATCTATAAAAATTTGTATATGCTATAGACCCGAGCTGAAATTCATAAGCAGCTTCATATATCCATATCTGTAGACAATCTAAAGTCAATGAGTTTCTTGATTTTCTCATTATTATATTTTTTTCAACATTCAATTCTATTCGGAAATTCGAGCAAATATTACACATTGATTACCAGTTAAAGAAACGGAAACTACGGTACATTGAACAATATCGTATTTTTTTAACACCGTCCGCGCCCATAGTCATAAACTTCTGATAAGCACCGCGATCCCTCAACATCTACTCCAGCTCCTATTTTCAACAATTTATTTCAGTATTTATTAATTATTGAATTTTATAAAAAAATTGAGCCAACTTTTAAATCGTTATTTC
The DNA here is from genome assembly GCA_018907035.1 of Sycobia sp. Sy_11. Classification (NCBI taxonomy): domain Eukaryota; kingdom Metazoa; phylum Arthropoda; class Insecta; order Hymenoptera; family Epichrysomallidae; genus Sycobia; species Sycobia sp. Sy_11. The sequence goes on along the minus strand of JACCIC010000016.1, from coordinate 418,296 downwards.
GTCTATTACGTCGTTGAAAAACATTCCAAGCAGAACACGTATAGCATACATGTAAGTAAACGCGTTTTTATCTTGAGAATACAATAGCGGTCTTCGCTCTTGGTTTTGTCAATGTAACCTCCAAAACATTCGCCACCAATGTAATGTATAATGTTGTTATATGTTTCTGCTGCGAGCTCATATAGCTTCCAATCTGTATATTTACTTAACTTTAAAGCACTACCATTTTCTTCGTCGGTGGCATTATGGTGCGTAAAGTTACATCCCACAACAGGGTTTACTTTTAGAGTGAAACAAAAATTAACTAAAAAATAATTTGAAAAAAAATTTCAAGTTAAATTTATTAATTTATTATAAACTATCATTTATAAATGTAATTTTAATAATTTGCAAATTCACTATTATTTATTTGGGTTCTATAAATAATCCTTATGCGTTGGAGCTATAATATATATAAAAACACGGGAAAAACATATTTTAAATCGTCATTCAGTAACGTGTAACTGACATGCACACCATAATTCGACATACCATTTGGTACGACTTCCCGCTGCCATACCCGGCCATACCCCATCTTTATCTATAGCTAAAAATTTTTTACATCGGCACTATTGGAAATAAAAAATGTAATTAAGTATGAGAGTACAGTTGCAAATAAGATCAATTTATTGATCCTTGTTCGTCTGCACTCTGCAGCCTCGTAAGAGTGAGAGGGTGGTGATGTACATCACATGCGAAAAAATTACATATATCTAAATTGCAAGATTCATTGTTTGTTCTAAGCAAACAGAGTAAGATTATTAACTGAAAAATGACTGTCGCAACATTGAAAGATGATTAATGTCATAGAGAAAATCAAGCGAACGTAAACAAATGAAAAAATGTTTCGGGAATGGCCGAGCAGCTGATCGATCCCTTGCCTGCCCTTGTCTCCTCGTCAGTGACAGTGAGCAAGGGCAGTACACAAAAAATTGAGGTTAGTTTCCGCCGTACACTCGGTTATCAGCCCCCCTATATTATGAACTATATAGGACCCATGCAAGCGAGCGATTCATCAAGAATGTACGGGAGCAGCGTATGACTCATTGGGCAGTATATAAATTCAGCATTCGGATCGTGCCCTCGACGCGTTATAATCAGCAGTACGTTAACGCGCGCGCGCGCGCGCCACACACATACACACACACACACATGGCTTTAATCAAAATCATATTTAAATACAACCATATAAAAAGATCACAGGGACCTCGGTCGCAAGGGCGAGGCGAAACATTTTAACGGGAGAGGGCTGTATTGTACTGTTTCTGTCCGAATCAAAACAAACACACACATATATATATATATATATATATATATATATATATATATATATATATATATACATGTGTAGCAGTTTGACACTCCCGCCGTCCGTCAATTATCTCTAGCTTGATAGACAGAGAAAGACAACTTATATAGGTTATATTATTAAGTAAACAAAGGAACTGCAAAGAGAGAAAATTTATTATAATAACAACGACAACAACAACAATAACAACAACAATAATAAGAATAATAATCAAATTATATCGGACGACTAAATAAAAGTACAAGAGGATATAAACGAAAAATTTACACCATTATTTCCCTCTCTTTCCCTCATCTTCTCGTCTGCGGAGGCAGTGGTAGTGCACCGCACGAGGGCGGTGCGGAAGATACAGACCGCAGCCGTACAGCACACAATTATTATATAGCAGACAAGAAAGCGCGCGTGGAGGCAGTAGGAGCAAGAGAGGATGTAGATGAAAGAAATATAACACACAGGTTTATCTAGAGAAAGAGAGATAGCATATATATGAAGAAGTAATATATATGCCTCGTATTTTTCCCCGATGCAATATCCCTCATAATATATGAAAGAGGAATGGTGAGCCGGCTATAATTGCGCGCACACACATGTATATATACTTACGACGGTGTCCGCGTCGCCGGGGACAATTGTGTAATCGCGCGGTATATAAATAATAGCCGCTGTATGTATGGTAACCTGTTACTATGGCTATCTATGGACTTACCCGCGTCGACCGAAACGAGAAGAATCGTCGTCGCCCTCGTCGCCGCCGCCGCCGCCGCCGTCGTCCTCGTCGTCGTCGCCCCGGCCCCCTCGGTGCCCTCGCGCTAAGGGGCTTCTCTACACACAGGCGCACACAGATACACACACAATCGCGCACGTGCACTATACACAAAACAACACACCTCACCACGACGCTTCGCGCTCGCACGCACACGAATACGCGCCCGCGCACGCACGCACGCACTCGCCGTGGAGCCGCCTCTCGCGCGCGGCCGAGCCACAGCCGAGTCGCATCAGGCGCGGCGGCTATAACTCAGCTGCTGCTGATGCAACACGCAGCGCGGCGCGGAGATCGTCCGGACTCCCGGTGCGAATGTGCGCTAATCGCACATGTACGCGCGCGTTTAGTTGGCCTGAAGGGCGTAAGGGGGCGGTAGCCTCGCCGGCCATGCTGGAAATATTATATATATAATCACATGAATATGGATCGATGATCGCGCGCGCGGCGGGCACCGCGGACAGCTGCTCTGGACGCCCTATAAACACCCCGGTCACGTGCGCTAGTGAGTTGCGGGCAGTCATAATATGCGCGCGGATATGATATATGCTGGGAGAATATTCTTTATGAATTATAATAAGCGCGAATATTCGAAGAATTTCCTTTTTTTCATAAGGACAGGATGAATTTGTACGCAATTGTGCCTAGATTTGTGATAATGTAATTACATTGAGTAACGCGTAAAGCTCGAGATTTCCATATTCACACCTCGCCAACCCTCATCGTATCTCAGAACCCCATTCCATTGTGTGACGATTGCGTCCCGCTGTCCGGAGTAAGTGTATTTATTGTAATCTAATAGAACGTTAAGTTTCAACCTGAACAATCCGCCCATGCTGGACGATCCGTATTTACGAGCTGCGATGCAATCCTGTTAATTTAATCTACCTCAATCTACTTCAGCCGGATCTTCTCTATTTGGAGCTCGGTGCATGGAGGACTATCATGGACGAATCAAGTCTACAAAACAAAAGGTCAAGTCGACGACGATTCGGGCAGTTAAGAGGGTTATGTGGTTCTGGGGTTTTGTGATGCTAGATCAGTCATTAATAATGACTATTACGATGAAGGAATAAAACCCTACTATTTAAAAAAGTGTTTAATTATGACTGCATTTGTGGTTTTTTTTTTTTTGTTAAATCTACCCGGCAGACGTTTTTCGACATGTTGCTAAGGCTTTAGCTGCCTTTAGGTTTTAGGATTAATACTGAGAACTCCAAAATCCTTCAAATATATCTCCGATCTAACCTTCTTAGGACGTCAAATTAAGGGAGGATATCTTATTAAAACCCATGACAATGTCGTTACTGACTCAACGTCTTCCGAATGATCGAATCATTATTGGTACAACGTTGCTTCGAGAGCTCTCGATATTTTATATACCAATTTAGACATTAACGTGACTATTTTTGGATGGATTCTGATGTGATTTTGGTGCCGGAAAATCGTAAACTTCCGCCCCTACGACTTGGAACTCAGCCGTGCTCAGGAGAGTTCATGCGCGTTCTAAATTTTCGTGCACCTGACAAAGCAGAGCCCTAGTTGGCATTACCACATTACAGATATAATAGAAATAGACTGAAGTAAATGTATTTAAGTTTAACGTTAATACTATATTTTATCGAAGCAATGTGAACAAGTGGTTTTTTAAAAAGTTATATAGTTATTTCTAGTTTCTAATTGGGAGCTATATATCTTGGATATTCTTCCGAAAAATCTTCGCATATCCAATGTTGACCAAAATATATATATATATATTTGTGTTTGTGGGACCGGTAATTATGAATGGCGTAGTTGCCTTTAACGTAATTGGAATTTTTATGGCGAAGATCTTAAGAATGATTATTCTTCGAATTTCTCTAGGAAGATACGAGAAATTTAAAAAAATCTTTTAAACAAAAGTTATGGGTAGATTATTTGGAATAGAAATATGCTTTGCCCTTTTTCTTCTTTATTAATATTTGCAACAAATAAATTATGGCTTTTCAATCTGTCTAAACTAGAAATGTAACTGAAAACTTTGTTGCCTTTTTTTTGGTACAAAATGACTTTTCGTCCACAAAAGTCGTTCATCTTTTCAGGTTAATTAATATAAAAAAGAATAGAATATTAATTTTTGATTAACACTTAAAAATTAAAAGAAAACGGTCGCGGAAATAATAATTTTCAAAACTTACAATTTAAATCTTATGATATCAACCGAACACTTAGGTATTCTTAGTTAGACTAAATCTATAATTAAAAGGATACCTGATAGTCAAGGTCTTACAATACAACTACTGTATAAATCACTCAAAGTAAATATCAGTGTCAACAAAATTATAAATAGAAAGTAATATGGTATATTTTGTTCAGCATTAAACTATATTTTTTTTATTGGTGAATTATTTATATGTCGAATATCTCATTTGAAGTCCTTATTTTTTACTATTTCCCACATTTAAATTGCTTAATTATAATATCACAAATAAAATCATATGAATAATTTATTTTATAAATAATAATAGCAGTGTTACTAGTATTTTTTTTATATTCATGGTTTTATCTTTCAATCTAAATTTAAACAATGAATAATTAATTCTTTCTATCTATTTCTGTAAAATTTTTGAGATAATCATTTTTAAAAAGTAGTTCTTTAATAATATTAATGTTTTCTGGATAAACATTTCTATATGAAAGTGTTGAAGAGCTCTATCAATTAGATTAAAAATAATTATTTTTTAATTAAAAAACAACATACAGTTTTCATTAAAACTTAGCGTAACCACATCGAGAGACCGTCATCTATATTACATTTATAAAAATTGTATATCTCATCAACAAACATATTTTTTATTTTATACATATTTTAGCTACAAGTGCTATGTATTGAGAAAAAGCAAAAATTTCGCCTCAGGGCTTTCAATAATGTGGAAGTGTTATATGGACTTAATGGCTGGTCTTTCTACAGTCAACAATATTTTTCGGTAGATTACTGATATATTAACAATGGTTTTGTTGAGCTTAATACAAAGGCTAAAAAGGGTTTTCTTTCATTTCATTTTTTCTTTAAAATTCCAGAACAAAGATTTATAAAATATAAAATATGTATAATGTATATGTTTGTAAGAATTACAACTTTTTTAAAGCATTTTTTAAATACCGAAAATTGTTCTTTCATGTAACATAGATTTTGAAGTGAAAAATCAACTTTTGCCCAAAACACTGCAAGATTTGTAATCATCATACTGTATGGAGAATTTTTGGAAGTACAGCCTTTTATTTTCTTACAATATTAATTTTTATTAGTATAAATTGAAAAAAATTTATTTTCAAAACTAAATATTTTATACCAAGTATTGACTTATTCATTTTCTAGTTCTGTAGAAGTTTAGAGAATCGATCACTTTGATATACTACTTATATACATAAAAGAAGTAAATATTAAGAATCAAATTTTTATGTAATCTCAATTATTTACTTTGAAAATTTTAATTCCAGTAATCTACATGAAAACTTATATAAACTTACCTTTTAATCATCTTTTACTTACTTTAAATAAAAGTAAAAGAACTGTAGTTACGTTTTGAATAAATATTTATAATTTACATTTTTATTACAGTTATTTCTTAATAAAGTTGCATTTAGTTCAATAAAGTTTTTCATGATAAAATATTTTATCGAGTATTCATTTTTGTATGCTATTAGTGTTATGTTTGTGTATTGTGGTATTACTTCTTATATACAGAATTGAACTTATAGTGATTAAATAATATTTATAAATCTTTAAAACAAGTTGATATAGTAATATTCATATTTATATTTTTTGAATCGAAATTCACAATCTCTTGTTGATTTTTCCCCTTTAATGTACATAAATTAAGAGGTAAACTATATAACAAATTATTCTTAAATAGTGTAATCTCACCATTCACTATACAGTCAAAAACTGAGTACATTATATATATATATAGAAATCATAATACTTATGTAAATGCAATCTCACAGAGGTATACAAACAAACTGGCACTGTTGTTACATATTGAAGACAATAATATTGAAAATAAATAAAACAATACGCAACTATATTTTTATGCAAAAATAAAAAATTCGAGTAGCAAGATCAGAACGGGATCAAAGTTGATACTATTATTTTCTTAACATACAGTATGATTTAAATAGAATGTAATAAGTAAAAATTACTAACAAATATACACATTCAAGTATTTTTGTTACACAATAATCCAAACTTTCCAGTCTCTTAACAATACACATATTGACAAAGGCAATTCATTTAGCTTCTCGACAATCATTAATTACTCTAAATGACATCTAGGAAAGGCCATTTAATCACCATAGCCTATACATAATTTCATATTTGCAGTATTTCACTGCTGACTATCTCTTAAGCTCATATACGCCCCTTGAAAATGAAAATTGATAACCGCCCTCAATATTCACTTTATTCTTCTACTAATATTTAACATTATTACTAATAAACGACTTCTTTCAACTTTATCATACAAATTCTCCGTTTTCATGGTTCAAAAGTCTCTTCGCCATTCATCTCCGCAACATTCAATTCCTGTCATTTTCAGTCACTGCTATTGATATACTTGTTAACAAGTACCATTTAAAGAAGAAAAAAATTACGAATAGGAAGTTCTCACTCGATCATATAGTGATAGTTTAGTAACGGTAGTTTTCCAGTTCATCGCGACTTAATTCTATAGAAAACTTGTTTTTATGAGTCTTGTAAAGTTCACTGTTAACCATATTTCATCTCGGTCAAAAGTGCAGAAACTAGATAATCCACCTTAGAATGTCTGTGCATTGCGACAAATTCCACAACCAAGAGCAAATTCTTCCCCAGTCGGCGGATGCTTTATATGCAGGGGGCATTCGTCTCCATCCAGTTGTTTCGCTTTCGGGCCTGCGCGAGAAATAATAAAATATTAATAGGATAATCGTTTTAGATTGAAAAACCAAAAAGATAAATAACCAGATCATCCACGGTATCTAATATAGATATATATATATATACCTGCGGGGCAAGAGGGCAGCTCGTTCTTGGGTATATTCGTGACGCGCTGAAAGTCATCATGGCAGGGCTTGCAAAAGTGACTGGTGCCGAAGCAAAAGAAGACGGCTACGGAGCAGCAGTAGCGACACTTGTACTCGAGAAAGTCGGTGCCGTGCTTGGGACAGATCTGGGCCCTGGCCACGTCGCTGCAGCCGCCGCAGACGAGCTCCGCGGGATCGAAGGACTCGCCGCCCTGCTGGGCGTCGCAGCGCGCCTCCCCGCCGTAATAGGCCTTCTGGCACTTGTAGCAGACGTAGTAGGCGTAACGGTCCATCGCATAGGTGGCCGGGTCCTGGTAGTAACGTCCACCCGGCATCGTCACCGCTTCCGCCCTGCTCGAATTTAAAAACAATGCAGAAATTAAGTTATGAGGAAATGTAGAAGGCGTAACTAATAATGGAAAGATTGAATAAATATGATTCATAATATGTTTTCCGTCATCAAAATGACACGATATCCATCAATTCTGAAGCTCTTTCTAAATATATTCAAAGAATGAACGTAAATATTTGAAAGATCATTCAGTCAAAGGATTCTAAAAGGAACAGTTTTTGAAAAGCATTCTGAAAAAATACTAGAATCCTTATAAAATCTATTACAAAAAATTTTTAAAACATATGAGAATCAATTTTTAAAAGACACTTATACGAATTCCACAAAGATAAAGTCAAAGGATTTTTTCTGTGAAAGGATTTTAAAAGAATCTTGTGTTTTTTTGATGAATCCTTTCACGAAGAATTCTAAAAAATGAAGGAATAAAACGCGTTTCTTTCGATAAACCCTCTTAGAAAGAATTTTGATAGTAACCTTGTAAGAACTTAATGCTAAAAGCTTATTCTAAGAAAATCCTTTTAGAATTTGCTACATTCAAGAGCTCTCGCAACTTCATTTCTGCTATCTTCGGGAGTAATGATTTTCGTCAAATTGTCTTTTAATCGTCAAGATATTGCATAACTCGATTGAAAAACTTAAAAAATTAACCAATGGTTTACAACAACAAAAAAACATACTTATGCAGGCCCTCGTACTGTAGCCTCATAAGTGCCTTCCTTCTCACGTCTTCGTAAAGCGCCTTCACACTGGTCAGCTGCTCCATCAGATTCGGATTTTCCATCGGCACTTTGCAAATCGGACAGAGCGAGAAGCTGAAGGTGATCCTCGGCCCCACCCATCTCTTGATCAGTACCATTCTGCAGCAGTGCAGATGGAAGACGTGGCCGCACTGGAGCTGAATCGCGGGCGCGCAGGACAGAGCCTCGGTGAAGCAGATCATGCACATGTCGTCGGCGTCCTGCTTGAGATCGCAGGCCGGATTGCAGCGTTGCAGACACGGCAGGCACGGACGCTCGTCGCGCACGCCACCGCATATGTGGCCGCAGGGATGGATCTTGCTGCAGGCGTTCTTGGAGTGTTCCTGGCACTCGTGGTCGGAGCAGATGTTGCCAATGGCGAGGAGGCCGGTGTTACCTGGTGGAAGGACTGTATAAAAATTTGTTTTTCCTCCTGGCGCTCTGTTTTAAATTTTTCTTTTATTATTGAAACTTTTGTATTTCAATTTGGTGGGCAATACTTTCTTTGAATGCAAGGTGTATCTACTGGTCTCATTATCAATTTGACGTTAATTCAGAAACGGCAAATATTCAAAATTTTATTGTTGATTAATTGATCCATGCTGTTCATTATTGTACATCTGACAGAGGGACCAGAAGTTTCAAATTTATAAAAATTGTTCATTTGAAATATTGTCAACAGTATCAATCCAAGGCCAACAAACTGATAATATATATTAACAATCTTGATTAGACTTTTAATAAATTTTAAAAAATGTTTATACACCTTACTACTACAATTATAATTTTTATAATTGCGAAAAATATATAGTTATTACATTTATTGATTTAATTATTGTTTAAATAATAAGAATACTTTAGAATAAATATTGCATGTTTTTTTATTATGTATCAATTGCAAACCTATAGTTTTATTACTTAAACTTGTTTTTATTATTTATACCTGTCGTTCCACAAAATCGACAAACACCCGAGGTGGTTCCCACGGGTTTCTGAGACGGTCCATCGCGAAACTCCACGAGAGCTTTTAAAGTTTGACTATCCGCGAGAACGAGGATCCAAAACAATTTCATTCTGCCGCAGCCCTCGTGGAGATCCACTCGAATCGCTTCCTCCTCCTCTTTACAGACTTGCCGAACGTGCATTCGCGTCCTACGATGGAGATGCAGAATCCTGTCGCATTCGGCGCACAAATTGGTGCACACGTTGCATTGAATGATTGCCGTCGTCTCGCCGTCATCGTGATTACTACACGTAGGCTGTCGGTTTAACGAAATTATTTATAAATTCTGTTTTTACTATACGATATTATACATTGAATTGCGATTGTATGTCAAATTATTTCGTTTCAAACATTGTCGGTGAACTATATTTTGCTATGGATTAAGTATTATTTTTATTTCATATAACGTACTCTTGGAGGTGGTGGTTGGCCGTCGGCGCTGCTCCATTGGCCGGAAGATAATCTTTCAACGTGATCGGAATCTAGTACGCAGAGGGAAGACAACGCCAACCACAGAGTTGGCGATCGAAGACATTTCGTGGGCTCTCTATTTTTATCATCCATTCTAGTTAAATTTAAAATATTTTCTGCGATAGCAGCTTTTGTCACCGTAGCCCAAGCTTCAGACAATTTACCCTTTAAGGTTATAAAAAATGTTTTTACTGATTAGATAGGATTTTCTAAAAATTATTTTTAAGATGTGTTTCAATATCATAAGAAAAACTTACGGAAGCCATATCTTTCAAAAGCTGTATTATTTCCTCAGCTAATTTTCGCGTAATGCAACCTCTTAACCACCAACGTACTCCAACGAAACTCTTCGGGTGAATGCTTGTTGCCAACGAAACCGTTTGTAAAGCTTTTCCATTATTCTCCTTACCTTTAACTTTAACTTGAACAGTTAAAGATTTAGCTACACAACTTATAAAAACATCCAAAATACCCAAATCGTGCTCGTCGAAGTCCAATGATTGCGAATATCCGTTACTTGCAGTGGAAATAATACTAAAATCAGATGGCGGCAGCTTTTCTGCGCCAACGACATTGGCTAAAGCTTCGGGCTTAATTTCCGGCAGGATTCTTCTCAGAAGAGACGTAACTTGTCTTTGAACTCTCGCCGAGCCTGTATGTAACAAACTCAGAAGATCTTTCAAAAGACCACATTGATGAGAAAGATAATTTCTTCCTACAGAGCTTCCGCTCAGCGCTAGAACCATTGACAACATTTCAAAGCAGTATGTGTCACCAGCTTTTGGTAAATCGCTGTTGTCGCTTATCACACTATTAACCGGTGTTGGAGAACAGAGAAGAGTTTCCCACTCTTCTCTTAGTCGTATGGTTTCTTTTCGAATAGCCTATAAAAAATATTTGCATCATACTAATTTCCAGGATTATTTGATTAAAAGTAAATGCAAAGCAATAAGAAATATGTAATAGCTTATTTATTGTTAAATGCTATGATTAAAATTATTAAACACTAAGATTTGCATTTATTCAAGTATTTAAAAACATTAAAGGAAAATCATACTATTTTAAAACCTTTTAAATTAAACTGTAGAAGTTATTAAATATAGATTTACAAATATCACTTTACCTGTACAATGTGTGTGCAAACTTGTTTTTGCAAGTGCGTTAATTTACTTCTACTAAACAAAATTCCAACCATGTGTTCCCGAAGTTCATTGCTTTCTTCTAATTCCTCATCATTGGGTTCTGTAACTATGGATGAAATTGGTCCTTGTGTCGATTGTTCCCCTTGTATTAATTTGCCGAAGACCTAAATTATTATATGTAAATAAATATCGAAGTAATATATTAAATATTTTATAGAACAAATTTAATTATTAATAAATTATTAACCTGTGATGTGATTGAACGGAAGACTTTTAAAGTTTCTGCTTCACAGTTCTTTTGTTGGATGAACATTGCATTAAGCTGTTTTCCAATTTTCAAAGATTCTCCTTCTATTTCTCCCAATACTCGAATTTGTCTAACTCTTAATGAATTATCAGGTCCTTTTAATTCAAGACCAATGGCAGAATGTCTAGAATTTATAATTGGACAATTGACCCATCCAGTGGATCTACTTTCAATTTCAACAGTCTTTAAATTAACTATTTCATCTGTATCAACGCCTGACTGAAACGTGACACTGGAAACTTTGTGCTAAAATATTGACAAATATGATATATGAGCAAAAATGTTTTGTGTTTTTAAAAATTTAAATTTTATTTTATAACTACAGAAATAAATAAAATAAAAAAAAGATTTACAGAAACTTTATTTTGCAAATTTAGATAATCATGAGTATTTTATATGAGTTAATTTAATAATCAAAAATTCTTACAGTTAAATCTCGACAATTATCGATATGTATATAAATCATTTTAGGAATGGAATGCGCATCGCATATAATGGTAATTGTTTTAGTCTTGTCCCTGTCTTCGTCGCCAGACTCCCAGAAAGTTTCGGTTGAATAATCGGTGAGACTGCTAATCATTGCCTGTCTACTTGATGTTTTTATCTCGACCCCCGGCGTCAGGTCCTTGAGCGTTTCGACGGAGCTCAATATTTGACCTGAGAAATTCGACTGGTGACTTTTATGCATGCTCATGGCAGCGTCTTCCTCCTCCTCGGAGCGCGACAGTATTTTACTAATATTGCTGAACACGTGACTACGATGCAGGAACATATGATCGGCCGGAGTAAACTGTATAGCCCAACATCTGACTGCGGCCTGTTGCAACGGCAAGCCTAAAGCAATAATTATTGTTATCGACTCCTTTTAAATATTAGATGTTAGTTATACGAATTAATTTTGTTTCTAATTTTTTTCTAATATATAAAATAAAAACATAATATATTCAATCATTATTGTTTGTTATGAATTATATATATATATTCGTAGTTTCAAATAGATATTGAAACAATTGCGAAGAGGAAATTTAAATATATTTTCGGGACGCAACACTTTATACAGTGCTGTAACTGCAAAATAGCATTTATTTCATATGTAAAAACATATATTTTGATACGCTGGTGCCGTGCCTGGAAAACCAAAGGTTTCGAAACCTGTAGTTTTGAATACATGTTTTTACCTAGTGAAAAACCTAGGAATTTTCGAATGCTGAAAACTCTATAAAAATATAGAGATAAAAATACCAACTCTACAAAGATAGAAAAAGATTCCATTAAAGTTTGAGATATTCCGGGCTGTATATCGAAAACGCTTGTAATCAAGGGAGGGGGGAAATTATAAAAGCGTGAGCGCAACCACCACATGGTCTCTTTTTTCCACTGGCCTTCTATCAGGTAGGTTGTATTTATAATAAATAATAAAATTTTTTGGAATTTCACAATAGTTTATTTATTTAAAGAATTTATTTAGTCAAGAACAATTATATTATTAATAATTTCATATTTTACGAGGTCAGACAATTAAGTAATGCGACAAAATTAAAAAATCGAGTATATTTATTACTCGATATAGGTATTACAGGTTCGCAGTGTTACCACAAGCCGAGAAATAAAATCGGTCGTATTAAGTAATACGACAGTTTTTTCTTAAGTAATAAGACAATTAAGTAATTGTCTGACCTCTTATGATCGATAATTTAAAGAAAAAGCTTGTTTTATCGTACATACCAGAGGGGGGTAGAAGCATTAAATCCGAAATTGTTTGCAATAAGGTATGGAATGCTGTTGGTAAAGGATTGGCTGCTTCGCCGGCAATGATTAAATCGTTTAAAGGGTGCTCGCAGATTCCAGCCATATCCTACAAATACAATTTGAACAAATTTCGTTAATAAATCTACTCGTACTGAGAAGCATAACGGCTACTATTGAAATCATCGATAACATTATTGCAATTATTGTATTAAAAAAAAAAAAATTAACCCCGTAATAATTACATATATAAAGAGATACTTCAAAAGAACGAAACTAACGTGATCTTTTCTTCGCTCTAAACATCTTTTCCTATTGTCGTCCTCGTTGACGTCCGTCGAATCCGGGACGATCGGCGTGAGCGAGGCGACGAACCACCAGAGCAGATCGTGCAGGCAAATCGGCTGCGTTACACTCCTCAGCAGCCAGTTGAGCGCCTGCATCGCGTAGGCCCGGCAGGCGGCGCGCCTGAGCGCCTGCTTCATCGCGTACTCCAGATAACGGAGGTTGTGCTGCTGCAGGACGAAAAGCATTACCGGCCTGGCGAGCAGCTCGACCCGATCATTGTTGGCGAGCTCGGCCGCTTGATTCGTCGACACTATCGCCGACTGGTCGATCGACGGGACGAGTTTCTGCAGCGCGGCCGACGGATAGCAGAGGAGCGACGAGCCGGCATCTAGAAAGAGTATAACAATTTATAATAATTTACATTGATCAATATTATAATCGAATTATTAGCGTTTGTCAACGGAATCGCTGAAGTTTGCGCATGTTGCCTACCGATTATATCGGTCATTGTATCAAAATTGCATTGTTTCATAAACGTTATGTAATAAATATTCCAAAATATATCTACGATATTAATAATTCAATACATATCCACAATAATTATACCATTGGAAAATCGAATATCATATTGATTTATTTATTTACCATTATTCAATTCGCTACTGCTGTTGTTTCTCTTTCGCAACATGACTACTCGACCGTCATTCGTATTTTTTGCCCAAGGCGCTCCGGTAGACATGGAAACCGATCTGTGAAACATTCCTCGATTTTTCCCACTGTCGCTGTCGCTGTCACTCACAGGGCACTCCGATAAAGGCTAAATAGAAACAAATTTATAAAGAAATTATTTCTTTAAAATATATATCCTTCGAATAAAGAATAAGGGAAAACTTTTCATTAACCGATCAATTAGAAATGGATAGAATCGACAATTATTTTTTTTTATAGTATAGATTAGTGTTCTGAATCTCAAAAAGATTCTCAGTAAATAATGATCCATAAATTTTTTCAAAAATTACATTCATAAAATTCTCTATTGTATCAATATATATGTATATAAGCTTAGTTATTCATGAAACAGATAATTAAATTGATACAGACTTATATAGAAATTCGCTGATATGGTAAATCATTCATATAGATGCTCAAAATTTGATTTGCACAAATATAATATGTTGGTTTTTATCGGTTGAAATTTATCTAATAAAACGTTATGAACATAATGAATTGATCATATTTTTTCTCAGCATTATTTATTTAATATTAAATTATTAACAACAATAATAAATGAGAAGGACGCATGCAGACAACATCAAAGTATTGAAAAAAAATGCGAAACCCACCCTTCTGTTACTTACGGTCAACCCACTGTTACTCCCCTCGAACGGCTCCTGCTGGCCCTCCTGCCGCTTCAGGATCTCCTCGTAGAGACGGTCCTCGTTGCCCTGCGCGCCCTGCGCCCCGAGAGTCTGCAGGCACTGAAACGGCCCCGTAGACGGGAACGGTCCGGTCGCCTCCGGCGGACTGTAGTTCTCCGCCACCGCGCTCAGGGTCTGCGACGAGCGGCGCTGCTGCTTCGGTATCGTGATTCCGGCGGCGCTCGCCAGGTCGAGGAGGAACATCGCGTTGTTCTTGACGATGACGGGCGTGTCGTCGGCCTCGGGCGAGGCGATCGGTGACATGAGCTTGCCGATGTCGGCGATGCCGCGCCTGTACTGCTTGTTCTTTTTTGACTAATGCAACGTAAACAAAAAAAAGTAAGGTGTCGCTTAGAATGGATCTGCTCTAGGATGCGTGCAATAGTACAATATAATACGTGGAAAATAAATAGAAGTGTTTTAAATGTACAGGGTCTTCAATAAAAAAAGAGGGTTTCTAATATTCATCACCAACATATATTCTCTCAAAATATTTAATACATACAATATTAGCATACAGAATATTCCCTTAAGATCTGTTTTCTTATTCTATATGATTTATAGATATTATAAATATTCGCCTAACATACGTTTCAAAAAATTGATTAACAGGCCATCCTTTTCATTTTTATTTCACTTATAAAATGGCTGAAGGACATTGAGGCATAAGACGATAATTATCAGAATCGTTAGAAATAGTTAAGTTATTTAAATTATTACACAAATGAAATTTGTAGAAATATATCCTATTTCTGTACTATGTTTTCACTTGACCATAATAAACTTTCTAATACAAATTATCACGAGTGGCAAAATTACCAACCGCATATTTTTCGCTAAATTAAATTATTACCTATTTTTTTATTAAGTAACGCTTGTAAAAAAATTGAAATACACGTTAATTGACACCCCTGCTTGATACAGTGTTAAGCACTTAAACATCCTTAATAAGGAGGAAGATGAAATGACTATGAAAGCATTTAGGAACAAATTCCTAGTCATCGATCAAATCTTTAAACGGATGCTTTCAGAAATCTATCTAAAAGAATACGAAAATTATTTAAAAAAGAAAATTCTCAAAGATCTTCTATCAATTCAATCCTTATTCTTCTATTCTCTTAGAAAGTTTTCAGCGCACGGATACTGAAAGACTGTTAAACTCTTTCTAATAAGTAAAAGGCAAACACACGAACCATCTAGAAGCTTTCCAGTAAATTATTTCGTATCGCGTGAATAAAATTATCTAATAATTATTTTCCAATTCTATATTACTCAACAACATTAATAAAAAAAACTTACCTTTAGATACTTATCGCGACAGCTAACGCACAGTAGGTACCAGGAGGTCCCTTTATCCCCGCCGTCCCCGCAATTACCGGCCCAGCCGCCGCAGTATCTCCCCCCGCTGTTGTAGCCGTTGCCCCCGGCGAGCCAGCCACATCCTGGATGCATCTGTTTCATGTGAAACGTAACGAGATAGGGAAATGCCAAACCGCAGAGTTCGCAGGTCTTTTCCTTTTCGATCGCGCGCGCCGCGTCGCCGACACCAAGCTTCCTGATCCACCTCCACTCCTTTCGATCCCTCGTGCCGCGCTTCTCCCGCTTCTGGACTTCGTTGGTGTCCTTCGTCGTCGTCGCCGTCGTTGTCGTTGTCGTCGTCGTCGTGGTCGGGACGCCGGCAACCTTCCCGGGCACTTCGTTCGAGTGCTTGGCGAGTTTTATGATGGGTGGCTCGATGACTGGACTGGGCACTACAGTCTGTTGCTCAATGGCTTGCAGACAATTCAACGATAACTCTTCCCAGAGAAAGACAAGGCTTTTCAACGCCGGGGGCAGAACTGTCACGGTTGTGAATTCTGGAAGAGCTGTAAGCTTGCTCGCTGCGGATGGATGAGATTATTAAATTAGAATTATTTCTTATAAATGGGATTAATAATTTTTTAAACTTTAGAAACAAGTACGATCGTATAGTATCTAATATCAAAGGATTCCATAAGAATGTTCATAAAAAATAGCTTTTCATCGATTTATGAATTTTTTTAAATTTATATAAAATTTAAAAACATCTTTGGATATTCGAATCATAAGATATAGTGAGCAATACTAGACTCTATGGATAGTTGTTACTGTAGAGAATTTTGGATGAACGTCACCATTTGACAGTAGTTAAATTCCCTCGACAAATCATGAGAATTATTAATTATAATTACGTTCTTGCATTCATTATGCAGAAAGAAGAGTCCGTTGTAGAAGTATCCATGATATGAAACAAGTTCGTGCATATCTACCTCTCGTGTTCTAGAATGTCTTAATCACCATCTTTGCCCGAAAAACTCGACATTGCCCCTAATAGTTCCATAATGTACTATTTCCATACATCTTAGTATCGAAACTCTGATATTCATGAAATTAATTATAATGAATTAGCTGGAATCTAGTTTAATAAAGTTATTCTCAACGTCTCATTTTTTTATAAGACATATTTCAAGCTCTTTTCATATCAATTTTTAATTATAATCCAGATTTTATTGCAACCCACACGAGAGAGTATCATTGTATAATCTAAATGACTAAAAAAATCTAAAATTGTCGTTGCATCGTAAATAAATTCGTAACAGGCAACTGTTTCTGATCGATTAAGTTTTCATTCTTTTTTTAAACTCACCAGGGGGCGTTTCCTCTTTAACATTCGCCTCCTGTTTCTTCTTATTTCTATTGGCGTTCGCGTTGGCGGCCGATCTAGTCAAACTCTCCAAGGTACTCGGTTGTATGTGCAGATAATTTCCATCGTTGGTCACCTCGACCGAGTGCCTCTGCCTGGCCCGCTCTTCGCGAGTCATCTCTGTTTTTTGCCGCTCATTTTGCGCGAGGGACGATTGTCGCGTGACGACCTGGGCGCCTTGCTTCGGCAGGCTCGGATGGAACTTGAGGAAGCTTGCACAGGCCATGGCGTCGTGTACAATGCCCTCGTGCCACAAGAACGCAGCGAACACGGCGCGCAGGCATTCGGCAACGGATGGACTTATCGCTTCTTTCACCTATATATGAAAAGTGAGTGGATATAGGTAAATAAAGCTTTAGGCGGTAAAGACTTATTGGTTTTTTTCACTTAATTAAACGATAAGTTTGGTTTCCTAAACAGTGAATACGAGTCGTATGGCCTACTGTGTCGTTTTCTTCAAACGAATTTTACAAACACTATGTACCAGATTTTTCAGTTATAGAATATACGCTCGATTATCATCGTTACCCATATATAAGATCTTGAAAACAAGTTTTAATAAATAATAGTACATTTTGAAAATTTTTATTTTTTAAAAGGCATATTTGACCTGGCTGAAGCGAATGATGATTTGAAAAATTATATCTAAAATATTGCTAAGCACGGTGCTCAATAGATATGTTCGTATATCTGATAGAAATATAATTGAATTATAAACCTTTTCTTTATGAAGATTTAAAGTTCGATTTGGACTAGGCGCCTGTTGATTGCTCGTCGGTGATATGGTTCGTTTCGTTCTTGTTTTGACAGTTTTCACGTGATCGCGAAGATAATTAATTCCTACGTTACGATCTTCTTTATTATTTTTTGTGTTCGTTACAATTTCGCCTTTCATCGCTGTAGCGGCGCTCTCGGGACTGGTTTGCGTTTGGGCTTCAGAAACTTTTCTAGATGTATCTTGAACATCCTGGAAAACGTCAAAGGAAAACTTTACTAAACTTTATTCAGTTTTAATAAATTACATTCCCTGTAACATAATTAATAAATGTTGAGATTTAAAAAACTTATTTATTGTACATCAATAACGTATTATTTCATTAGCAACTAATGTTAATCTTCCACCATATACAGTAAATTTCAAGGTCCAAGTATTTCATAAATCAAAAATTAGCATTACGTATTAAAAGAAACATATAATTTAATTTTTACTGCATTCAAAATATTTTTCTAAAAAAAATGTAGAGTTTTAAATTAAAAATTTAGAAAATCTTAGCATTTTTTATACATACTTTGCAAGTTACGCCCAACTCCCTCTTAGGAGTCTCCGGTGCACTGGACGTACTACCGTCCGATCTCATGTGAAGGGAACTGCAACTGGGACTCGGAGAAATGTCTCTCGTTGTATTTGCTATTGAACTGACACCGCTGGGCGACTGTGAAGGATCCCGGGTGAGGCTGCTAACCAGTGCACTCGTATCGCTTTGTGTCGAACCGCGACGATGGGAAGTCCCGCTGTCCACGACCATCCCAGTCGACACTGTCGAGTAACAATTTTTTCAACGTTATAAGCAAATTCGAAAGTGATCATAAGTTCCATTCGTGGTTTTCTTCTATATTTTTGAATATAATATTAATATGAACTTAAAAATGCAATGAAAATTATTAATTTAACTAAATCTTAGATCAAAATACTATTAATATCTCAACTTTTCTTCTAAATAATCAAATTTTTTGTCATGCAATATGTATCGTGCGATAGAGGCTAAATATAAAATTGATTAATAATATACAAATTTATAATGATAAGATTTTTCCTATATTTGATTCATATTATACTAAACGTGTAAAACATTTAAAAGTTCAATATACAAATGCGCATTCATTTAGCTTAACACATGAAATGTATGTAATGAAATGTGTGTAAATGAAATCAAATACTGAGATTATATCTTATATTGCAACATTTATTAATAAAGTTTTCATTAATATTCTGAGCATTCCTGGATTGAACTAAAAAAAGGAACTTTTATCATGCTATTCTAAGAAGCTTAAGACCACTAAAATGATATTCTACTTTCATTCTCATGTATATAAATAATATAAAACCATTGGAAATGTTTTCAGTTTATTGGTATCTTCAACAGTTTAATAATAGTAAAAGAATTTATATCTAAATATATATTATAGTAAAAATAAATATATATTAGAGAAAAATAGTAAGAAAAATTCCCTTTAAAATTAGATCTTAATTGCTTCCAAAAACTAATTAAATTAGATTTGAAAGTTTTAGGTTGGGCTTAGAACGTCTTCTTACCTAATGGAGAGATCCCGATACCTCGTGGGGAGCCACAGGGCATTGGACTGCTACTCGCACTGTCCCCCCCTGCTGTTAAATTTTTCCCACCTGACAAGTTATTATTATTTACAAGAATTCAAAAATAATAAAAATGCTATAATGATGTTGTCTGATTAAAATCTAACATATTCAATATCATAATTTATTATATATATAATATACATTATAACGAATTATCGATATATATAAAATATCGTGCAAATACAATGTCCAAACTACGATTATAGTTATTATATACTTATCCATAGCACAATAGTTATTATATATAAATATACCATGATTGGCAATTATTCTTTATCAAATCTGTGCAATATCTAATCTACTAGAAATATTTCTCATGATGCTGAAAGATGCTTATAAATTAAAGTGAGTAAGCAAGTTGATACGAGAGGTGATGAATTTGGATGGGATCATGCTGGCGCTAAACAGTTTAGAAAAGCCGTGAATACCTTGAACATTAGTACCAGATGGAAATAGGCCAGAACCAAACAGACGAGTCGACCCAGCTAAGAGCAACACCACTAATATGTTATAACTAATAGAAGTAATCTTTATGGAATAAGATAACAATTCTTTGGTCATACGTATATATTGACTAAAATATTTTTCCTCCAATTCACAATCTATTCTACATATAATTTTGAAGTAATATCAATCTATTGAAGAATTAAAAGCTTAATATATAAAATTTATTTCTACTTATATAAAAATATGACCAAACAATTAAATTATTTCTTTTTGACCAAATTTCTCGCTGAATCATTGAATTTACTTGGCACATATCAAAATGTTACATAAAATGACTTTAATTGCATAATTAAAATGGCCAAAAGTTATCTATCTTCTTAAGATTATTTCTGGGTAACTTTTAATTCTATAAAAACTAAACACTCAGTAGTAATACTTGGCTTAAGGTAGCTTGAACTGTAAACCTTAACACACAGTGGATATAAGAATATACTCTGGAACTGTATACTACCACATAAAGCGTGTTTATAAATTAAAAAGGCTGATGTTCCTATAATAAATTTACCAGTAAGTTTCCAAGCTGATTAACTTGTAACATCTGATCTTAGAGTTCAGAAAATTATTCTTCACGCGGTAGTATACAATTATCGAATATAACAATGTGTGTAAATGGATGTAAATATGATTAACAAAGAAAAATAACTGGAGGAGAAAAAAATACATTTTTTAGCCACGACAAAGAAAATAAGGAATAGCTATGTTTAAAACAGTGCTGGAAAAGGCTGTTTATATACCGGGTATAGGAACTGGACTGGATGACCTGCTGGTGAGCCTTGGCGAACCTGCTTGTGGATTTTTGGGTGACGAACTACGCGACGTTCGTTTTGGTGTTTCTGGTGGCGTTGAACCGTTCCCATTCGCACGACTCTCGCCCATTGCTTTGACTAGCTCCTTGACCGACACTCCGACGAATTCCGAAAAGTCTCTGTTAATCATTTATTGAGTTCATTAGATATTTCGTACAACACACGTACTCTATTCATTGAAACTAACTCTATTGTCGAATTCTACTTATTAGTTAGGAATGATCTTGTAAGTTGTAATTGATTTTATCGATAATTGATCTTGTATCTTGTAATTAATTTTGGTTAAGTGTTTAAACCACCTTACCAATGTTTCCTTATTTTCACAATTACTTATTTGACAGTTATGTTCAAGCAGACTAGATAGCTCGTCATAAAGAATTACCTTCCAGGAGAACTTCGCTTTTCACCGTGTGTTTTGTCATCTCCTCTGAGCCATTTCTGCAATACGCTTAACTTGCCTCCGCCCCCTCCTCCTCCGCCCTCACGATCACGCTCCTTCGTGGGCCTCTCCTTCAGATGACCCTTGGGGTATTTGATCGAGGGCTCGGTTGTCTTATCTACTGTCGTCGTTGCCGTCGCCTTATCGCTACTTGTCTGCGAGTTTTGTTGCTGTTCCTGTTGTTGCTGCTGTTGCTTGCTACTGGTGTTGGATATTCCGAAGAGGAAAGAACTGCTTTGTCCGCTTCCGGAGCTACCTCCTCCCGCTGCTGAAGATATATGATTCTGCACAGCATTAACTTGATGCTGTTGATCAAGCTGGTGATTGACGTGACTACTCGAAGGCAGTAAATTCGATGGTTCGGGACCTTTGTGGTTGGATATCTGCTGCTAGAATCAAGGGTTTCATTAAGTTTCAAAACTAATAGCCTTATTCTATGCTCGTAATTAAGAATGAAGAATGCTGAAATATAAATATATTTCCAAATTCATGATTGAACAAATGAAACACCTATATAATAAGTGTTGAACTATATGTAATTGAATATCGTGTTAGGATTCAATTTTAAAGAAAATGTTGATATTCTGAGGAATTACAATTATTTTAAAAATTAATGAATGTATAATATATATACTAGATAACGTGCCAATCATTTACCAGTTTATGTATATTAAAAAGATGAAATCCTTGACATTATGAGCAAGATATGAAACATAATTTAAAATTTCCATGTTACATTTGTTATTTTACTAATTTCTGACCTGATTTGATGGGGTTGCTTCTTTAGACGTATCAGGCTTCTCCAAGGCGTCATCTGTAAAATCTTGCGGTGTCTTCATATAAGAAATTCCATGCTTATTAATGGCGAGCGACCAGGCCTCTCCGTCGGTCTCGAAACAGTACTTATTAGCCGATTCGTCATCGATACGAATCCAGGTTCCATATCTATTTACGAACTGAAGTACAAAGGTAAACGTGTTTTAATAATTAAACGATGATGTACGAATATAAATTAATTAGACAATTTTGTGATGCTATTATAATAACATAATACTGCGCTTATTTCAATTAAAATTATTTTGTAGTATAAAAATTGAAATTCGCATTAGCTTAGGAATTTGAATTTCAAAATTCTTTTGTGAAGTCGATTCAATTTGTTTTTTATTTGTACGACCGATGTATGATGTAAATGACAATTTACTAAAGACTTACGTATTCTTGAATTGTAACAGAGTCGCCCACAGTCAACATCCCTACAACCGTAGCTTTCAGACTTGGTCTACTTCTAATATTGTGATCAGAAGCTCCACAAGTTACAACTGCCATCGTTTTTCCGTTATCGAATGTTACGGTTTTTCTTTTACTACAATAAAAAAAATTAATTGAATGATGTACGTGATTTATTTAGAAAGTAATAAACTAAAGTATAAAGTATAATAGTATACTAAAGTACAGAACAGCGATAGCTTATATCAATATTATTAATTGCATTTATGTACTAACTCGTCATTTATTTCGTTTTTCTTTGGTGTAGTTTCTTTTGAGTTGTGACATGTTGTTAATTTTGGTTCTTCTAGCGGTAGTAATAAAGTTTTCCCTAAATGTTGATTGTACTGTAAACACCAAGCCTCTAAATGTCCACTATTACAATATTTTGTTATTGTGTCGATGTTCAGTCGAAGCCAGACACCGTCATCGTTGTGTATCTAGGAGAAGAAAATTACTTTTTAATATTCATATAATTCAATAAATTAATAATAATAAAAATAACTGTTAATAAATAAAGTAATCAGCAACCACATTTTTAATATTAGTACAATGATTTTATTTATTCAGATTCTTTTTTATAAATATACTCGATCGTAATGCATAATAAATAGGTCTCAAATAAGCTTTGTGAGTTGAAAATTATTACTTGTGAATTAATATTAATTAACTCATGCAATCGTACCTCGTCACAGTAGACAATCGTGTTGTCAATCGGTACCACACCGATCTGCTTGCTTTGGAGGGACGGATGAGCCCGAATCCTGAGTCCAGCGCTATTCTTCGCCACGAACTTCCTGACTCTACTCGGCAAATGGTGGGGTTTCTTCACGATGTTCATCGTCGGCATTTCCATGCCCTGTGGCGGCCGTTTCACCTCAACTTTGTAAATCTGCTTGTTGGTAAATAAAGGTGGGAGCGTTTATAATTGAATTCTCGTAATTGAACGAGAATTAGCGTTCGTACATATATACGATTTCTTATATTTAAGAATAAAACCCACATCGTCCATGTTGTAGCCATCGATGTTAATCTGTATGGAGTACCAGCCGACAGAGAAGGGCGTCCATGTTGCGCGATAAGTACCGTCACCATTCGGCATCACTAGCATACTTTCGCTCGATCGTT
This sequence comes from Sycobia sp. Sy_11, assembly GCA_018907035.1. NCBI lineage: Eukaryota > Metazoa > Arthropoda > Insecta > Hymenoptera > Epichrysomallidae > Sycobia > Sycobia sp. Sy_11. The sequence goes on along the minus strand of JACCIC010000016.1, from coordinate 394,433 downwards.
TTAGCGCCGAGGACGTGAAGCGCAGCTCTTCGAACGAATAGTTCCGATAGGCCTTCATGATGGTTATTGCGTGGAAGCTCACCTTATATGGATCGTCCAGGACGGTGATTTCGTACGGGGTTTCCAGACACGGCTGAGGATGTCCGCCGAACATCAGCGGATCCGGCTGCGAAATACGTCGGATCTTCTTGCCCTCTTCCGGTTCGGTTATGTCGCGCTTGTCGATCGGCACTGCTTTTGCCTCGATCTAGGGTTTTATTTTAATTTTTTATTAAAAGTTTCCAATAGGATATATTGTTTATGTGAATAGTATATATTGTTGTATGGTAATTAATGAAACACGAAACTTTTAATAAAATGTACTTGATGCATTTTCTCTGTTTGCATTTGCATCACAAAAATCTAACGTCCGTAAATCATACACAGGATTTGTTCTTCTTCGGAAAGCAGAGAACTTCTTATCATTGTAATATATATATATTATAATATTATACACAGAGGAGAGTCAAGAGTGACTGATTAGTATAGAAAGGCAATTAGTCTTAAGCTAACTGTAAGTTTATAAAAAGCTAAATAATAAACTTTATAGTTAGAAGGCTTCTCATTTGTTATACTGCATGGAATTATCTGAAAACGTTAAACCTATGTAGCGATTGATCTAAAAATGCTGAATTTACACGATTATTATTTACTCTATCCTTTGAACGGTTTCAGAAAAATAAGTAGTAAAAAGCTGGCCCTCGTAATTTCTATCGTTACGCTTAGTTATGGTATTATTCTATAACGAATGCTATTTTATCAATATGAACAAAATCAGCAAATCGGCGCAATGTAGTATAATACTTTCTAAGATATAGGAATAATAAAAATTTTTCAAGCGGAAGGATCAAAGATATAAGTACGATACCTTTTTTAATGTTTTTACAATTTTCAACGAACGTCACAATAAGGTAGATATTATGTACCTTCTGGTACTTTCAATTCCCGACAGATACGACAACCTCAACAATATCTTCGACTCGGTCTCACCTTTAGCCCGGGCACGTGGACGACCTCGCCGTACTGGTCCCTGGTGACGAGAGTTACCACGGCCGGCCAGCCGTAGCGCATCTCCTCGCGCGAGTAGACGACCTCGCACTTGGCCGGGTCGACGAAGCTGTCGGGCTGGAGCCATAGGGCGAGGCGGCCGCCGCTCGTGCTCGCCGTGCAGGAAACGAAGTCGCGCAGAAAGAGCCGCTCGTTCGAGTGACAGCTGCCAACAGAGATGGGAAAATTCGTGCGATTGATAAAATTGTTATATGGTTGATAATATTATACGAATTTCGCATTTTCGATGCGTTACAATATGTAGTTCGAATATATTGGATAAATAAGTTGTCATTGTCACGATCGAGCTTTCGTGATGGATTAATAAAGTTGAGGGACAGTTATAGGAACATCGGTTGAGCACTAAAGAAGATATTGTGATGATCATTAGAAATGTATTTTCTTGATGAATAAAATATAACTTGATCGTTTTAAAAAGAAAGAGTTGCTCAAGTAACTATAACAGTTTAATAAAAATAAGGCATGTAATAACTATTCATTATATATTTAATCAATTTTAGTAATCATAATTTTTAAAACTAACCCAGCCTTTTTTCATATGTATATTGAATATATGAAATTCAGTGTAAATTTATTATATATTTATAATACCAACATTTGAGTTTTTATAATACCAAAATGAATTAGTAGTTCATTAATAGTTAATACAAAATCCATTAATATAATAAATTCAATATAGTAATTCTTTCATCTTCAATGTACAAAATATTTGCTGGATGATAAATGTATTCAATATATATTTGTTTCATTGAAAGAAATCAGAATTTCAGAAAAAGAAAACAATTCTTAAAAGTGACTTGTTTTTTCATTCCGTGCAAGCAACCGATTCCTTCGGATTCGTTCTAATTTTCACACTTATTTCATTTGATAATCCGCATAAACGTGCCCAATTCATCCGAATTCGAGAACCAGTCGTGACTGAATAGCATTTCTGATACATACATAAGACACAAAAACTATCATAGACTCGAACGTTTTGTGCACACATATTCGATTCATCTCCAGAACGCCCCGCGCGGCATCCCGTAATTATAGATTTTATGACCCTGGTCGGAAATTCTGAGAAAGGCACGCGTGAACCTGACTTAATTGGCGCCGCGCGTGGAACGCCGAAGCCCTTGCGCAAGCGCGGCTTATCCGCTTTATCCAAGGATTTCTACTTCTATACAGCTCTCTGCCGAGATGAGACGCGCTCTCGCTCGCTTAGCCGCATCGCTCGACGCTTCCGCACGCGGCTTTTTTTCCCTTCTATTAGACTCGCGAACGGCGCGGCGCGGGTTTTTATACCTGAAAGTCCCGCGAGTCCCTAATAAGGCGACGAGCGACACATCGGCTATCGAGCATCGCGGCCACTTGACCGATGAGGGAACGGAGAGCGCGCGTCGCTCCCGATCGATTGGAGAGACTGGGCTGTTGTATTGCGGCGGGCGCGTAAATTAGCTGGGAAACGGGGAGGTTCGCGATAATTTCCGGTACATTACAGCATCCCCTTGACTTTATAGCAATTTCCATTTTTTCGACCACTGAATCGTTCTCGTGTTTGGCATTATTTACATGTTTAGAAAATGACATTATATAAGCTAAGAAAGCTATAAATTATTATGTTATTACGGATATATTTACTTTGATCCATAGCCCACGTGTTTCGTTCATTTTTCTGCAATTCGATATATATATATATATATATATATATATATATATATATATATATAAGAAGATTTCAGTATTGTGTCTACCTAACAGTCAGGTATCTACCTGTCTTATGAAAAGTAAGCTGTAAGCCCAGGTTGAATTTTCAATTTAACTATTTTGAAATTAAAATGTCCTGCACCCGATGTTTTTTTTTTGTGAAATTTTGTATACTTTTGTATATTACGAATAATATGTAGAGTAAAAAAGAAAATTATGCTTTTCCGAATTTATCTTTTAAAAGAATGCCTATGTATATAAGGCTTTCGATATATTTAGTCTATTATATTCTTTATTATTTATTAAATTATCGATAATATCTATACAGTAAATTTTTCTATGAATAATATCTGTAAGGAAAATTACGTTGTACAAACGCGTTTGATGATGACGAAAATGCAACCACGCACCGTTCATGTTTCAGAGGACCACAAAGTGGAATATTGTATGAAATATTAATTTTCAGTTATTAGATGCATATTTGAATAATTCTAGCTCTCAAAAATTAAAAAATTGTAAAATTTAATAAAATTTTACTCAAAAAAATTTCTAATATTGTAAGTATATTAATATTTTTATAAATACAGTAACTGTATTAATTGAATAAGATGTATTTTTTTATTTTTGGTAAAACCGGACGTTGAACGTTGAATTATGGCGTAGTCAATTTTCTAATAAAACAGTAACATTTCTGTAGGTGAACGTATAAATATTGATAATATATCGGTGATGGCACTAGATAAATTAAACACCAGAAAAATTTATTACCCAAAAGTGTAATGCTAAAAATTCTCTTCAATATACAATATTCAAGTTTCTCTCCAATATTTTCCCTGGATAGAATTGTTATATTAAACGTATATAAAGAAGATCACTTTAGGGGTGAATATCGTAAGCAATATCTGTTCGCTTTATAAAGTAATCTTTTTTTATCGTGATATTCGATCGTGGAATATAAAAATAACTCTTGGAAGTGTTCCTATCATATCTACGTTATTACATTGATGACTATAATAATCTTATACAATACGAATTCGTTTTGTAATCGCAGAGACATCTGACAAGAAAATTAAGATTTAATTAGGATGGTAAATTATGCTATTTATTTATAGCCCCTTAATAAATATAATTTTTTAAGCAAAAAATTCTGTTCATAAGCAGTAATAATTCTTGTTATTCAAAAGTAATTTCCCTGTATATCTAAGTAGAATTTAATGAGTTTGGAATATACATATATATATATATATATATATATATATATATATATATATATATATATATATACATATATGGGTCAATATGCCACAAATAACTAGAACAAAATGATATCGAAAATGACATTGTAAAAGACCATCTATAAATTGTATAAATAATTATTTGACCCTTCCCGTATAAGTCAAAAGTCGAAAATATTTCGTAATAAATAATTATATACAACCTAGTCTGTTTGCTGGTTTAGTAGAGCTGGTTCCAACCCTTTCAATCTGACAAACATGCTAATTTATATAACAAAATAATAACTGGCAAAAAAAAACAGTAAGACTTTGTTTTTCGGAAACCGAATGCGATGTGCAACAGCGAGAGAGAGAGGAGGGGGAGAAAGAGAGAAGGTCGGACTCTCATTAATTTCGAATAGATTACCAAGCACGAGGTTGCCATATGCAACACGCGTGCGCGTGTGAAGATCAGGAACCACGCAGAAAGCTATTTTGCAGACCTAAAAAAATGTTCTATAAGAACCTCCCCTTTTTGAAAAACAAAACATTTTTAAATATAAGAGTGAGACGTGTTTCATTCTACGAACATTCATATATCAAATTTCATTTATCAGATATCCTTTAGCTCGGAGTAAATCGCGATGATATATTTCGACGATTTTTTTCTGAAAAACTGAACGTAGAGTATAGCCTATTCATCCTACTGCCAATGTAAAATACATTACAGTATTCTTTTTTATTCTGGGCTTCGGTCGGTAATTCGCTGATGCTTCCTACTCATCGTGGATCAAGTGAGATTAAGTACAATCACCGATTAGAAAAAAAACAATTTTTTTCTTTCAACTATTCAATTGTATATAATAATATATAATATCCTTTTCTACTTCCGAATTTCTGTCGACTACGATTAATCTTATAAAAAAATAAATCGTAAAAACTCGTGAAAAGAGCAAAACGTAATAAAAAAAACAACATCCAGCGTGTTACTCCATGTTATCCTTACTTAAAATCCGTTAAAATCACCCTTTCGATGAAAAAGTTTCTTCGTCCGTCGTGTTTCCCACGAGCTCAGCTTGTATAATAAAAAAAAAAGCTCGACACGAAACCTTCGCCGAGGCACGAATCATGGACTTCCTCAAATCTCCGTGGTGCGGGCCATCCGCGAAAAAAAGAATCCTATACCCCCACGTCGAGTGTCAATAAGGAAAACGACAACACAAACCCAAGAGAGAGAGAGAGAGAGAGAGAGAGAGCGCGCACCTGTTGCCGTTTTACCCTGGTTGGCTCTGCATAAACTGTGCAGTGTTACTACTGTAAAACCAGGTAAAACCCATGTAAAGCCCTCCCCGATCCTCCACATTCGTCGCTGCCCATTACTCACGACCCCCGAAACATCAACATAACGCTCGAGCGTCGCCACGCCCTCGAAACTAATTACTGCCACCACTCCCCATAATCTTTTGGTGTCTCTATCTCCGCTCATAGTTTTACTGAGAACGCACGAGGACAATTTTTATCTCTATTAATATACTAACGTGCATATTATGTCTCGATACATTATATGTGTACAACTGTACGCTTGTGTACGGACCTTCTGCCCTCTATACGAGTCTTGTAAAACTATATATATATATTATGTATAATACACCCGTGGGCTCCGACCGCGCGCACATGGCTGGCACGTGGTCAAGGCGCCCCCCCCCCCGCAGCAGGTACATAGTCGTATCGGTCGTTTCTAAGCGCTGGGACGCGCGTCGGGCGTAAAACGCGTCCGCGCATGCGGGAGCACGCACGCGCGAGCGCGCGCGTTTTCACCCGCGCTTTATTTACACGAGGGAGGGGGGGGGTAGGACGCACCGAAAAATTCTATTACTCCCCGCGCGCATCGGCGGCGTCCGCACGTGCCGCGCAGACGTTTCCGTGCGCCCTCCCGTCACGGAGATATTTCTCACGGGAAATTATGTGCGGAGCTCTGTCTCTCTCTCACTCTCTCTCTCTCTCTCTCTCTCGCTCTCCCCTTCTCTGCCTCTCGTTTTCTCTATAAGAGCGTATAATATTATAAGGATATATACGTTTTGCACGTAGTGTAAAATACTGGAATATATCCGGGCGAGCGGGGTATAGAGAAGCGAATGCGCACTTCCGCTTCCGCAAGTACGTCGGCGGGTGCGTATACCGAACGGCTGATATTACAATAGAGGCGAGTTAGAAGGAAGGTGTCCCCTCCCAGACACCCGCCTATCAACCATCCACCTTTATACCCGATTTATACCATTCCGCTGTTTTCGAGGGGCTGTCCGGCCACTCCTCCCCCCTCCAACCTCTTTCTAATAGGGCCGTGTGCGCTTTTTACGCGGTTGAATCGTTTTCTTCATCTTCTCGTCTGTTATTTCGCTGTGTTTTTTTTATTCTACGCGGAATTCGAGCCTCGCTTACGGAAGCGAAGACTGCGGGCCGAGCAAATATTAGAATTATATATATATATATGTATTATATTATATGTAAGGAAACTTTTTCAAATGTAATTCAATATTCGAAGCATCGTCGGTGGATAGAGATTTTGAAGAATCGTAATATATTACAATAAGAGCGAATGAAAAAGGAAATCGTATCCTTACGAATTTAGCGAAAGCTTATTTAACCCTCGATTTATCAGTTTTCTCTTTGTAAAGGCATAGTTTTATCGAATTAAGCGGACTACTACTTCGCGGGCACTGCCTTCGAATAAACTCTATAACGACCATGTATTCGACGATGTGTCACAATGTTTTTGAACGTTTCGCCCCCTCTCGTCCCCTCCTCCTCATCCGAGGCAATACGTTCCGTTTGTCCCCTTCACCTTGCTTCTCCATGCTCTGCACGCTCGTCGCTAAATCCCTATAGAATACACTCGAGGCTAGATTCGATGCATTTTTATGAAAAAATTTTTGTCGCTTCCACTGATTAGCCGTCGAGGCGAAAAAGATGTATAAGCGAACGAGAATTTTAACGACTTTCCTAGAAAATGTTTAATATTTCCAAAATTTTAATAACTATATTTCTCGAATCTCTGATTTTGCCGCCCCCTCCGCGCCATCATCAATCATATTATTTAAAACAAATCACGATTCACAGAGCAGGGGGCACAATCAATAATTTTTACTACAATAGCGAAAATCGGCGATAGTGTCGTCAATCGCACAATTCTTTTATATGCTATCCGTAGCAAGTAAAATATTTTCGGTATATTTATTGATAAAGGTTCTTTATTTATTTCTTTGTTAACTTAAGGATTCGCTGCTGCGCTTTTTAAGATATAATAGGGCTATGATTACGTAGAGAGGTCTATGGCCATGTTTTATCAGGTTTTATTAAACAGTTGGACGAAGTATTTTCTCTGTCATGCGCAAATACTTGTAGAATTTAAAATCAATATATAAAATAGAAGTATAATGATTGAGCGACTCCTTATTCTTAGTAAATTTTTATGACAGATGGGTAATACATGCAGAGTTTCCGCCTCGAACGGTGAAGCGCATTATCTGGACAAGGTTGCATCTCGAAAATCGGGCGGCTTCACCGAGTACTCGGAGATTTCCGGGGTACTTTATGACAGCTACTTGTAGAGGGCGCATTTGTTCGCGCTGTTTCGAACAGTTTCTTTTATTACGCTATCGTATTCACTTATACGACCAGTGCCGGTATTGCTATGCAAAGAATGCTTTTGACGTTCTCGCTTCTTCGCAAAATCTTTGAAATTCCAACTTTATATCGTTAAAGTTTATTCAATGACTTTAGGGTCGATCGTCGATTTTTTTTCGTATGAATGCAATTGCTATTAATATACGTTACAAGAAACTAGTTTTTTTTTTTTTTTAACTATTGAAAGAACAGTATTTTCACAAATCAACCAAGTCGTCGTCAAAATTTTCTACTTTTACCAATTTTTACATGCAAATACGAAAATTACGATCAATTACAATTTGCTAATAGTACACGCGAATTGCTCAAAAAGTTACTAATTCGTTCACAATACGACCATTAATCCATATTTATATTTATTTATATTTATCAAATAGTAAAATAAGACGGAAAGAAAATCGATTTTGTTACGTACAACCTTAAAAATGAATTATACATTCCTCCCGTCAACGTAACTGTAATTAAAATGATCCATATACACAGTAATAATGTATTAACTATGTATTTATATGTTCGAACCTTTAAATCGTAAAATAAAACTGAATTTATATATATATATATACATACATATATATATCTATAGCGGCATACCGAACTAAATAGGACGCGACTTTATAAAAATAGAACAGCGCAGCCGATGTACATCCCGCCGCTGCTTTGTAATTATATATACAGAGTATCATACACATCGGAGGAAATGTCTCAACAGGCTGACTTTATTGTTCTGATAATGCTTTGTTCAACCCCGCCCATCCTTATCAAACGAAACTTCGACGTTTGATCGTCTTTAGGATCGTATTATAATTATTATAATTTTTTTTTTTATAAAACGCGAAATACCTTTTGTTTGATCGAAAGATACCTAAAAAAGTCAACCTCTTTTTGGCTTTTGACGCGAATTTCGTTGTATACATAATTGGTAAAAAAAAAAAACTAAAATAATCATAAGAATGTAGTTGAAAAGGAATTCAATCGAAATTCCTTCGTTCGTAGAAAAATTGAATTTGTACTTGAAGTGTTATTGACTCGCGTCATTGTTATAGATTACTTATCATTATATATGGCTATCTCAATCCTCAACGATCGCTGAGCGAGCAACCTCGCAATTGTCAAAACCCAGATCGATGTATGTATCGCGCTCGGCGTAATCGTGTCCCGAGTCACGTCTATGACAAACTAATTATTGAAAATTATACGATCGATTTGCGGCGCGCCATGAAACATTGATTTCACGATTTCGTCTGAACTCTCGCGTAACTCGTTACGGATTAGAATGACCTTATGCGGCTTTTTACGATCTGTCCTTTTTAAACGTTATTACGCGAGACATTATCCTACTTGAGCGAATATGCTAAAAATACAGATAATATTCAGACATTTGATAAGGGAAAAAAAGAGATCGTGAATAATAAAAAATTCAGTCGGGTTTTAATCGAGAACTTTGGTTTAAATTCAGGAGCGATAAGTTAGCTTGTAATTGTTCAAAAAAAAACCGATTTCTCTCGTTGTTTATTCCAAAGGTATCGAGTTTTTTAAAATACCGTACAAAAATTCCGACGAAATCGAAGGACAGCTTTAAAGGAGATGTCGTACTTTGACCGAAGACATCTTCGTAATGATTTGTGTGAACACCTATATCGGTAGTTTGAAGGCTTGCCACCCCCCCCCCCCGTCGAAACACCGCTGTATCAGAAATGACTCGACCAATGGCTTTCGTATTTCAATCACTTGTTTGCCACGTAATTCTTATGTATTTGAACGGTGATACATTAACTTTTAATTTTGTTCTTTTTTTCTTAAGCTGAACAATGAACTTAAAAAAAAAAATTGTAGCTTCTCATCTAAACTACGCCAGTTCTTGAAAGTTAATATTTTCAAGAATTTCTTCGTTTGAGTACTAAAAAAATGTTATTATTTAACTAAGCGGACTGTTTTTTTTTTTTTGTTATTTCAGATAACCCATTCTCGAGTTCTGCACCACACCTCAAAACACTTTTGTTTTGACCTTTGTGAAATTCGTTATAACTGTATTATTATTATTTTTTTTTTTTGTATTTTCATTTAAAAACAATTTTGAAAGCTTATTGAGACGTCGATTGTTCAAGCATATAGGGATATTTTTAAGAGAATCAGATCTGTACTTATAAAAAAAAAATTTTAAGAAAAGGATTTTTACGTTTCCTCTTAATGCATACGAGGCTCTATACCAACGAGTAGCACTGGTGAGACTCGGCATCGTTTGACGAATGGCGATAAATTATTGTTTATCTTGGCCGTAAAAAGGTTTGCGGACGTCTCTATTCTCTTTAAGGTGGCGTTTAAAAAAAATCGTTGATTTTCGCCAGCAGCTTCGCAATCGGGATATTCTGGAGCCGCATATCTAAATGACGCCACTCTTCGAAGTCGACGCGCTGATATGCTTTATAACATTCATTAGAAATATTAAACTGAATCATTGGATATCACTGTAGTACAGCTTGTCAATAAAACCTGTTTTATTCGTTCTCTGCTCTATTTACCCATGTACCAGATCGAGCTTGATAATTATAAAAATCTGTCTTGATAATTATAAAAAAGGCACTTTCTAATTATAGATCGAATTCACACACTGGCGAATCGAAATGAAGGTTCCTTTTACAAATCGATCATTAATTACGACGTGTACACTTACAATGGAGTTATTTTCGTATTAAACATATATATATCTATATATATATATATATATATATATATATATATATATATATATATATATATGGCTCGAGGATATATATCGAAGCATACGGAATTGGAATTCGACAAAGCATTGATATACGCGGTCTATAATTAAACATCTCGCACGCTCGCACCTGTTGATATTTCCACGCCAAAGCGACGCGGAGCGGCCCGGTGTAGAATAAAGAGCCGCGTATAATATACATATTTACGACGGTAAGGTTACGCAATATTTTTTCGAAATCCTCCATTTGCGCATATATATATATATATATATATATATATATATATATATATACACATAAATATGGCATAATAATAAAACCATAAGCTCGAGTGTATTCAGGAGGACAAAAATGCCATGAGAATGCGAAGGACAAGTGCAGAGCGGAGTGAAGCCGAAGCGAGAGTTTTGTGAATGAATTCGGAGACGCGCGCGCGTGTTCAGACCCCCACTGATCGTCGGCAATGGCGGCGGCGTCGGTGGCGGCGGGGGGGGGGGAGGTCCACGAAAAGCACCCGAGAAGAAAATAATGCATAAGAGTTTCTCCATACACTGCGTATATACGCAAGAGGAGCAAAATGAGACAAAGCGGCGGGGGGGGGGGCACAAAGTCGAGTCCGAGGGTGAGAGACCTGTGTCTTCCGACCTGTTTCTCTCTCTCTCTCTCTTTCTCCAGCGTTTATTGTATACATTACATAGACACAGAGCGCGACCTGTCCCCCGAGGCGCGCGCATTGCCATCAGGTATGTGTACGTGCGCGCTCACCGGAGCACACGCATATAGTCATATCGCCGCGGTCAAGTAGTCAGCTGTGCCCTCCGCCGCGCGCTGGGTGCGATGAGAAGAGCGCTTCCGAGGAGCGGCGAGAGAGAGAGAGAGAGAGAGAGAGAGAGAGAGAGAGAGAGAAGGAGAGTGTGAGTGGGTATGCATGCGCGTGAGAGGGAGGTCGAGGCGAGGCGGTCTATAGACCTCTTGAGAGGAGGCTGGAGAGTGCGATGGCCAGCACGAAGTATTGGATTCGGTTTCCTTATGGATTTTTTTAATGCTCTGGGAGTTGTGACTCCGAGAAAGAAGGGGACACGTTGGAGGGTAAGGAAGGGGGGAGGGAGGAAGAAAGATATCTGTATCTGTCGGGAGTGAGGTGGAGACGGTGAAAGCTGCGCGTTATGCACGGAGATCTACGTATATGTTTAAGACTGTACTTTTCGGTTGCTTTAAAGCAGTACATCGCGTGAACTAAACTGTAAAAACAATTTTTTTCGAATAACTGTGAGAAAATTCGAAAGTCATTCTGCTACTGGCCTGTAGAATGGATTTAATTGAAAAATATAATAGAAATCTTAGCTGGACGTAATAACGGGAACGGTACTAATAATATAATAAAAACGAACCATTTTTCAAAATTATTTTATTAGTTATGTAAGCAAATTAATGATACACGTGGCAACATTGATGTAGATGTTGGTTATTTTATTATTTACACGAAGTAACAGTCAACTTACACGCAATACTGTTATATGTTGTTGTCTGACACCACACACGAAAGTCGAAAAAATTCTTTCAAGAGAGCAATTTTGAGGTGGCATTACGGTGAAAATATTATTTCTGACTTTCTAATCTTTGGTTTCACGTTAATTTTATGACTCTAGCAGTCATAGAAAGTAATATATGTAGCGTTTACATAGACGTTTACAGTGACAATTGGTGATCCGTAGATGATCATTTCATTTTCTAATGTCTAACATTTACAATGTATATACATATTCGAGAAGTTTGAATAGTTCGAAGTCGTTCAATATTTCATTCTCTACTTGTGACATTCATTTTTACTTATAGAAATGATGATACATCGTCAACACGAATAAACTTAATGCCATTTATTCAATCTTTGGATTTTATTAATATAAAATATTAGGTTGCTTTATCGTTTTATTTTTAAAATTTTCAAATTTCGAAGAATAATTCATGCCGAATCATTATAACGATCGATTTAACATTCTTATAGCAATTTCACCTAAATCCTCGTATAAATCGGTATTATTAGAATTATGTTATTCCCCGTTTCGTGCTCCATCCATCAAGATTGCTGTTGAGATTTACTTCTTCGAAGTCGATGTTCGAAAATATTGAAAAATAGAATATGATATTCCCATATTGTATTCCTAAATTATTTTTAAAAAAAGCGCTGGTTCTGATCGTATAATAATCTAATTGTATTCCTACGACTCCCACATTTTGTTGCGATTTCGTCTCGATTTACATCGATTAATTTAACAATTGAAGCGTAAAATGCAAGTGTAGCAAAGTAATTTAGAGACATCAATTTAGCGTTTGCTTATTATTCATAACACCTATATTTCATCTCTTATTCCAATCTATTGGCTATCATGCTAATGGCAAAAAATCATAGATCGTTTCTAGATTTTGCTAAAAGCTATGGGAGACCTATATAAATATGTGAAATTCGCACTTTTCTCTAATAAATTCTTTCAATTTGCAATGAAAATTCGAAGATTCTAGAAATGTTAAGGAACATTGGGAAATGATCATGATCTCTACTCTGTAGGTATCTCGTAAAATTGATTTAGTTAAGAAAATATATGATATTAAATTAAATATATTTTTTCATCCACTGAAATTTTCAGGATTCAATAATTTGGAAACATTCATCAAATGCTTATATCTTACAAATAGATTCCACAAAATTTGGATAATTATACATTTGGCCTAAATTGACGAAAGTGAACTGTGATTACCCTCAAATCGAACATCGTAAAGCTTTAGATTCTGTCCTTCTCTCCTGGTCAAGATATAATGCTTTCTTACATGCGAATTAGTACTTACTTATCTTACGATAAAACTTTTTATTCGTCACATCGCGCCTATATATTTAGCTCCCTCTCAGAAAGCTAGTAAAGCGAGCGATGTAAGTTTTGGACATACGAGAAAAAGAAAATAGCTCATCAAACGTTGAACAACTCCCTCTGTCGCCTGTTCAAAGGAATTGAAATATTCGAATAATACACGTGGTGTATAGAAAAAAGCACACACACACACACACACACACACACACACACACACATGTATATGTATATATATATATATATATACCAATTGAGTAAAGTGGACAAGCCAGCACATTCTGTATGTCGATTTCGCTTTGCTCGAGCGCCAACTTCAGACACTGCGCACATTTTGCCCACTTTATTTCTCTGCTACGTATAATTTTATTATATTTTATGACATCCTTGGATCGCGGCGCTGAATTTAACGAAGGAATAATCTTTTAAACCAAAAAGTTATAATGAATCTATAACTAATAATATATCTATGTTCGCAGATGTGTAATTTCTTAACTACTGTCGATGGAAGAACGTTTCTAGATTACGCATGCTAGAATTGTTGATTGTGCGCTAATACCTGCAAAATCGATTGAAGTTCGATCGACTTGATTATTTGAATCGTTATTCTTTTTCCAAATCACTATGAAGCGTGGGGATTTTCGTTAAAAAATTTTCAGAGTATGCAGTATATTCATTTTACCGAAGAGGTAAGTCACTTTGGAAAGACAAACGTACTATGATCTGGAATGAGACACCGATACATTTGAAAACTTTACAGTGCTCATTCTAGATGTAATTAAAGTTACTTAATTCGGTTTAAACCAAATCCGTTATCCATATTTCATGGGCTTTGTATATTAATGATTTTCCACAAATTTCAATCTTTTAGCAACTTTTAGGCACATCTGACTATATATTAAAGTAAAATTGAGCAACTTGCATAATTTATTAAATGTATTGTGAAACACGATAATTAATTTGTAAAACATAAAGAGCCCTTTTGAATGTTGCCAGACGTTGACAAAAGTTACTAGACAGGAGATATTCCTAAAAGTTGTTACAAGAGTCGGCATATTTAGCACACACGAGTTTAAACTTTAATAATCTAGTAAAGACCGGCATACTTTGTCAAGTTTGGAAGCAATAACTCTATCATCTAGCGTATAAAATCCAATGATGATCCGAAACAAAGCAAAAACTGGATATTTATCAAAACTATAATAATAATAATAATAATAATAATAATAATACGTATATAAATGCTGCTTGCATCGATCTGTCGGTCGAGAACCGCGCGAGCTGAATCGCTGCAGTGGAACGCAATGAGAGTGCACACATTCACGCACACACGTGGTATATATAACGGATCGTCGCATTATGTGCCCTTCTCGGTGCGCGCGTACGTACGACGTGTATGCGTACGTACGACGTGTATGTATACCTACACCAGAGAGGGAGGGGGTAATACTTCATGATTTTATTATTATTATTATTATATATATATATATATATATATATATATATATATATATATATATATATATAGATTATATACATACCTGGTACATACCGCATATCTCGTTTAAAAGTCATCTCGACTCTGACGAAACGTGGAATATGGGGGAATAAGACGGGTTACGAGGTGATTTTTTTTTTTAATCGAAATTTCATTCAAGTTCGCGAGATGTGCGATTAAGATAGCGAAATTGAATTTTTATTGCGCGTGTATTATATAAAATATCCGGACTTTCGGCTCGATTGATGCTATATACGGATATGGGACCGACGCGTATATTTGTCTCCGATAAAATATAACGTGTGCAAAATTGTGTTATATAGATACTAATGACAACGATATAAATAATACTAATAATAACAATAATATATGTAAAGATATAAAAATATACCTGATGAGACTGGCAGAAATCGCGACAGCAGCAGTATATCATGAGTTAAAATGCAGGAGCGAAATTAAAGTACGGGCAGACAGAGTGGAGGGCGGGAGGGGGGGTAGAGAAAGAGAACGAACGATAAAGAGAGGGGGGGGAGCGAAATAAGAGAGGCAAGATCAGCAGTGGCACAGCACAGCACGCGGTGACGTTGTATACACTATAGTCTCGTATAGGTATATATGGATGGGAAAAGGCGGGGGAAGGGGAGAAAAACGTGCTCCGCTCTATTCCTATCTCTCTCTCTCTCTCTCTCTCTCTCACTCTCTCTCGCTCTAGCGAACGCGAGCACGATCAACCGCGTGTGCAGCAGCAACGGCAGCACTACAAGTATGTATATGTATATTCGTGCTCGGCTCCAAAGATAGAGCGCGAGCGAGAGAGAGAGAGAGAGAGAGAGAGAGAGAGAGAGAGAAGAATCGGCTGAGTCGGGACGGGACTCGAGCTCGCAGGGGCCAGTCAGTGCCGATGCGGCCTCCGTCACGATCGCTACGTCAGCTGCTCGGCTTTTTTTTCTGTGTGTCTCATTCCTTGTCTATCTATCTCACTTCTTCCTCAGTTCCATCCTCGGCGCGTCTTGTACGCCTGTTGTATATATATATATATCATTTATACGTTCTTTATTCACTCCTTCTCCGTGTGTTCTTCGCCACTCTCCCTCTGTATCTCTCTCCCCCTCCCCCTTGTTAACCGGTTCGAAATCATACGATACATTGTCCGAGCGTCGAAGTGTGCGGGAACGCGCCGCGTCCAGCGTCTGCCTGTGGAACCTGCATAATATGTATATACATATGTGTGCAGATATATATTTATCTAGTTAAGCTATACATATTATCATACGGATCAACGCGAGTGCTGCTGCGATATTATTGTGCGATTGTTGTACGTGGCGACGTCATCTGCCGCGAAATTCCGGGGCGCCGGGCAATATATCTGTGTGCGCGCAACCGCGTAGTGCTCGGCTTAGTCCGCCCCGCGTCTACGTGCCGTAACTCGCTCCCTGCCCCCGCCCCTCCCCCTCCGTCCCTGGCTCCTCCGCTCCAGTGTTATCGTGCGCCATTGGAAATTTCTGGCTCGGCTCGCCGATGGCGCGGCAACGATAAGGATTGCGCCCCGGGCCACGGAACCCGACAGCCGCCGTCCCGACCGCGTCCGCGCTTTCATGGAGTCGCGCTAGCCGGTCAGCGCAGGGCGACGAACGCGCCAACGCAAGCCGGGGATCGGCAACGGGAGGTCGCCGCCGGCAGAATGTGGCGGGCGCGGCTACTGCTCTGCGCCTGGCTGGCCGGGGGCCTGGCCCACGCCGAGCTCGAGGCCGTGACGATGGAGCGCGGCGGCAGCCCGGCCGATCGGCAGCAGGAGCGCGCGAGGCCGGCTGGCATCTGCGCGATGAGCGGCTGCAACTGCACGGTCAAGGCCCACCACTGGGTATTCGTCAAGTGCGTCTTCACCGATTATCAGGTGAATGTTGCATACTTACATACGTACAGTACACACACATACATACATACATACATACATACATACATACGCATGCATGCATCCGTGTGTACTCGTTACTTTGGCCACGCGTGTATCAGCGAGTAGTTTGCGGATAAACGCGCGGCCTGTCTATCTGTTATAGATTGTTTTTCGTATTTCTCTCGCTTTTCGGAGCACGATCTATATAGGCTACGTGTACCGGCGCTGACTCCCGGCGACGCACAAAGAATTCACGAACCTATATATATATATATATACATATACATTTATCGCCCGGCCAAGTCGTTATTCCGTTTGCGTTTACATCCGCGTTAAATATTAAATATCTAGGTTGAACGGAAGTGGCGGGGGAGGGGGGGTCTTTTTTTTTATTTAAAACCCTCGGTATTTTTAGTATCCGCGCTCTTATGCGCATTCGCTATTTTTAATATTTATTACGTGTGTTACGCGTGCGAAAACGTTGTTCAAACGAATTCCTATGCACGCGGTTATATCGTTAAAATTATTCGCGTTATACCGGAGCGAACATTTATATTTGCATGACGGATGTTTTTAAAACGTGTATAAAAACACACGTACAACTCTCATTTAATTAAGTCAGATCTGCAAAGGTAGATTTAAATAAATAACAAATTAGTATACACAGCCACACACACACACACACACACACACACGTCTATCTATCATTCAACTATACAGTTAAAAAAAAAAAACAAAATTAAACCGACAACGATGCCTTTCGGACTGTCGCGTGCATATGAAAAGAAATTTTATTATTAAACTTCTGTATGAAGCAGTTTTAAACCGGAAGTCCGCATTAATCCAATCGCTCTCTTGGAAGATCACTGCCGTTAACTACATAATAATAATGTGCGGTTGCTTTAAATTAAATTCAATAGCGGCTCTGTGTTATGTACGTTATATACATACAATACTCGTCCATTGTCTGAGAGTCCGGTGTTTAATTAATATTCATAAAAAAAAAAAAACAGAAAACAAAAAAGATACGAGAATAAAAAAAGGAGAACTAAATAATAATTATTTTAACGTCGACAAAGAGGATGCGCGCGTGCGCGTTATTGCGAGGAAAAACTACTCGTTTGCGGTTAATATATACATACACACATAATACTACGTTACAATACACATATGTGTGTTCGGGACGATTCTCTGTTTATCTTTGTGCCTCGCAAGTTATATATTCAAAATTAGCTTTAACCAGATAATTTCTTCATATTTTTTTTTCTTCTTCACGTTTTGTTATCATTTTATCGCCGTCGTTGTGCGGACAGATAAAGCAGTTATCTGTCCTGACGACTCGTTGCCTCGAACCCTCAATAACGCTCGTCTGCTAAACCTCAAAGTATAGAATATGTGAAATATAAAAATGATACATTAATGTAATGTAATTCTTTTGCAACTGGCTGACAGTCGGTCGATTTATAGGTTTTTTTCAGCGATTTATTTTCTTTCCAATGTATTCTCAATGCTCGCCTCGGTGGGAATTTTATCGTTATGGGCTGTGTATTTCGACATTCCATTAGTGATTATTCGTTTTGCACTCCTTTTCAATCGCTCTTAATTCATATATTGGCTTTAAATTTTACCCCCCCCCCGTCGACTTTTATTGTTTTACTTATTATTACCCACCCCTCCCGCATGCGATAAAACAATCCCGTAGCCGATAATGCATTGGATTCCGAAAACAAAAATTCAACACGTATTTATATAAAATCTAATTTTAGACACGATAAATAAACTCATAAGAAGAACAAGAAGAAACAGAAGAAGAAAGAAGAAAATTGCGCCTAATGACCATTTCACTGTTAAGAAATTCAATATGCGCTCTCGTTCAACAAAAATCCGCCCGTCTCGCCGATCCTCGAGTATACCGGCGATAAGCAAAGTATAACGCGCGCTTTTCTCGTCGCTTCGAAATAAAAAATTGTTCTTCTCACATATTTCGCATACCTGGCTCCCTAGAACCAGACTGACTTTATGTAACGTTTACACGTCGAATCGCGGACGCTTAAAAACGTTGAACAGCTCGAAGCAACCAGTTTCTCAGCGCGGCCGCACGAGAAATGAAAATAAATAATCCATGCGTATTAAAAATTATAATATCTAAAATATGTGTGCATATATATATATATATATATATATATATATATATATATATATATATAGAAGAGAGAGAGAGAGAGAGAGAGAGAGAGAGAGAGAGAGAGAGATTGCCATGCTATAAAGTCAAAAACTCGGTCTGCGGTCACCCTTTTTCCCCGAAGACATGGAAAAGCATGTAATAATCATAATCAACGTTGCGGCAGGGCCGACTCGAAACGTTTTATAAGCCGTAAATAATAGTCGCCCGTAGGGAATTTCATTCTCCGAAGCTTCTTTTATGTTATAGAGCCGTTGGTTATTTTTTTTGGAACTTTCTTTTTCCTATCTCTCTCTCTCTCTCTCTCTCTCCCCCCTACCTTTTCCGACGCCCCTCTTTCTCACCCTCCCCGTTATTACAAGCGCGCGAGCCACTGCGACTCCCTTCCTTCGATAAATAGGGAAGATCTTCGCTCCACCCCCCTTCCCGCCTTCTGCATTATACGAATTTATACATTACACGTTAGATGCGCGCACATCCGAGGATTCTTATAACGCGCGGCGTGAAATCCGGGCCCGGCCTTGCGTTGCTGCCGGCGCGCCGCTGTTATTGCGCACATATGTATATGTATACATATAAGTATCGGTGCGTACGCGCGCGCGCGCGCCTGCGCACTAATGCGATTTCGTACTATACATTGTAACAGTGGCATCGGAGTGAAGCAACGCGGCGCGCGGATCGGCCCTTTCGTTTTCTTTAACCTTGTGGCATATATATATATACACATATATGCTTGTGTGCGTGTATTTTCTTTTTTTACGCACCCGAGGCCGTCGGCGCCGCAACGCTCTTCGACGTCCGCTGGGAACGGAGGGGAGCGCCTTAGCCCTGGTCTGGCTCGCGCGCGCGCGTTGTACACGGATTGGACGAGGATGATGGAAATCGCCAAATTCGTGGAGACGAATCCACGCGGGGATCGTGGATTTTACGCTTTGACTTTGAATTAGTAAAAATTCCCTTTCCTTCAGTGTACGAGGAAGCGGTGAAAATTTCCAACGAGAATGGCTCCCTGCTCGCGCAGGCCCGTTGACGACTGAAGCAATTTCGTGCTTAAGAAAATTCATTTCAATATATCGCTAAATTATCGAACGAAAATATTTAGCTCGGTTAATTTATTTTCATTATACGCGAGATAGATTTTTAACAAAGTGGTTTTCAACAATTCTATCTTGATAGAATTGTTATATTAATTTTCGTTCTGTATATACAGTATACACCTATGTTATTTTACTTGCTTGTACATTATATAAGAAATAATCTATATGTTCACCATAGATTACAAATTCTTTTTCAAGTTAGTCGGGTGACTGGGTAATATTTATCTACATTTGCTGTTCGAATTCATAAACGATTTCAGGTCAAAAGATGACAATTTCAGAATTTTATTGAGACCTTTCTGTATTTTTTCAATTTTGATTCATTTTGCAAGGCCTTTGTTAATCGTTTGACTACGGTAAATGAAAACCACATGCATTACATAACCTAAGTGTTGGAATATTCTCTAATTTTAGTGTTTATATCAATTCAAGTTTTTTTTTTTTTAAGAATTAGGCAATTTTTAATAATTCAGAATTTTTAAAGAGTAGCCGATAAATCAATACATGTTTTTTTATAGTGTCCTTATAATTTATGTATAGGACAGGTTTATTTCCGAATTTCATGCACGAAGAAAATCTTGGAATATGTGTATTGCGTCCAAGACTTGGAGTATTATATACATAGGGAATGCATTTTATATATATATCTATATATCAAAAAAAGCCGCATGGTCTCGCGTCGGGACTATTCCCCAATTTTTTCCCCAGACCCATCGATTTTAGAATTATTTTACGCGAGCGCGCACCTCCGCTAAATTTACCAAAAATCACTGCTGGCTCGGATCAACGTCGAGATACGATCTTGAGCGTCGATCGTAGTATCGAACAGCGCGGCCATTTAAACATTTTCTCTAGCCGTCGTTTGGCACCAGTCCGCGACGCCATCTCGAGGTAATAAACGAATCGACCCTCTAATAATGACTAATCCGATAAGATCGGCGATCGGCGATCTTTTTGGGAAGAAATTAAGCACCGTCTTTGTATTCCAATTGGGCACCCGCGCGACGATCGGTTATTACCGAGGGAATAATAATAATAATAATAATAATAATAATAATAATAATAATAATAATAATAATAATAATAATAATAATAATAATAAACCGGGTACGCGCCGGGCTCGCGCGCCTCGCGACCTTTATACCTGTGCACAAGGGGACCCAGACGAGGCGAAGATTTTCGAAAGTTCGTCACAGACGCGGGAGCGCGCGCGTTATTGCGCGGAATTCAAATTCTGCCATATATTGGTAATTTGAGCGAGGGAGAGGAGAAAAATGGTCGACGAGGTTTGTATCGTTATGTAATATATAACGAGCCCATAGCGACGCGGCGCTGGAATGTCCTTCTAAATATCTAGTAAGTTGTACAACAATGAGAGGGAAATTTGTTTTTTTCTTTTTTTTTTTTTGCGCGGACAGTATGAAGACGCTTGTCGGATACACAGGCGGGACGATGGGAATGCGCGGCGGGTCCATAATTTAGGCATTTATGACAATAATATACTAGCTGAGCGTTCTGTATTTTTTTCTTTTCTTTTTTTTTTTTTTTTTAGGTTCCAGAATTTATGGCGCACGAGGCAACGGTTCCTATTCATAATACGCATTCGGATTCTCGTACATTACGATTTTGAAGCTTCCTACAGCGACTTGTGCATACAAATTTTTTTTTGAAAAACGATCCGTGATTCATTTCGAGGGAGGAATCGGTTAGTCGCTTCTCGAGTATACTTATTTCTGGGACATTAGGCATTATTTCCATACACGAGTCCAATAATGAATCAGCCTTCCCTCTCCCCCACCCCTCGCTAATGCACGGGGCAAAATGCGTTCCGACTAATTTGGATGCATTAACATGCCAAGGAGTATTCGTGGGGGAGGTGGTGGTGGGAGGGGGGGGGGCTTCGATGCCCCTCCCCTCCCGCGAACAGCCATTCGTCGCATTAGGATTCGAAAAACGAAACTCTTAATCGTGTGCGACGGAAAATATCCTACGGATGGTTCTTATATATATATATATATATATATATATATATATATATATATATATAAAACTTGCACTGTAATATAGGATGCAGACGATATCACGTTTGTGAGTATGCGCGTGTATACGTAATTTTGTGCGCCTTAGCGCCACGCGGGCCCATGAAAATGTATATGTTCCCCTCTTCGGCTGTCGGAAATCATTAATTAAAGCGACGCATCACCTGGAGACTGCGTAAAAAAGAGGCGGGGTTAAGGTGATGGCAGGGGGTGAGCGCAGGAAGACACGAGCTTCATAATAGCGTTCGCTCCGCCGGCATTACAGAGCGGACTCTTGGTTATCGGGGATATTTATAAAAGCGATCGTTCGAGTTAAAAGGCGTGTAATGTATGATTATTGGATTTTTTTTCTCTGTGCATATAAGTTTGTCAAACAAGTTATGAGAAAATTTCAGGGCGACGTAATTATAAAATTCATTCCTACGTTTATTAAGAATGTCGTCGATCGAGCGCTATTCAAAGACTTTTCGAACGTCTGGAAATTAGTATAATTATAGATTCTAGTATGAGAATTCACGTCATTCCACGTAGAGGCAATGTATGTAACGGACATACGTATATATGCATCAGAAGCCAAGGAATATAGAAACGATGTCTGTTAAGAATCGTATCTAAAGCGGATGTGAATAAATTGACGCGGTTGGAGTTGTAAAGCAAATGGGGAAAAAATACTTTATGCATATATGTACATCTATTAAAGGCTTATATAATCATATTTGTGTAGAGCGTGACAGCTCTATTGAAATCTATAACTTTGGACAAATGATTCTAAGGTATATCGCTGGATATATATATATATATATATATATATATATATATATATATATATCTTGTGTATATATATAGAAAATTTTCGTTGAAATGAACCCTGGACAATCGAGAACGTCCTATGTTGAGAACGAAAAAAAAATCATCATAATCATGCATAGGCGTACAAAAGGAGGTAGCGCTATATATATATATATAATAGAAAAACGAACTGGACAATGACGAGACTCTCTTCCACACAAAATAAACCTCGCGAGAAACGATTACGGATTAAGATAACACATACGCCAGAGATATCGAGCTGAGGTTATACGTATCACATTAGAAGGCACACATGCGTGTATATGGAACACTTGTCATCCATGCCTCGTCAATTCGACGAATTGATAAGCGTACCCCGGAGAGAGAGAGAGAGGGAGGGGGTGGAATCGCAGCATCGATAACGCGCGAGGGAAGCCGAGAGTATTTTTAGAGGAAGTCGCTGATAGCGACCGAGATATTGTTCACGTGTGATAAAAAAAAAAGGAAGAAAAAAACAGGAGAGCGCTCGGTAAATATAAAAAGTGCGGGGCACGGAAAAATGGTAAACCCAAATTATAATTTAGAGTAGCAGGGAGAAGGCATAAAGCGAGAGCGAGAGAGGAGGACACGGTTAGTCTTATTGCCAGGTCCCACGAAGTCAGGGGGCCGGAGGAAAGTAATCAGTGCGTTCGACCGACGACGGGGAAGATATACAATATATATATAATAAGCAGTTACGCACACAGACGCGTATATAAGCAGAGAAACGTTTCGAACGCAATGGAGAACGAGGCGCAGGCCAGCCCGTGACGTGGCTAGCAGATTGCCAGCTGCGCGCTACGTACACACTGTACATCATGAATGCGCGCCTCTCCTGAAATCGGCCGTAAAGAAATCAACAAGGGGCAAAAAATTCGCCCGCCCGAACGCGGGGCCGTTCGAATTGATACAATGTACACGGCTCCCCGCCCCGCCCCGCCCCCCCAGCCCTGTGCGTGTCTACCCGTCGGTGTTATTATACCGGTTGTTACGTATGCGCCCGCGCTACCTTTTACGCGATAATTACAGCAGTCCCCGTAGATAATATATCGAGTTCTGCAGTTGTACTTTTGTTTTTGCGCTAAAAATCGGCAGAGTGCAGACGGCGTCGGCTCCTCCCCCCCCCTCTCTCACTCTCTCTCGCTTTTTCAGCGTGTATGTACGTGTCCTTGAATTGCAGAACGAATCGAATTTCCATGGAGCATTTCTTTGCCGCTCTCTCGTAATGTCGAGGAACCTGTCGCGCTCCTATACACAAACAGGCTTGGCCAACGTATAATACTGTATTAAAAGTACCCGCGGGGGCCATTACCGAGTCTTCCATTGAATCGAGCGAAACGATAAATGAGAACCCTATATACATTTACGGTAAAAGGCAAATGACGGCGGAGCAGGAGAAGGGGGCAGGGAGAAATGGTCGGAATGAATTACGGCACGGTGCGCGGTTGCCCATTGAGCGAAACACAAAGCGAACGGGGAGGGGGGTGGGGGTTCGTCCCAGAAAGGAGGAATGGGAGCAGGGAGAGGGGGAGGGCGGTGCGGACGGTAAAAAAAGTCCTGGCGCTACGCGCAGGCTTGGCGCGCCAACGCAAAAAATATGGGGCACTGTGTACCGCGGCC
>JACCIC010000016.1:352500-365000 GCA_018907035.1 Sycobia sp. Sy_11 | reverse complement strand
GCACGAGACCGAACGAGCGGGGCGCCGTGGTCGTGCTGTCGGATTGACAAATACAGTACCTCGATGAACAACGACTCGTACGCGTCTTATATTATGCGCATACAATGCCGCTTCCACGTTGACCCGAATCTCACAGTTTTCATGTTGCAAGCGTGTATAAAATAACGCACGCGGAGGACAGTGGCAGCGGCAGCGGCAGCTCCGACGATTGTGCTGTGTCAGCGACAAATCGGCCTCGGGGTCCTTTGTTTCGTCTTGCCCGGTGTCGAGCTTGCGCCGTAATTACCGTTCGGTAGAACGCGATCTATTGCGCGTGTGGAGTTTCTTTTTCATTATCTTTTCTTTTTTCTCGTTCGCCCACTTTTTTTAGGACATTATTGCAGGGCGCTTGGCGGATGATTAATCGTTTTTCTTCGTTACGCATAGATCTACGTATTTTCAGATTATATATATATATATATATATATATATATATATATATATATATATATATATATGCACACGGTGTGGAAAGATTACGCGAGATGTCTAGTATACATCGATAACCTATTGATGTAACTATCGACTTCTTTCGCATCGTTATCGCACCTATACAGAGGGAAAGAGAGCGTAATTATTGGCGCAAGAGCGCATGCAATTGGCATTGTTCAACACTGTATCCGGCAGGTCTGTATGATATACGAAAGAATGCCCCTCGTTATCATCTATATATATATATCTATAACCCATCAAAGTGCTTGCCAGACCGCATCTGCATTGATACGAATGGACGTCCACAATGGAAACTATAGCAAATCTCAAATTTTCTACCGAAAACTACTATGGAATTCGTATATTTGCACTGAAAATTAGCATATAACACTCGTTAACACATACAATTGTTTACGTATAAAAGACTAGTGCATATTTCCACAACTTTATACGACAGAAAAAAAATACAACTTTAATTTTAATGCGCGAAAGTAAACAAGGAAAAATAATAAACGTACAATTACTCTCAGAATTGGAAGGTTTTTCAATTGGACCAATGCCAGTGCGTGCTCGAGTGCGTGCGTCGATATTTTCGTTCCATTGTACATTTATATGATAATACCCTGGAACCGCAGATATATATGTACATTGTATATTATATAGATAGGAAGCGCGCCGAGCTGCGGTCGATGCGCGCGCGCGCGACCCTCTCCCTCTCTATTAGTGGAAACGCGATTTTTCGGGGATGGGGAGGGGGGCGGTGGCACTGCACGTGACCGAGACAATGTGGATGCGCTTTTTCGGCGGACCTCGTCGACGCCGAAACTCTACGCATTCCACTTTCTCCACGCTCGACGTTCCTCGTGCTCGATCGCGCGTTACGTGACCGCGAGCGTAACGCACGGTTTTGCACCTGCGACTCCGTCCCTCGCGGTGAATTTTCACGGGGGAAATATTGTCAGCGTCTTAATGAGACTGGGTCGGAGCTGAATTTTACCGATCGTGCGGCAGAGATACACTTGTATCAAATAGATCGTCGAGTCCTTTGTTTACGTTTCTCGTATAGTACAGTGGAATTTCGAACAAGGTAGTGAAACAGGAGGAGCTTTTGATTGATCAGTATCAAAGAGCAGTCGATAGCCCCTTATTATGTTCAGATGCTTTGTCTTCGGTTTTTTCCTCTTAACGTATTATTAGAATTTAACGGCGATTCTAACAATTAGAAGATATCGAACGATTACTAAATAAGTAAGTAAAGTCCCACTCTCACGAAAGCATACAGTACAGAATGTCAAATTTTCGTATTTCCGTATAAACTTTCCACTCTGAATATCAGAATTTATGGCACTGGAAATACAAATTGATAGAATTATTTATACATCCCCCCACTCCCACTCACCCGATCGCCAATAGCCTCTTTTCCAAATCGAGGGCATTTCGCGAAAATTGCTCCCAAAGGTGGTCTACCGAAATAGAAATTGTCAACGATCACGATCACTACGTAGAACCCGCCCAAAGCATCGACTTCTAATTATCGTATATATCGCACGCGATCCAATGCATCTCACACGCATATGTAACGCGCGCGATTGCGTTGGTTAGTGCACAGGGGCGAGGTGGGTAGTGTGGAGGGGGGGGGGTAGCCTTTGGCGATATTCAGAAATTTAAAGGAAATTTTGCCGAGATATTCCCGGCGCATTACTGAGCGCGCGTACGTGCGTGACTTTTGTTTACCTACGCGCGCGGTAAAGGAAATGTGCTTCGGTCGATCGCTCTCGTAAACTTGCGCGACGCGGTGATTCATTCTCCCTTGGATTCCTCAGTGGCCGCCGCACGTGTTCGTGGAGATGATCGTGCGCGCACGCCTGTAGATAATGCGGCGAGCTCGAGGTGGAGAGGTGGGGGGGGGGGAGGGACAAAAAGGGGCTGACGAGACGGAAAAGGAGGACGCGGCGAACGAACGGAGGAGCTTTTTGCCAGGGGAGATTTATACGCGCCAGCGGTGAGAGGCTCCGCGCTCGTGCAGTCGCGCATTGATTCATCTGGGACAGAGGCGATTATTTTTGGGACGTAGCGGCGGATTTTACGAGAGTCAAAAAACTTTGCGGATAACATTCGCGAATAACGCGTCCTTCCCCCCCCCCCATAGCCGTATTATTCGTACTTTTGTTCATTCAAGCCTTGGGACAAGGGGCCTGCGAAACGCAAGGAGTATCAATAATACTATAATGGCGAGATGTTGTACTTGAACAGTCGAGCTCTCGATTCGGATGGAAAATTTTATTTAGCACTACACGCGCAGTCGATAAATGTTCCGAAGAATCGGAAAACAAAAACAAAATCAATTTTATGCAGCTGCAGAGTAAGGTGTAAATTTTTCGAAAAATACATCGAAGTTGTACGGAAATTATATAAACAAATATATATATATATATATATATATATATATATATATATATATATATATATAAACATACACACACACACGCGCGCGCGCGCATACATATATATATAATGTCTATGACGGCTGCAAAAAGCCCGAAATCTCTCCGTTCGTCCTGTCTATAATAGTATCAGAACTTACGCAAACATAGGTTGGATTTACAACGAATCAAACACCAGGGACATAAAGAAGAATGAAAGATTTAGAGGGAATAAAATAGGAAAGTGTACAATGTACATATTATATTATACATATGGGATATCTCTCGGATAAGCCTGTTGTGTGTCTCTCTCTCTCTCTCTCTCTCTCTCTCTCTCTCATCCTCAAAAGAGCAAAGAGGAACGATGCACGATCCCCCTGCGCCTGTGACGGACGCGTGACGAGGTAAAAGTGAACGGGGGGTGGAAAGGAGGAGATTACAGCGGCTCCGCCTAACGCCTGAATTGGACAACCGCAGGAGAATTCTGTCCTGCACGCGTAGCACACGGCATATATATACGAGCGATGCCGTTTGCCCATAGTAGTTTCCACCAATGGCTCGACAGTAGTCGTATACGCATATGTATATATTTAGCTATGTATGAACCCTACAACAGGGACCATTACGGATTATCTCCGATACTATCTCCAATCTATCTGTCTATGTATATACACACTGTACAACATCGCTACTTATTGGACATCAAGGTAGAACGACATACTCGTACGACGCATGTAATAAGAGGTCGCAGAGTGTATTGTCAAGGACCATCCAGTTAGGGGGGTGAGAAAAATGGTTTTTCTTCCCAGTTTTCACCATGCTTCCCTCCCCCGCTTTTAAAACATGACGTACGCTCCAGACGAAAGAGATACATACAGAGTGAGTGAGGAAGGGAGGGAGAGAGAAAGAGTGCGAGAGAGAGAGAGAGAGAGAGATCGTCGGCGCAGTTCTGGATTTCCATCCACCCTTGGGGTCGTCGTGGGAAGTTGCGAGGCCCACTTTGCTTTCCCCTTTTCTTCCCAGGTTCTCCCACTCTTTATGCTCACCGGCATAACGAACATGCTGAAACATGTATAAAACCATAGAGGGAAACATGAAAGGACACGCCCACAGGCACGCCCTTGATTTGGGAGAAATATATAGTGATCAAAGCGCGTCGAAATGTATACTTACCTTTATCTGTATAGTTTTGGTTGGTTAAGGCTTGATGTTGGAAAGGCAGAAAAAAAGAGCGACAGAGAGAGAGGGAGAGAGAATGAGGGACGGAGCTGGAAGCCGTACACATTAAAACCAAAACTAACTAGTCATTGCGGAACCAAGAAGATTTTTATTAACATCTTATATTTATCTTTCCTGCATTGTACTACATATATCGGGGCTCAGACAGGGAGCTGCATTCTATATTTAGAAGTTGCGCCTGGGTCTTTGTTTCAATATATATATATATATATATATATATATATATATATATATATATATATATATGTAATCGTGGAGAGTTCAACGAAGAATCCGTATATGTGTGTACGACCGACGCTTCGTTAATTGAAACGTCAAAATAATGCTCCAACGTTGCGCCGGTGTATGTGCGCTCCGTGGCCTTCATTCCAACTTATATATAGCGCTTGTATATCGGCGAATGGACACGGGGAAAACCAGTGCCCAGCACTAACTTATACGTGCATACACTCCAAATACGCAGGCCTATACGCTACAAATCGACAAGCGTTATGCTCCAATCTTGAACTTATTACATTAATATGCAACGTAATCGAATCGAATTCGCCCGCGAGCCGAACGGCGCTTACGCACTCGTATCGTTCTGCGGTCGCTGCGCTACGGCTCGCCTCCAATTCGACTCGTCCGCGGTATTTTTGGACGAATCGCGCGCGTTTTATTCATTTCCTTTTCGAGACTCATGCGTCTGTTTTAATTCTTCAAATAATTCGATTTTTTTCCCCAAATTGGTGAAATTGCGGAAGGGGGGGGGCATCCTAGACTACAAGCACGAACGATGATGAAAAATCGATTAACGATAAAATCGCATTCGCAGCTTTCAATCACAAGGTTGAAGATTGAGAGAGAGAGAGAGAGAGAGAGAGAGAGAGAGAGAGAGAGAGAGACAATAGAAAATTCCAACCAACCAACAATTTACATTAGCGACTGCGCATTCGGCCGCGCATGCATGGAATGACCTATCGATGCGCGTTAGGGGACCGTGTGCCCGGTCGGTCTCTCGAATTTCTACACCTATTTAACACACATCTACATAGATTATACGCGGGTAATGTACTAGCGCGGCGAGGGCCTGCGCACCGCGCCGCGGACGCCGTCTGGCGAGACGAGGCAGCTGCTGCGCCAGCAACCCTCCAACGCCGCCGGCATTGGATCATACATACATACATACACACACATATATATATGTATCTATATATGTACGTATCTATATAGAGGACTGCATCGGGGTCCCCCCCCGATCGCGAAAGTTTCCCACGCGAGTGGCGGCTCGCTCCTACATACGTTATACGTGTATGCGGCGAAGCTCGAGCGGCTCCTCCTCTCGATTATTACACACTACGTCTCTCGGCGGACGAGATATCGAAATGGAGGCCGGGCTCTGGCAACCTCCCTCGATGCATAACCACGATTTTCCGTAGTTTTCCGAGGCGACCGAATTATATCAGATCGTGTATTACGTCTTTAACGTAAGAAATGAAGGCCGAACGGAGCGCGCGGGCGGACACGGTGCGGCGCGCGCACGAATACGGATATATGTATGTGCGTGTACACGAATGAATTTCATAGGGGAGTTGGGAAATTAATCGATCGAATAGGGAAACGCTCGATAGATCGGTCGAGTTTCGTCGCTTTTCATTCTTATAATACACATGAGAGAACGATTGTATCCGTGGAAAGTGAGATCTTCATCTCTATGCCGCCATTGTAATTTTGCTCGAGGAATCTGGCAATCATTGATTAATGTCGCTCTGATAATCTACAGAATAATTAACATTTTTTTTTATTCTTACTTAACTGCTTTTCTTTGACGCGTTAATCGACGTGCCGTCAAAATGAAAAAAAAAAACTATTATGTAGACTACAGAAATTTTTAGAATTTTTAATTCTTATTGCTTTTCTAATACCGAAAGAAACTCTCGACTAATTTTTTTCCTCCTTATCGTATACGACTTCCGAGACGTTGATAGGTTAGAATTTCATTCGTCACGACTGCCAATACCACGATCTCAATCGATATATTCCGTATATCATGGAAAAATCGGACTCAACCGCCACGTAGCGCAAATATCCGTCTCGTCCCCGGGGTGCCGACTAACGCGATTATCCACATATCCTCGGATTCTTTATCGAGACCTTCTTATTATCACGAAACCCCTCGCGGCCACGCATCGCCCGTATTCTATGCAGTAAGCTCTCGTTTGGAATGCGCCCGAAGGAGGCGGCAGGAGGAGGAGGAGGGAGAGGAGGCAGATAATAACGATGACGCAATCGCCGGGGCGCTCGCTCGACATTTCGAAATTACGACTCGACCTTCCGAGGGGTCTCAAAATGCCGATGGGCGCGGGGCATCGTCAGAGAACTGAAAATAGACGTCCAAGCCGTGGACTATGAGATCGGTGACCTTATTTATGCGTATAGAGGGAGAGAATGATCGATCCGTAGAACTCCATAACAATCCGTCACTTTCCCTCTCTTGTCCTCGTGCGCCGATGAATTATTATAGGAAGCGTAAAAGAGGGGGGGGGGGAGACAAAGGGAAATGCTCAATTTAAATTTCTTAAAAATTCTTTGAAATTGTCCCCAAAGCCTCTTCTCTTTTTAATTTTTCGTACTTATATGCATTATAAATATTTAAGTATAAAATACTATAATATTTACTCGCGGACGAGTTAAGGTGAATTATAAAGTAGCGGTGCATAAATTAACTTTCTTCGGTTAAATTTGTAAGATTTTATTTTTACAGCATTTGCTGAATTCTCTGTACTTATGTCAACGTTTCAAGGTATTAAAATAAGCCACGAAGAGCATTTTATTTATAATCAAAAAATTGGGCCATTCTCTCTATATAGTAAATCATATACTATATACGTATGCCCGAGAGTAACCTCTCCAGCTCTCTTATTCTCTCTCTCTCTCTCTCTCTGTGTGTATATATATACATATTATATATATAATATCATTCCCCGGTCTCCAAGTCAATTATAATTTTATAATATGCACGAGGAGCCGACGCATATCGGACTTCTTTTAACGCTTCTTGTATTACACACACACACGCGCGCGCGCGCGCACGGGCGCAAGCTTTCGGTCGTCAATTCGAGATATTGTATAGAGGGGGCGGAGTGGATGTATATAAACCCGATGCGGGTCTCGACCGGCATTAATCAAGAGCAAAAATTAGCGCTCCCCGCACGGATGCAAGCGTGTCGTGGCGCGAAAGATTGCCGCGCAAACGCGCGCGCGCGCGACGCGAGGGTGGAACGTTACGAGGGGAAGTGGTGATTCGTCGATTCGGGAGGGTGAATTTTCGAGCTATGCGTCTGTCTATATATACAATATATATATATATATATATATATATATATATATATATATATATATATAAACCGAGAGTTACACACAAATTGATGCTTAATGGATATATATTAGCGGGTACTCAAGGATGCGGAGAACGAATTGAAGGGGGTTGGGGCGAGAATGAGAATCTAACCGACACGCCCCCTATATATATAGTATATATAGTCTTCCATTCTATTTCTCCCCCCCTTTTCTGTCTGCTTTTTTTTCGTAGTTAATTATCAAAGGACAGTAGATGAAGTCGAAACGGACGTTCGTCAGTTATTACGAATGATGCAAGCGGTTGTCAATGAAATGATAATACATCAATTTTGTATCGAGTTTTAATGCCGTACAGGGAATAGTTTTATTTATATATGTTCCTTTCAACTTTATAACGAAAGCTAATATTATTTCAACTTTTTTTCACAATTAAAAATTCACATTAATTGAATTTTTAATGAAAAAATTAGTTTCGACATAACTTTCTTTTGTAGCTCCTTCCAATCTATCTTCCGACAATAATTATACAGAGCCTTTTAAATTAAGCCGTTGATTTTTTTTTGGAAGCCATTTAAATTTGAAATTTTAATTAAAATTTTTAATCAGTCAAAGGCAATATAAATATATTGTTCGAAAGCGTTATTGTGATGATTTTAATATAATTATTATGGAATTATTTTTAAAGCGGAGTAGAATACAATGCATAAAACATTATGAAGCGGGCCATATCAATCGCAATTTTATACAATAGTGATTCACGACGCACGCACTCTCTCCCCCCCTCTCTCTCTCTCTCTCTTACTCTCAATCGATCAATCGATCGAAAAGCGCCACGTTATTAATAAATTGTTCAGAGGCAAAACTAGAAGCTCAACGACCTGTAAAAAAATAATAATAATAGTTCTAATTAGAGTCGAAAAATCGAGACGTCATCCAGGTTTTTTGCTTTTCTTTTAATCTTCTAGAAAAAGTTGGTGAAACTAGTCCAAGGTCTTATGTAGGCACAGGATGTATCGTTGCAAATATAACGAAGTCATAAGAGTCCGTCATTATAAAACAATCTAGTCTCGCTTCTTTTTTTTTTGCTCTCCTAATACAAGAATAAAAATTTGGAGGTCTTTACGTCGGTCCAATCACCGCCGCTCATTGAGTTTCATTCAGAAGAGCGATAGAGAAAGGGGGGGGGGTCAGCGAAAGAAAGAAAGAGAGACAGATCGAAAGCGAGAGAGTGAGAGGGAGGGAAAAGAAAGGAAGAGAGATAGAGAGAGAGAGAGAGAGAGAGAGAGAGAGAGAGAGAGAGAGAGAGAGAGATGTATTCACCGATGTATCCTTCTTCTAGTGCAAGTCTAATTTTACATATGAGACCAGTGAATAATTCTTAGGCATATAATAGTACAATGATCTTACGGACTTTATTTCTTTAATTTCTGAAAGACTCTTTTTTTTCTTTTTTTCTAATGATGAGAAGCGTGTAGTTTTATATATATATATATATATATATATATATATATATATATATATATTTATTTATTACTGAATTAATATATCTACATTTTCTTGTTATTGGGTTATAATGTTTTTTTTTTGGCTATATGAGCAAAACGAATCGTTTTGTATTAATTATTCATAGAACTTTCGACCGAATAGAAATTCTGAATATAATTTTATGAGATACTGTTTGATTGTGTCTGAAAATATTATACTGAAAGTCTATGTGATTCATTGCTATAGAAGCTTGACTTTACGCGTTGTAATGATTGTTAAGCCAATATTGGTTTTTAGAACTTTCTTTTGAATGCGATAAAAGAAGGAACGCAATATATACATATAAAAATGCCAAAAGTAAAAAATAATGGTATGTGCATATTTGATTGTGTGTTTCAGGAGGGAAATAATTATTCAATTAATCTTAGCAAATAATTTTTCACGAGCTTTCCTCTCCAAAATCTATTTTCGATCGCAAGAAAAAGAGCACGAAAGTCAACCTCCTCCCTTCGTTCGCGCCTCCGCTCGAACTTTGCACTCATTCCCCTCGCACGATCTGTGCACTAGCCGTAATAAGGCATGCCATAGCACGCGCAACGCATCTTAACGCGCGCTATATAAATTTATCCCGAGCGGCGATCGTCCAATCAATCAATTGATCTCGTATACGGTACGTATTACACAAACCGCACATGCGCACACCCACCCGCACACAGCTCTCCCTCGTCGGATTGAATGATGGTATCTCTCGCGCGTGCGCGTCGAGGGGCTATTTTCATTGCACACATGTATTTCATAAATACGGCCACGCAGCGCGAGCTCGCAATACTGGCGCGTCCGTGAAATTATAAGCACGGAGTACGTGAAACGCGTGGCCGAGCGTGCGCTGTATATGCTCGATGTCACGGAGAGGGTTGGTGCCATTGGCGTGCGCCCGGCCGAACAGAAAGGGTTCTTGTTCGGCCGGCAGCATATACGGTAGCCTCGGCAAATTATTAGCCTTATGCCGGATTAATTTGTGTTTTTTTTTTTTTTTTTTTTTTTTCACCACAAAAATGGGCCATCGTCTAAGGCGAGACCCGGTCATGTCCGAAAATAGCCAATTTTCGACGAAATGACATAATTTTATTTCACGCGAGCCAATTATTTCGATATGTTTCGTCTTTGTTTGTTGTTTTGAATACGATTCGCAGACTCTACTTTCTCAGACGTAAAATGCAACTTTCCGCGATTTCAATCCATTCTTTAGTTGCGTTTACGAATAACACATATGAATGAATGATCTTCAACAGCCACGAATTACAGATAGGTTACAATACAATTACTAGCCAAGCTCACTCTTAGTTATGTATTTATATACGACATTGGCCGGAGTTTATCGGACCTACACGCACTCCCTTACATTATCCTCGATTTCTTTCGTCTTTCGTTTCGTTTAAGCCCAGCAGCAGCATAAGGAGCAGCAGCCACGACGCGCTCAAAAGAGAAAAGCGAATTGGCCGTGCCCGAGGCGAGCCAGTGTATTATGTGTGCGTGCGTCTGCGTGCGTGTGTGTGTGTGCGCGCGCGCGCGCGCGCGTGTGTGTGGTACTGCAAAAACTTGCTCATTAACAAGCGACAGATAAGATGCCTTTTACGCGCAATCCATAATGCACGTTGTTCGCGCGACCATCAAGTCGCACGCACGCACGGACACCTATGTATATACATACATAGAGGATTTGTGTCGCAACCGCATCGTGCACGCACGTCTCTCCTCTTGCGTGAATAATTGTTGCCCCCTTCCCCTCTCATACACGTAAACACCCTCCTCAACATAGATTGCAATGATTCGCGGGACAATGCGCATAGACATAGGCGTATATGGGGAAATATATATAAAGACATGCATGCATATATACAATATACATACATACACGCATACACACATGCATCAATACTTATACACATATAGATATGTGGAACGGAACGGCGTATGTTCGTGTTGCCTCGATCTCGCAATCATTCGTATCGCTCCGTCTTTCAGTATTTTTTTTTCTCTGTTCTTCCGAATTTTTTGCTCTCTCGCAATTTACATTCTTGGATAATAAACTCGAATACTTTCCGCGCGGTATCTCGAGATATAATATTTCGAAAATTATGCGCGTGCACACATGGGTATATTCCGTTAATGGCGCGCAATTCAGGTATAAGAAGCGTCCGATTGACGAACGGAGGCCTGTCTTTGCGGTAATATTTATTGGAAAGTAACTATTATTAAAAAAACAAATACATCGCTCCTGCACCTATCTGCATGTAGAAATAGATCTGTCTATACACTTGAAACAGCTGTTGTACGTTTCGCTTAAGCTTTCCTCCCTCGGTCTTTCCATAATCTATATCAATTGTCCGCCGGGCCATTTGGTTCGTATTCTGGGTAACGATCAATCTCAATCACACGTAAAACTGTAATAAAATAAAAAGAACAAGGACGTGGGAGAATTACCTTCGCATATATATACACATATATATGTATACCATCAAACCCTA
Organism: Sycobia sp. Sy_11; assembly: GCA_018907035.1. Classification (NCBI taxonomy): domain Eukaryota; kingdom Metazoa; phylum Arthropoda; class Insecta; order Hymenoptera; family Epichrysomallidae; genus Sycobia; species Sycobia sp. Sy_11. The sequence goes on along the minus strand of JACCIC010000016.1, from coordinate 353,515 downwards.
GCGCATTCGAATTTTTAAGGGTCGAGAGAAAGATTGAAAGAGAAAGAGAAAAAAAAGAATCCCTCGCATCTCAGAAAGGATGCCCGTCGGGCCTGCTCCTCCCCTCGCGTCCCTCCCCGACATGTATGAACGCATAATAACACGAGGGATTCGTCGTGCGAAGGTAAATGCTCCCCCCCCTCCCCACCGCCGCAGCCCTCCCTCGTTAAAAGTCCATTCATAAAAGGTCGGGAGAAGGTTGGTAAATTACGCGTGTGTATACACGGAACGGAATCGCCGACGCCGCCGCCGCCGCCGCCGCCACAACGCCGCGTAATTCTTCGGTATCCGTCCGTCGCACGCATACAGGAATTACACGCGTACACAGGCACGCGGATACGCGAAGGCGCGCGGGCGAACACGCACGTATGCACGGCTGCGCGGTTAAACACACGGGCAGACTTCGTACGCGCCCGCGCGTGATTATTATGAGAGAGAAATTGAAGCCCATTATGTAATAATAATAATAAAAAAAAAGAAAGATAGAAAGAAAGAAAGAAAGAAACTCATTTTTTCCGTCCGACGCAGAGGATCTCCTCAATCGTCAGTGGGATCGAGGGACGCCTCGCCTCGGCACTTGCAATTGTTATTCTGATACTTACGCTAATTTTTTTCTCAACACACCGTTTTCGGTCTGATTACATGTCCTACCTACCGACGTTTCAGACCATTGGCGGACTTCTATTCACACTATATCGATCTCGCATCGTGGAACACTGAAGTATCCAAAGACACATCGTTCACGTGCAATTTTTCGACACTTACCAAATTCATTTTACCTTGCATAGAAAATATAGACTTGCAAAATGATCAACAACATGCCTACTGAGTTTCATAACGTGTAAATAGTGAAATAATAATAACAACAATGATGATGATAATAATAATAATAATAATAATAATAATAATAATAATAATAATAATAATAATAAATTCAATTCAATTGGATTCCATTCAATCACAGCGCGCATCGCAC